>OX101733.1:2882632-3300027 GCA_944452665.1 Stenoptilia bipunctidactyla | reverse complement strand
AGAACTACGATTTGATAAACGATGATCATATTGTATTTTGAGTGTAAAAATAGATAAAATATATCTATGTTTGCTTAGTTTAGCGTGCTGAAAAGTATAAAATGAAAAGTTGAAAACTGAAATAATGTTGAAATTTTGTTAAGTTCAGCGTGATGAAAAGTATAAAATGAATAGTTGAAAACTGAATATATGTTGAAATTTGAATAGATGAAAGGTAATAATTGGGGTGTCTGGATCTCTTTTGATCCAGATACCCCAATTATCACCTACTGACTCCTTGCATGAAGCGCTTTATCAATATATTATCTAACGGAAATAATAGAGATAAGGGGCAGAATATGTATTAATAGTTCCATATTTTGCACCTTTGTTAAAAACATCGGTTAAAAAATTAATTACGACATGAACTGAAAGGTCAAGTAATTGTGCTGCATTTCGGAACAATAACTAAACAAGACTTGATACAGCTGTTATATTGCTTGTAAGTATTACTAGATAAAGAAGATAACATTATTTCTGTAGAATCAACAGATAACGATTTATTTAATAAAACCTGCCTGATAACTTCACGGCAATCAAACCGAGTATCTTGTGTAAGCTGTGTGTCAATCTGAAAGGAGATTGAAGAAGGCTAATATTGGGTTCAAAATGTTGATTAGAAATAGATATAGATAGATATAAATAGATATCTTTTTCAATAATGGGAACCATGGCTGTGTGGGCCAATTTAGTACTACGAATATACCCTCGGCCTTATCATCTATTATTTCTCTAAGTGTCTTTAAAATGAGGGCAAATGGCGGAAATGCGTAAAAATAATAGTTAGTCCAGCTGATGGTGAACGCATCAACAGCAAATGCTTCGGGTTCATTTTTCCACGTAATGTACAATGGGCAATTTGTATTACACCTACTGGCAAACAAATCTATTTCTGGTCTATTTCACCAAATACCCGTTTAATACCACAATAAGCATGTTCACTTAATTCCCATTCAGTATCTAGAAACTTTTTGCGAGACAATGTCGTGGGTAAAAAATTGTCCTTCGTATTAATATAAGAAGCTAATACTTTAATTTTACGTGTTTGGGTACTTTATGCTGCCCATTCTATTAATGCAAGATATCGCGGTTACGTTATCAATGCGTAACAAAATTTGACGGTCAGATAATTCTTTAGCAAACGTTTTTAAACCTAAATATGCCGCTTTTAATTCAAATTAATTAATATGAAGTGTCATTTCAGACTCCTTCCAATAACCAAAACATTCCTTGTTATTACTCGAGGCACCCCAGCTTGAATGATGCATCAGAATTAATTTCAATTTTATAATCATCAGATCTTAAGCTAGCATAACCATTATCAATTTTGTCTAGCCACCAATAAACATCTTCCCGGATATTTAATGATAAACTAATCTGTCGTTCATATGATGAATTTTCACATAAACTTAAATACTTTCAAGACGTTTAGAATAAAGCCACGAATATTGAATAGCAGGGCAAGCCGATATGAGAAGTCCAATCAATTGTGCATAATTACGTAACTTAATTGTTTTTGCTTCGAAGATTTTTAAAAGAGATTGTTTTATTTTTACCCTCTTTGTTTGAGGTAATTTTAAAACCATGTTTTGGGAATCAAATACAAAGCTTAGAAATTTAAATGTGTTTAAGGGTTGTAAAGAACTCTTATCACAATTACTCTAGAAGCCTAAACTTTCTAAAAGTGTCTTTGTAAAAAGTACGTTATTATAGCAATCTGCCTTTGTTTTACCAACGCAAAAAATATCGTCGAGATCAATAACTGATATCATATTTCTTTGATGTGATCGCAAAAATTCCATAACAGGTTTTAAAAGTTTTGTAAAGGTAGACAATTAAATTCATATAGTTTGTTATTGAATTTGAATCTTAAGTACTTTTTGTGCGAGTTATGAACTGGTAGAAAAAAATATAAGTCTTTTAAATCAATAGTTGACACAAAACATCGCTCAGTAACGAATTTAGATGCAGTTTTATAGCCTTCCATTTTAAAATGGACGGTTTCAACAAACTTGTTTAATTTTTTCAAATTCAATATGAATCTTTTGTCTCCGTTTGGTTTAGGTACTAAAATATATCGGATACAAACTGTTCACTATCGTATGTACACTTAGGTATGGCTTTTATTCGAATCAAGTAATCTATGCAAATTTTAAAATCGTTAAAATTTTTATCTGGCTTATATCTTGAGTCAGGATTACTATTTCCGAAGGGCTTTTTAATAAACGGTATTTTATATCCCTTAATCCAGGACAAAATTATAGGATCATTAGTTATTTTTAACCAATTTTTGTAAAATAGCTTTAGACGGCCAGAATAACTGACCTCAGATGTTAATATCTCCTGTTGTATTTCTTGGGCGGCGAGCGTGAGCGTGTGTAGTTCGGGGTGTGTCGCGGCGGCGGCGGAGGCGGCGGCGGCGGTCCCGAGCGCTGCACCGGGCGAGGTCTCCCCGCTTCGGGCCGCGCAGCAGGCTTCCGTTGCGGGGGCTTCCAGTTTAAACAATTTTGAGAAGTAATCCTATAATTTTGGTTGTTTCTGTTTGAAATAAATGGTTGTGAAGGCTTAAGGGATTCTCCGGTTTTTTGTATAGTTTTTGCGGACCTTAACTTTTCTGGTAAATCGGTCCCAAATAAAAATGTATCTCTGGTGGTCTGACGAAGGGTATCTTTTAGTTCTGCATTGATAGTATTAATAACTAAATTTCTTCGGGCCTTCGTTAGGTAGTAGAAGGAATCGCACAACAATTTGCTTGCATCCCTTAAGGGTTTTAGAATATCCTGCGATGAATATTTGTTTATTTTTATTTTTTATTTTATTTTATTTAACTTCAGGGTTGAGGATAGGCGTTAATAGCATTTCACAGTTTTTGGGTACCCGATATTCTTGTAACAAGGACTGTTTTGTTTCTTTGATGAGACCCTTGGTAAGTATGAGCTGCCATCTATCGGATATGTTTTTATTAATTTCATCTCCCAAAATATCTTGCGACTGGGGAACTTCCCCTAATAATGACAGTATTTCGACATCAATACCACTGTCTCCTCGTACCTCCTATGTGAGATCCGACGTCGAAGGTACTGGATTCTGTGCCGACGACGACGTATGAGGAACTGCCTCGTTCATACATGCCTCCTCTTCAAGCGATTCTTCGTGATGTGGTGAACTTTCGGGAATGACTTCCACGATAGATTCACGGTTGTTCGGTGAAGCTATGATTAGAACTTCACCATGTTCGTATTTTTTTTTTTTTTTGTGGGTATTTTTAAAATAGGTTTAGTTCTGTAGTATAATTTTTGATATTATCATGAATACGTTTTATTTCATAAATGCTACCGGGCACAAATAATGTATGTTGTGCTTAAGTAAAGCATTATTTTATATTATATTTTTTAGTGAGTACCTACCCTCAGGCGTGGTACAAATTTGTGTCATTTGACAAGTGAGTACTTTAAATAAGTACAAATTGGGTTATAAAGTAAGTATGTTGTGCTTAAGTAAAGCATTATTTTATATTATATTTTTTAGTGAGTACTGTAGGGGTACACAAATGATATGTCATTAATTATAGAATGTAAGTAAGCCGGTGCGCCGCGTTACACCGAGCACTGTAAACGTATCCAATAAATTTATAGTACGAGTCCAGTGTTTCTTTCCGACTCCATTGACTAAGGTCCTGTAGGTGCCCAGACCTTAATATAGACAGTCTAGTGAGGACCTATAAGGTCCCCGATACGACAGTACCTACCCTCAGGCGTGGTACAAATTTGTGTCATTTGACAAGTGAGTACTTTAAATAAGTACAAATTGGGTTATAAAGTAAGTATATCTGCAGACAGACGCGCAGAATACAAGTTTTTAAACAATGTTAAATGACATTGTTACATAATTTACTTAAATTCGATGGATTCTTCGTCAGATGAAATAACGCGAATTCTTTTCCTCAGCTTATTTTCGAGTCTCCTTATTTTTTTTTTTTTTTTTTTTTTTCGTATTATTTCATTCTTATCTTCGTTCTTGCGCTTCTTCCCCATCTTGAGAGCTTTGTGTAACACTAGATGACCGTTACAATGAAGTCTTGAGTGTTGCCAGGAACACGTGCGAAGGCTTGAGCACGGGAACGAACAATGATTCCAAAAGGACCGGTTAATTAGGAGCCGGAGGTGAAGCAGTGTTGCCAATACAAAAAAAAAAAAAAAAGACTCTAAAATAACCGTGTAAGGCTGGGGTTACCTACGCCACTTCGAAACACTATTTACCGAAAGACGTTTCCCTACTGACATTTCACTGACGAATTGTTTCCTAAATAAGTTATTTCCACAACGCTTGCTTCCTCGATGGTTCGTTTCCCCGAAAACCGTTATTTCGATATTTTGTTTTATAATTGACTGTTTTATCGATATTTCATTTAATACTTGAGTGTTTTATCGATATTTCATTTAATACTTGAGTGTTTTATCGATATTTCATTTAATAATTGAATTTATTCTATTAATATTGTATGGACTGATCTTTTCCAAGCAATTTCCATTGCTCAGGCAATGAGAGGTTTTTTTTTTTACACTAACACCATCGGCAAAGCCGTTGTCCTTTTTTACTGTTTTCGTTCATACAATAATTCACGCTTTCATGCCTCTCGCATCCTTCCCACGCCCCCCTTCTTTTCTCTAAATTGTTGGACACTTGTTTTTATATTGCAATTTTTCTTATATACTACTGTTTTTCTTTTCGTAACATGTTTAGGTTTTTATTGAGGTTTTCTGACAGCTCAATAAAAAAACAAAACTGTACAAAATTGGTACAAATGGCTTCGATAGATGGCGCTTTACAAAAGGCGAAGAGGAAAATTTATTCCACACTGCGTTTTTAAAAGTAAAATAAATCAATTGATGTCTGAACCAGAAATTGAACGTATAAATAACCATAGATGGTAGATACCACTTACCTACATTATAGTATACAGACTTAACGCCTTCGGCTTTTTAAAAGTGCCATCTATAGAGGTTTTTTTAACTAATTTTTATGAGCTGTCAGAAAACTCCCCATTGGGTTCAGTTTTCAATCTGTCTGGTTTATTCCCATCTGTTTCATAAAGCACGACGTGATAGGACAGAATATATTTTTATACCTATATAATTTGCCGAATCATACATTTCCTTGAAACACAAATACTATAGGTAGCGTAGCGTCTCATCTCTGAAAATTAAATGTCAAAATTATAAAATCACAAATTTGAAAAACACTAAATAAAACAAAACTGTTTTCTTTAATTTGTATATTATTAATTAGGAAAATAAATTATTTTAATAATCTGTACCGTCGTATTTGTCCACAAAAAGCCAAGAAACAGAAAAATATTCAAAATATTATTTATTAAAACAATCCAATCATTATTACGCGAAATTATTTTTTATATTAAATTAGTTATTTTTATTAAAAATCAATATAAGTTGCGAGTGCTCTCAAAAATGCCACTGTATCCATGGTTGCCCTGTTATTCAAAATGCTTTGAATAGCATTCGCGGTCCTCTTTCCTTTCTTCTTAGGCGGAGTTCGTTGAACGCTCGCCATACTTTTTTCAATACTATGATTGGTAGTTATTTGTTCCTTTTGAATTTGTTCAATTGTAGTGTAAACGCCGTAGCGACTACTATTTAAAAGATGGTTCCACCTCCGGTGCCATGCTTCCACATTGTTTTGGGTTCTCGGGAAGTGCAGTACGTTATTAGTGTAAACTGACCACAGTTTCGGAGGAAACATCGGACTCGATCTTGATATAGTGAGTGTTGTATCCTGAACGCTTGATTTTATTTTCCCTAAAACATAATATGTCTCAAACCACTGCGTCAGTGCCTCTGCTTCTTCTGGCAAAACTTCGCTCTTTAAGGTTTCGAAAGCTGCAGGTATTTCATAGTAGGGCAAGTATGCTAAAGCGACTATGTGACGAATTTTCAAGGCGAATTCACTGTTCCTAGCGTAATGTGCCTGAAGGCCAACACTTTGAATTTTACGCCAAACGTTTTGACCCAAATGGAAAAGGCATGCTTTGTGATCCGCTTCAGGATATTCAATTTTAATAGTATTAATCACCGCTATCTCAAAGTCGGTTAGTATATGCTGTGGATTTAAAATATATTCAAATTCCGCAGCATATTCTCTGAGTGCCTTGAAAAATGCCATATAAGTCTCTTCAGTCTTGTCTACTAAGAAACAGTACACCAAAGGTACAATTATCTTACACTCCTCGTCTTGCCCAACAATCGCATGAATGGAGTATAGTTGCGTAAATAACTCTGGACATGTGCGAAAGGTCCCGTCCATGATCCACAAAATAGCGTCGTGAAGGATTTTTATGCCGGCTTTCGTACAAAACATTACAAGCCTCTTGTTATTGCCTGAAACAAATACTTTACTGTCTTAACCAATACACACTATTTCAAAACAAACATACCTCCTAGATTACAATTTTCAAAACAGAAAATTGAACTAAAAAGAATAAGAACTCGTGTTATGGATAACTAGATAACGCAGAAATAAACTTAAAAATAAACTTAAAAAACTTAAGAATAATCTGTATTATATTATTCTAATCATTAAATTATATTCTTTCCCTTTTCAGTCCGAGAAGTCTCCTACTCGGGCTGCAAACCAGAACCAGATAAAATGTGTGCGGTACTTCCGTAGATTAACGCCAACATACAGTCATAAACAAATCTCTTAAAATAACCTACAAATAAGTCTATCTCTTTAACTCAAACGAACTACATAAAATCTACAATGAAAGACATATTAAACAACTAGCTGTGACCCGCGACTTCGTCCGCGTGGATACCGTTTATTAGAGTTGGATAAATACTATTATTGTATCCTCCTTGAAGTTAAAACTTACCTTATTCTAAATTTTGTCAAAATCGACTCAGTAGTTTTGCTGTGAAAGCGTTACTGATAGATAAACAGACAGAATTACTTCAAAAACTGTTATAACAAAGCAGTGAACCGCAGTTTCACCTAGGTTTTGTGAAAAAGTATAGGTAGGTAGGTATATTACATAGATGATGCCCGCGACTTCGTCTGTATTGAATTAGTATTTCGAGTAGGTTATTTTCTTCCCCAAGGTCCTAACTATCTTTAATAACAAAAATAAAAATATAAAATCTTCGCCTATATAATATGTATAACTCCTTACCACAAATATAGGTAGGTAACTATCTATTAGGTACATTACAAAGGCACATAGCGTTATAAACAAATCGGGTGCCAAAGTGCCTTAAATTTTATAAAGTGCCAAAAATCCATCCAACCAGCCATTATCAGTGTACATACAATATTACCTATAGTTATGTATGGCTGCTTTTCACTGCCAAACGGCTAAGCCAATATTAATGTAATTTTGTATAGTAGTTAACAGATAGGTACGTTACTTTTTATTCCGAAGAAGTCTACGGTTTCTGACTTCCAAGAGGCAGAAACGATCATGAAATAAACAAAACCTTGATGTCCATTTTATTTCTGTATGTACATAAGGCAGTACATCAAGCGTTACAAATCTGTCAAAATTTTTTACTTGAATTTGAACTCTATGCCCTCGATAATAAGTTAAAATTGGTTGGGGAAATTTGACAGGTAATGTAACGCTTGTTCCTTCTGTACCTACCTATATTAAATCGCGCAAAAGCTTGCGCTCGCCTCCCGCCTTTTTATACCCTACCGCCGCGAGCCGCGTCGAGCGCAGCAACCGTTACGCAAAAATAATCCCTATATCATTCAGCGACGGAAGCTTAAAAAATGAAGTAACTTCTCCCGTTTTTCCAACATTTCCCTTCACTGCTCTGCTCTTATTGATAGTAGCGTGATAATAAGTATACTCTATCCTGCCCAGGAGTATGAAGAATAATTTTACCAAATTTCGTTAAAATCCATCGAGTAGTTTTTGTTTCTATAAGGAACATACAGACAGACAGACAGACAAAAATTTTACTGATTGCATTTTTGGCATCAGTATCGATCACTAATCACCCCCTGATAGTTATTTTGAAAAAATATTTCATGTAGGTACAGAATTGACCTCTCTACAGATTTATTATAAGTATATAGAAGATATAGATATAGATAGATAGATAGATATAGATAGAAGATATCAAGAAAGTATATTTGCAATCACAAAACTAAATGGAAGTAAACACAAAGTAGGCAAATGTAAATTAAACGCTGAAGCCCTATCACATGTGAATGGACCGCGGCGATGTAGGCATTTATTTCAAAGATGCGGCTGAGTTGAATTACTGTAGATATCTGTACTGTGACCGTGTTTTCTTTTCCCCGGACATTTTCAAACAAAAATTGGTCAAAACCTGAGTACGATTTTGTAGGATAACAAATTAGAGTCTGACTTATTTGTAGACTCTTATTTGTTATGTTATCCTTGCATCACTAGAATTCATGTTTGTTTTACTGAATTTCTTTTACTAAATAATAAAGGTACTACTTTCAATACTCAACTAATTTATTAGGTTTAGTATTGTAAGATAAACCGACAAGCTAGTCTTTTATAAATAACACTGCCACAACAAAGTTCTCTCCTTGAACTTTGTACTCCACGTTTGTTCTGATTACTTAACTTCTCTTGTGATCAAACGAATTTTCGGTCATCGGTGAAATATCCATATAATCGTATAGCCTACTCTACATGAACAATCGTGTTGCCACAGCACGACTTATGATCGGCATGATGGGCTAACTCTGAAGAACTTCCACACGAACTTGGGTCTCAGTGTTTAAGATCGGATATTTACCGTTCAACACCGAACAAACAACTACACCTACCAATGAAACTGAGATAAAATAAAGATTGAGGTAGTTAAGAGAAAATAGTTCCAAGGGCTTGCTGAATAAAGGCTACTTTCGTTTGAAGTTGTACAAGGTATATTTCTGTTGGGATCTTTGTTAGTTATATCAACAAAGAGATTGCAGGGTTTGTGTTAGTCTATATTTTTAAAACAAACGAACGTTTTTACGGTTGAACGATGTTTATTGTTTATACCTATTATGTAATAAAAAACCTTAGAAAAGGGCTCAGTTCAGTTACAGTTCTGGTACTTTTAAGTGTCGAGTGTATAGGTATATACTCATGTTCACTTTTCACCAGCTATCATGGAGAACGGCACTGAGACGTGGTCGCTAACTATGGGCCTTATAAACAAGCTTAGAGTCGCTCAGCGGGCAATGGAAAGGGCTATGCTCGGAGTTTCCCTGCGGGATCGAATCAGGAATGAGGAGATTCGCAGGCAAACCAAAGTCACCGACATAGCCAGATGGATTTCAGAGCTGATGTGGCAATGGGCAGGGCACATAGCTCGCAGAACAGATGGCCGGTGGGGCAGAAAAGTTCTCGAGTGGCGGCCTCGTACCGGGAGACGCAGCGTAGGCAGGACCCCGCACGATGGACCGACGACCTGGTCAAAGTCGCCGGTAAACGCTGGATGAGGGCGGCGCGGGACCGAGCGACGTGGAAGACCTTGGGGGAGGCCTATGTCCAGGAGTGGACGTCTACAGGCTGTGGATGATGATGATCATGGATAACAAACGTGTCTTCCTTCTTATGTGGACAGAATGCAAACAATTTTCATAAAAAAAAACATTGTATAAATCATAAATCAAAACTTTTTTAAGTATAAATTGTATCTAGCAAGTAAAGTTAAAACATATATTAGAATGTGCCAGCTGCTTCTCTTCCCGGGAATACTGTAAAAGTCAGTTAAGGGACAGAGGTTTTATTGGCGTTTTTGTGGGCGATAGGCTGACCCCCTGTCACTGCAATAGCCTCTCTCCATCATTATAATACCTCCTTTGTCAAACGTGACATCAGATGGTCTTATAACCTCTGGTGTTTATTTTGCCTACCCCATAAGAGATACAGGCGTGAAGTTATGTATGTATGTAAAATGCGATTATAAAAGTCGTTAATTGAAGTTAAAAAAGTTTCTAACAAAAGAGTACCCAAGCATGTATCCCACATATTACACGCTACCAGCCAACCAGGTACAACTTGTCTTAGGTGTTAACCCACTCGTTAAAAGCTCGTTAACACGTTTTGCGACGCGGCAGTGTGCCAACCGGTTAATAGACTCGGTGAAGAAAATACCCCGACACGAAGCAACGCTCGTTCTGAAACTAAATTAACTGACCGGGTTTCTTAGATTGATTATTTTAAAAAACATTTCAGTCTAAAAAAAATATTAATTAGGCAAATATTCACAGCACCATCTAACCCTAACATGGACACTACTTATGTATTTAGACAGCAGATAAACATACTTATACGGTTTGTAATTTTTTCAACCGACTTCCAAAAAAGGAGGAGGTCCTCAAGGTTTTTTTTTGTGTCTTTGTTACACGATATTTCAGACAATTATGAATCGATTTAAAAAATTCTTATTTCATATGATAGAAGATACTTTATAGTTGGTCCCATATAAGTATCATTTAAATCGGTTGAGTACTTCATAGAAAATTTAAAATTTTCGAAACAATATGTAGAATTTCGGAGAATGTTTACCTGGATGACATTCTAAGTCGGCCAAAGTTTCATGTAAACATTTTCCGAAATCATACACATTTTTAAAAAAAAATTGAAATTTTCAAAGTACTCAACTGATTTCGAGAAAATGTATATGGGACCAACTATGATATCCTTTATCATGAATAAGAATTTTCAAAATCGATTCATAATAGTCCGAAATATCAACATACAGACGAATTGAGAACCTCCTCCTTTTTTGGAAGCTTTTATTTTTCTCCATAATTGTAAGGTATTTACAAACTATCCAAATTAGTTCTAAGAAATCAAGCGGGTTTCTTCATCTTCCATTCGATCCATTACTGGGCACCCTGTATATTATCTTAAAGTCTTCATCATTTTATCTGTTGTGTACTACAAATATTGAAACATTTTGTGCTTGGCTTAAAAGACCCCGTGAAAATACTCCGACACGAACGTTGCCCATTCAGAAACTAAATATACTGACCGAGTTTCTAGGAACTGAAATAAAGTTCATCACTGGAACGCCTGAGTTATTAATGAGGGTTTTAGCTGTTTCAGTTACTAGGAATTTGCTTATGTTGATTTAATTTAACTTGTTTACTATTAATGATATTAAATTGACTTTACTTGTGTAATTTAGGATTCCGGTAAAAAATCTTATACATATAATCATTGAGTTGTTATTGTTTGTTAGTACATAGTCACTCAATGTACCTTTATAATAGTACGGTCAGCACCAAAAGTTGATGAACATATTGAAATTTTCAAAGTCGGGTTTCATCATATTTTGCCTAAATAACGACTTCTATTGACTATTGTTATAATTTCTATGTTTTATTATTACAACAATACATAGAAGTTAGTCAATATTAGTCGTTATTTGGGCACAACATGGTGAAAGCGACTTTGAAAATATCAATGTGTTCATCAACATTTGTTGCTGACTGTACCATCAAGAGTTGGGCCATCATAGGCAAAAATATATTTTTATTACAGTTTGTAGTTTTAAAGATTTTAACGTTTTAAACACGCAAACAAACAAACTCATCAGCTTTGATTGGAGTACATAATATATTGGTTAAATAATTATTTAAATAGGATGAGAAGACTTGTAGATTACCTCCTAAGATTACCAAAAAAACACAAATATTATAATTAGTACTCTATTTATTTGAAAAACTTTACAGAGTTTCTTAAACACTACTTCATTACACTATACACAATAGATTAAAAAAGACGTGTGGCACTCGGAGACTGCCGCGGTAAAGCTATTGCATAGCATTTTTATCAACTTATGCAATTATAATTATTTATTTATTTTATTAATGCTATTTTTGATCTAATATGAAGTTCCACAAGTTCCTAGTAGATAGTGCTGATTGTTTATTAAAGCCCGCATGTAAAGTTATGAAATCAAAGTATCACCGCTGTGCCGGTCGGAGTGGAGGTGTTAGGTATTTTCGTTACGGAATTTCTGGATTCGGTCCCCACGCTCAAGGCCCGCGATAGAAGCTATGCAATAGCTTAAAACAAATAGCTTATTGAAAACAAAATACCGACATTACTATTGGAAAAGAACGTTACCAAAGATAAATTTAGGGACTATTTATTCATGGTGAAAAAGTGTTAAAATCGCAAAATGGCTGATCCCAAAACCTTATTTAAATCAAGTTGATGTTGCACTGCATATCCGAGCTTTTAATTGAAAGAGCTGTACTCGGTCTTTTTCAAGAAACGTTGTGCTTCTCTAATTAAAATACTTGAAGAATAGTACTTCATTGAAAAGTAGCGGCACGAGAAACCAACCGCGTGTAATTAACTTCCATACGTATCAAATAAAACCGACTCTGCTTGTAAAAAATAGGTTTCAACTGTGTAGTCCTGAAAAATGATTTAACTCAAAAACGGTAAATTTTTGGAGGGGTGGTTTTAGAGACAAAATGGTTTGTTCTGACCTACTCTCTAATCTCTCAACGGATGCGGGTCTAATTAAAAGTAACCCAGTATATGCTTAAGTTCCATGTTAAGCCCTACCAATAAATTATTAATGCACAACTTACTTTGTCTGTGTATAACGCTTGTATTCTGAAACTTTTGTTGAAATGTTATGACTAGGGCTTGCAAAAGGACAGAGGCTACCACATCTTGAAAAAAGGTTTGACGATGTTTCATCAACTGAAAAACTGAAATACATTTTAACCCAATATCCGTCAGATTTCAATCAGGATTTAAGCTGGTGAAACCAAAGAAGACAGCTAGATTAAAATATGTTTTTAAGCATCATATTATTGAGGTGTATTTGTTACGACTTGATAAATAGGACTGAAATTTTGCATGTCGATAGAATAACGTCAAATTTAAACTATTCTATCTTGATTTTCTACGGAACTAGAATTAACTTATATAACAGCAAAGGCGCGTAGTAAATTGATGTTATTATATACAGTAAGTAATAATGTAATGCTACCAGTTAATAGAAGCTCTGTATTAATGCGTTTAGCATCGTGACTGTGAAGCCTTTTTTTTTTTTTTTGTCTGGAGGAAAACATGCTGTCATGTCCCTGACCGCCCAAGGGGGAACGGTGGGGTATGTGGGGATGATCCGGCGGAAGGCCAAACCGACCCACTAAAAACCTCCAGGTGTACCTCCCCCGCCATAGTTGGAGCCCACGGTATCGCCAGTAGCATTGCCCGCGAGCCCCGGCGGATTGCGCTCAGCCTGAGCCGTGCGCCCCCCCACGTAGGAAATGGCCCAGTACACGCGGCCATTTCCCCACTCATAGCCTGTATAGCCGCAGTAGGTCCCCTCACCCACCACGGCTGGCTATCGGGAGGGAGAAGGCGTCTCCTTCTCCGTCCCACCCTCCGCCCAGCCTAAACTAACCTATTAAACCTAACCTAAAAACCTAACGTAAAACCTTATCTAAAATCTAACCTAAAACCTTACCTAAAACCTTACCTAAAACCTTACCTAAAACCTTACCTAAAACCTTACCTAAAACCTTACCTAAAACCTATCCTAAACGAATTAACTTAACCTAAAACCTAACCTAACCCAATACGACGGCCTGGACGCCGAAGCAATCCGAGACCGCCGACCCCAGAGCATCCGGTGCACGACCAGAGCTCGCCGCCTCTGTGTCCTCATCGGTCCACTCTGCTATCAGAATGGTACCGAGAGGACCCACCCCGGGAAGGCGCAGCTGCCGCCTAATGCGGACAGACGCAGCGCGCCGCCACCGCCGTAAGAGTGATTTCGCTTCACCCGATCGCTGGATTGCGACGGGCTACTGAGCCCCCCCGCCACGACAAGGCACACTCTACTTGGGGGGGATGACTGTGAAGCCTAGCCTAATTGCAATGGGGCGCCCATATCTCACAGCTAGCGAGTAGACTTAGTTCTGCAGCATTCGCGGTAAAGAAAATTCGCTCATTGACTGATGTTAATACGGCGAAGCTGGTTAATTTTAATTATTTTCATAGTTTAATGTCCTACGGCATCCTACTTTCGGGCAGGGATATTGACACGATATTTACACTGCAGAAAAGGGTTATTCGTGGAATGTATAAACTTGGAAATAGAGAATCTCTTCGAGAAAAGTTTAAAGAGATTGGCTTCTTGATCCTTGCATCACAATATATTCATGAAAACATTATGTATAAACATTCAGAAGTTTATACATGTATTCCTTCCATGCTGGACTGGGAGTGAACAAAAAACATAGAATGTGCCAGCTGCTTCTCTTCCCACGCAGACTGTAAAAGTCAGTGAAGGGACAGAGGTTTTATTGGAGGCTTCTTTTGTGGGCGATAGGCTGACCTCCTGTCACTGCAATAGTCTCTCTCCATCATTATAATGCCTCTAAATTTGTCAAATGTGACATCAGATGGTTTTATAACCTCTAGTGTTCTGCCTACCCCGTAAGGGATGCAGGCGTGAAGTTATGCTGCTACATTATGTATTTATAAGAATAGTAATAAATTTAAAACTAGGAAAGATAATCATGATAAAAATTACTCTGTAAAGACTAGGAATGACCATAAGTTAGCGTTTCCCAAATTAAGGCTGGCTAAAAGCAGCAAATCATTTATTGGAAAGCCAATACGTATATATAACAAAATTCCGAAGTCAACTCAAGCCCTGCTATTCAATAAATTTAAATCAATCATTAAAAACACTCTATCTCGAAAAGCTTATTATAAAACTAAAGATTACTTAGATGATTAATTTGGTTTACGGCTTGGCTGTGCAGTGTGACATATGGCATACTGGTGACTATTCCAATCACTTACTTTCATGTCAAGAAAACCGCAAGAACGTCACGCTCCCTCAGGCGGCAAGGCTAGTGGTAGCGTCGGGTATCGGGTCACCCTCTTCCCTAAAATATGGTTGAGGAGGGTGATGGCTGGTTCTTGAGTTATACTCGCTGCTAGCGGTGCCAGGTCGTTTTGCTGATGATACAATGACAGTTTTATTCCATTCTTGTTTAAGTAATCTGGTCCCAGTTTGTCATGTTCGTGTTGTGCATCCATAGCTCAATGCACATACTATGTAAGCAATTTGATTGTGGCATGACATTGGCACTCACAATTAGCTGTCTTGTGTTTTTTTTTTTCAATAAATTTTTTCGATCAATTTGTACTGTATTTACTTATTTTTTCCGCCGGTTTTTTTTGTGTCTTGGTCTACTGTAATATCTTATTCAATAACTATCAACACCTTGTTAAAGCTGAAGTACAAAATTGTGACGTCATTAAGGGCCATTCGATGGTCTTATGATGAATAAAAAAAAATCATTTCATTTTTCATTTTCATTAATGAAACGTAAACGGTATAGATTTTGTTCTTATAATAGCTCGGGATATTCGTAATCCCACAGAATCAGTATAAAGTTACTACGAAATGTATAATCAGCTTTAGAGAAACCCGTAATGGAATAAAGCTTTTTCAATAAGCTCACAAATTCAATATTCACAAATTCTATTGAAATTGGAATGGAGCTTTCAGTTAGTTCTGTTAGTAAAACAAATTATTCCTAAAAAACTTTATGCTAACGATAAAAGGGTCCTTTTAATTAAACTTACAGTTTATTCTGCAACATTCTAAAACTCACTATCTTTGCTTTTCTCTAACATACAGTGTGTCTCAAAAACCGACGTCTTCCTTTCGTATGCTCTTAATCCTGCTTACGACCGTTCAAAATATCGTATTACTACGTTAAAAAGCCAATTAACGTAGTATATTTTTCCCAATTTGAAAGGTGAAAATAGGCTAAATCAATATCAAAACCATGAGTTAAAAAGAATAAACAACATTTTTAACTTACTCTTTTAATTTCTTTTTTTACTATCACTATTATTCCATATTACGTAAAAAAAATAACCCTTCGTGCGTGCATTTTGTATCAGAACGCAAACAGTGAAGCTACGTCCTACGTATGTATGAGAAAATTTTTGCTCAACCTTATAGACCGCTCGATTCCAATTTTCTAGGTTTGATTTAGAACTTTTATACAGCGGTGACTCACTCTTGGGAGATAGGTTGTTGAACTTGCATGATATGACTTTTTGGAACAACAATTCTAAAACTTTAAAATCTTTTTAGTTTGACCATCATGTTTAATATTTGGTACTCTGTTCAATTAAAATAGACTGTCAAAGCTATATGCCTCAGCAAAAAAGTAATACAATCAAAAAGGTAGTCAGTATTATCATCTACTTACATACATACATACATAACTTCACGCCTGTATCCCTTATGGGGTAGGCAGAACACCAGAGGCCATCGAACCATCTGATGTCACGTTTGACAAATTTCGAGGAATCATAATGATGGAGAGAGCCTATTTCAGTGACAGGGAATCAGCCTATCGCCCGCAAAAATCGCTAATAAAACCTCTGTCCCTTACAATATGCCCGGGAAGAGAAGCTGGCACATTCTATGTTTTTCTTTCGCTCCCAGTCCAGCATGGAAGCAAGTCCAGCGTGGAAGCATCTACTTATTATACTAATACTAGCTCACCCGGCAAACGTTGTTTTGCCATATAAATAAAAAAAAAATAGATGTTGGCCGATTCTCATAGATACCGGATAAGCACAAAAAATTACATCAAAATCGGTCAAGCCGTTTCGGAGGAGTATGGCAACGAAAACTGTGACACGAGAATTTTATATATTAGATGTATTAAATCTGAAGGATTTAGTGTAGCAGGTCTACCATTACCCCATGAGTTGGTTTAACTTACTAGGTATGAAATTGTGAATTAGTCTCAGTTACTTTCCTATAGAACACAAAGTCAAAGTCAAAAGTTTCTTTATTTTGGTAGGTACCATCGAACCAACTGAATCATGACCCATTTTGCTGAAAATTCGTTTGATACTGTCAAACTTGTAAGGCGTATCGCGTATAATGGACTTAGACTTTTTAGATACTGTACGAATTCTGTACTCATTAAATGTCAGTGTGAAATGATAACAAGTTCGTCACCAAGGAAACCCAACTTCAAGCAAATTTCGACCTACTAGCATTAAGACGATTTGCCAAAATGAGCTAGTCGTCATGGGTCATGATTCAGTTGGTTTGATAGTGCATACATGCACTTGATTACAATATGAACTGAATCTACCACCGCTTCGGAAAATCGATCTGTTGAGATAAAGTGGCAATCATTTAACAAAAGATTTTATCGTTATCGATTACAGGTCAGGAGCAGTCATACATAAAACTTTTTTTTTTTATGAATTATGGTTGGGACGTTTGTCTTCCATGCCACCTGATGTTAAGTGAACATGAAGACTAAGGTGGTACACGTCCATCCACGAGAAACCTATTCACTCGACGCTTAAAATTACTAGGACTATACTGGTCAGGGAAAATAGACGCAGGCCGTTCATTCCAAACCTTGGCGACCCGTATCAAAAAGGAACTGTCAAAGCGCTTAGTTCGACTTTTCAGAATATCTACCACATACGGATGGAAGTTCTGTCTGCGTCTAGTAGTCCGATGGTAAAAGGGTGAGGGTTCAATTTGTTCAAACAGAGCACTGGCGCACTCACCAAATTGTATCATGTAGTACACGGTTAAACACGCAACCTTACGACGATGCTCTAAGGTCTGCAGTTTTTTGGTTGTAAGGTCGACGTCTTTAATTAATTTACGGGCTCTTCGGTCAACGGAGTCCAGCGCTTCTAGTTGATATTTGGCAGAACCATCCCAAAGATGACTGCAGTACTCCATGCATGATCGCACTTGAGCTGTGTATAAGTTAAGGAGCTGTGCAGGGCCGAAGTACCGCCGTATCTTCGAGATGATTCCCAACTTTTTCGAAGCTACTTGAGCCATGGACACAATTTGTTGACCGAAGTTTAAACTGGATGTTACAGTTACGCCTAAAAGCCCTAGATGGTCAGTGATGGGGACAGATACATTTTGGAAAGTGGGCGTAAATGTGAAGGTGCTCTTTTTTGCGGAGAATAGACACGCCTGAGTTTTGGACGCGTTGAATTTGACCAAATTCGACTCACCCCAATCGGATACTTTCCGTAAGTTCAAATCAACGTGCTCAATCATTGACTTTCTTAAACTCTCGATTTCACGGGGGCTCGCTCGCGCATTGGATACGTATCTCTCTACAACAGTGCTGTCATCGGCATAACCAATAATTCCCGGTGTTAAAAGGTCATTAATGTGCAGCAAGAATAATGTTGCAGAGAGAACAGATCCCTGAGGTACCCCGGCATTAATTGCCATTTGGTCGGAGGAGTAGCCATCTAAGACTACTCGAATTGACCGTTCCCTCAGGAAATCAGATATCCAGTCGCAGAGCCCAATCGGTATGCCATATGCTGGGAGCTTACTTAAGAGACCATCATGCCAGACCCTGTCAAAGGCCTTGAAAATGTCTAAGGATACAGCTATTGCTTCACCATGACCCTCCAAGGCCTCACACCATAAGTGAGTGGCATACACGAGAAGATCGCCGGTCGAGCGTCCGTTGCGGAAGCCATGTTGGCTGTCGCTTAGGAGCTCGTTGGTCTCGAAGTATGCCAGGAGTCGATTATTCAATACACGTTCCATGACTTTGCAAAGTATGGAGGTGATTGAAATTGGTCGATAGTTGACAGGATCGGCACGGCTTCCCTTCTTTGGTAGTGGCTGTACAATAGCAAGCTTCCAGGACTTGGGGACCTTACCCGATTCCAATGAAAGTCGATAGAGGCGCGTCAAAACGGGAGACAACTCAGCTGCGCAACGTTTTAGGACCACTGCAGGAATACCGTCTGGACCACTAGCTTTGTTCTTGTCTAGGTGCAGCAAGCATTTAAGAACCTCCTTTTGGCGAATGTGAACGGTACCCATTGTAGGTCCGAACTGAGGTAATTGAGGTGGGATTTTTCCTTGGCAATCTAGACGAGAATTTTCCGCGAAGATACTAGCAAATAAATCTGCTTTCTCCTTAGCAGTGTGGGCCAGAGAACCATCGGGTTTCCTCAGTGGTGGCAGCGACGGGCGACAAAAGTTCGTTTCGACCGACTTGGCAAGGGACCAGAAAGCTTTGCTTCCCGAAGGGTATGCTGCTATTCTGTCTCCGATACGGCCTATGTGGGCAAACCAAGCTCTTTTGATCACCTTTTTGCAGGACTTGGCGGCAGCGTTGTATGTTTTCTTAAGTTCATGCGAATCCAGGGCTTTGCTTCTGCGAGCATTTGCCCATGCTTTGTATGCTTCCCGCTTTCGCTTTTCAGCGGCAAGGCAAGCACTATTAAACCATGGGCAAGCTTTGGTTTCAAGGGATAGGTCAGTGTGGGGAATGTAGTACTCCATTGCTTGAACTATCACACTTGAGACAGCATCAGCGCAGCACGATGGATCGGTTGATGTAAAACAAGTTTACTGCCATGGATAAGATGCGAAGAAATGTCGCATTTCATCTCAATCTGCTGACTTGTAACGCCATACTCGCCTGGAGCCTTTTGGGCGGGTATCAGGTGGCGAGTACAGCGATACAGATTTCACCATACAGTGATCGGATGTCCCTAAAGGTGCAGTGACGGACACCGAGTATCTGTCAGGATCGGTTATCAGCAGAAGATCCAAGCAATAAGCAGTGTGGCCAGCAACGTCGGGGATGCGCGTAGGCTCGTTAACAAGCTGTGAGAGCCCATAAGTCAACGAAAACTTAAAGGCCTCTCTGCCAGCATGGTCAGTGTCCTGATACGGGTATAACCACTGCCCGTGGTAGGCATTAAAATCCCCCAGAAACACCAACTGCGCCGTGAGAAAACGTTGCTGAATCTTATCTGCTTTATTGCTAAGGTATTCCATAAGCCTCGTTGTCTCCCGATCTCCGCTATGTGAACGATAGATACAGGCGTAAACCACTTGGTCTAGGCCAGTATCTATGTGAACCCACATGACTGAAAGGTAACGGAGATGCTGATAACAGATCGCGTCACTGGCATACATGCACACCCCGGCGTGCGGGCGGAATAGACACTCCAGGATATAGCCTGGGTAATCAAGGTATGCCGAGTCTGATGGATCGCAGATCTGCGTCTCCGTTAGAAAGAGTAGGTGTGGTCTCTCCGTCTCAAGATGGTGGTGGCCATCATTCAGATTGGAATGCACTCCTCGGATGTTACAGAAGTGCACTTTGAGGGAGAGGAAGTGCAACCGCTGTTGAACCTTACTCTTTTTAGGACCTTTCATTGTGAATTGGTGGTGGAGTGAATAGGGAGGAGAATAGAAGTTGAGTGAAGTGCTGCAAATGGAACCAAGCAACTCGTAGGGTACAACGCACCATTGGGGAACTTGCCTGGAGACTGCGGGGACGCCCGAACCCCCCCGAGGTCGCCATCGGGTCCTCTCCAACCGGTCGCCAACTGGCACGATGGAATCTCCCGGGATTTTTCGCGAGGTGGCGGGGCAGCCTTTTGCATGTGGCTGGCATGCTACTTGGGCCCCCTACTACCTGCGGCCAGCGGTGCACATATTCTTTGACAGATTTTTATTTATTTTTCAGTAGAAAGTTCCCTTATATAAAAAAACATTCAAGTGCAAGACGAACTCGAGGGTTGTCTACGGAAATGAGCAATTTCTTATCAATCAATGTTCTCAATTCTCAAGAAACATGATTCTAGGTCAACAGGAAGAACCGAATAAGTGAAGTCAAAATATGCGGAATAAACGAAGCATAAACAAGCGTATTCTGATTGCGGTGGCGCAGACGTTTGATTTACTCCAAGAAATTACATTAATAACCATTAGATTATGGAAAGATCAAATACTTTCTAAGTACCCAAGGTGAAAATGGCAACGAATAATTAGCTCGATGTTGGAGATAAAAAAAGTGCCTACAAAAACTGAACACTTCAAATCGCCTAATTTGTTAGAAAATGAAATCTACGCCTCGATGAAATGGCCAATAGTACTAGCTTTATCCCGCAACTTCGTATGCGCTTAACTCGTGGAAATTTCAGAAACTATACAACCAGACACCCACTGAAAGAACCTTTATACCAAGTATCACACCCATGCACTCAAGGAATAAGTTTTTTTCATACAAACTAAAAATCATATATTTCCCGTGCTCGTGGGAATTTTGGGAATTTTTTTCGTAGCACAACCAGTCACTCTTTGAAGAACCTTCATGCCAAATATCACATCCGTACACTCAAGGAATAAGATTTTTCATACAAGCTAAAAAGTCCAACCCCTTCCCGTAGAAATTTCGGGAATTCCTTCCGTAATACAAACAGACACTTATTGAGGAACCTTTATATCAAGTATCACGTTCGTGCACTCAAGGGATGGGATTTTTTCATACAAACTAAAACATCATATATTTCCCGATCCCGTGGGAATTTCGGGAATTCCTTTCATATCACAACCAGACACACATTCAAAAACTTTTACACTAAGTTTCACATCGGTGCACTCAAGGAATAAGATTTTTCATACAAACTAAAAAGTCCTATATTTCCCGTTCCCGTGGGAATTTCGGGAATTCCTTCCTTAGTGCACCCCTACATTCTCTAAAGAATGTATGTTCCAAATTTCAGCTCTCTAAGCCTAGTAGTTACGGCTGTACGTTGTCTGTCAGTCACTCAGTACCTCACTCACTCAGTCAGTAACGGAACAGTTTTATACATATTGATTGATAAATTGTGTCAACTGTGAAATGACGTTACAAGTTTACAGTAAAATTTTTGGTGTAAAGTTTACTTTTTTCTTTTAAGCGCATTAAAATAAAAGCTTGTTTTTAAAAACGTTTTTTTTAATTTAATTTATTTACATAATGCACCCAGTATACCATTTATTTCCAGAACCTTTTGTAAATTAAGAGAACGGTCAATTTGTTCTATCCCTTTCAAAACGTAAAACAAAGATAGCGCAAGTAACTTAAACTCGACCCTTGAATATTGTGATAACAATGATTATCTAAACAATACCAGGCCCTGAGGGCTTTCGAAATTCAAAATAAACACAAGGGCTAAGACAGATTATTCCACAGATCACTTTACGCCAAATTGGCCTTTCAGCAACAGCTCTTTGCCAATTAGTAAGATAAATTATTCATTAAGTGCGTTATTATGAAAGTCGACACTACTTAGTTTGAGAAATGTAAGCGAAAGTGAAGCCGTAAAAAGGTTACTGATGGAGTTCGTTCAAAAATTAAGAAAGTAAGTTAAATAGAAGAGAACAATTAAAAAGAGAAAAACTTTGGTATCTTTTAATATAAATGTACATTAAGATGCTTGCGCGTAAACGGTTTTATTTTGGACGAAATAATTTCAAAAATATGAAGAAGAATTAGGTTTAATTCATATCGGTTTACATGTTTAGCTTATTCCAAGTTACAAGGGGCCAAGTTGATTTTGTTTCAATGTTTTTAGCACCAATTAAGTACTGATTATCTGAAATGGCAGAACAAAATCTGAAATAATTATTTCCTTTCGTGTTTGCAAAATACCTCAATTTTTACAGCCGTTTCAGCTTGAAAATGTAACAAACATACATAAAACATCATTACCAAATTTTCAGAACTAAATAATAAGTAGGATTACTTTATTTACTACTTTATTAAAATAGTGCGTGTACGAACAGATATATTTCGAATGACCGACTTAATTTCTACTTTATTATAAGGACGCAAGATAAAGGTATAATTTAATTTTAATTATACGAGTTAATCAAGATTTTATTATTTTTAGCCTAAATTAATTTATGTATTTAATTTTAAACATCAAATGTAAACTTTTACTTTAGGGCCGACGAAAGAAGATTCCGAATTGGAAAATGTTATTACTTACATTATTACATTTATCGAGCTCACGAGTTACACTAGTTGAAATAAGTATTTTACTAAATAATTGTTTAAGAAGGAGCTTTTACTTACACGATATGTTTTAGATATATCCCACTAGATTAGGGCTCATATGGAGTCCCTCATGATTGAGCGCAGTCGCGGTTGCTCCTCGGAAAATAAAAGCCTCTTTATTGCTCTGTTCATTTGTTCATTGCATTATTTATGACTCACCTTACATTTTCATTTCATTCATTGAATAATTACAGTCATGTCTAATGGAATGCATACCTTTTCATTAGACTTTAGGCCGTATTACAACCGAGTAAGTAGCGCAGAGTTCATTTCATTATAAATTGTGAAAATACACATCTACTGGGAGCAAAAGAAAAACACAGAATGTACCAGCTGCTTCTCTTTCCGGACATAATGTAAAAGTTAGTTAAAAGACAGAGGTTTTATTGGCGTTTTTGTAGGCGATAGGCTAACCCCTGTACCTGCAATAGTCTCTATCCATCATTATAATGCCTCCAAATTCAAAAGTGACATCAGATGGTCTTATAACTTCTGGTGTTCTGCCTGCGCCATAAGAGATACAGGCGTGATGTTATGTATTAATGTATGACTATTGTCTCATCATCACTTTCCACCAGGTAGCATGGAAGACAAAGGCCATCTTCTTTATGTAAATAAAATATAATTGGATTACACTGTCGTCGTAATAAGCACTCGCCAGAACCTTTGTAATGAGACCCAAACGTGTCATATTATCCAATTGTGTCATATTACTTTAATAAAAGACATCTTGAACCAGGAAATAGCAGTTCCCCTTAATAAAAGATAGTAGATTTAATGGAAAAAATAAATATTTAGAAGCTCTATGATTAATAAGGTTTATTAGAAATTTCGACATTCGCCAATATCTTTTGCGCAAATTAAACACTAACATATACTCGAAGATATGTGAAATATAATACAATAGTAGAATTAAATAGTTAATAATACTGTCATAGTTAATTTTGTTTATAAATTTACTATGACAGTAGTATACTTACACGTTAATCAAAAGTAACATAATATGCAAGTTCAAATCCAGGTCAGAGCCAGAGTAGAAAAGTTAGTTCGCCAAAGTGACCTCAAACCCAGGACATCTCTCATAGTAAGTCTCATAGTAAACTTCAATAATGGACCACGTGTCTAAAAATAAATCTTACTGAAGTATTGGAAACTATTTCTTAAATTAATGAAAAGTTATATGTTTAACATTTCATGTAAGTACTTACGAGTTAGAATAAACATGATAAATATATTGAACATATAAAACTTTATCTAAATAAACTTCCACCAATCCCGAGCATTTTAATCAAACTGGACACCTTGGTAAAATAAAATTAAAAAGTGTAGATTTAAATTTATTTCAAATACAAAACTGAAATATTTTAATGCTATAAAATACATACAATAAATTAATTGTTTGAACATTTAAAGCTAAACAGTTTTTGAAAGAGTTTGCGCTTTTCGCCACTTTTTACTTAGTCGGTAATTTCAAAAAAGAAACAAACCGTTAAACGTTTCCTTTGACATTATGGTAAGTAAGAATATCAATTTATTTAATTATGTTATATTAATGATTTGATGTAAAGTGGCATCAAAATCAGATTTAAATTAATAACAATATTATATGCAGTGGCACAATGGACATGAATATTATGCAAATATTACGTCACTTATTATTCAGATACACTGTGGTTTATAGTATTCTACTTTATGCAAGTAAACATGTCATGCAGGTGTTGTTTACATGAAAAGATTCTTTTTAAACAGAATTTGAATATTATCCCTATAGAGGGTTGTTTTTTAGTCAGCAGCCAAATTTTTATTTTATTCTCTTTTATACGATAAAAACTTAGCTGCATATTTATTTTAGTATCGGAGTACAAAAATAAAAATATAGCACCACAAACTCTTTACAAATAGTCGCTTTTGATGAACACCGCTACTACGGCATTTCATTGATAATACTACGACGTAGTAATACAAGATGTATTGTAGTAGCGCGTAGTCGTGTCTATTTCAATGCTATGAATTCATAATTTAGAGTGACCTTGCTTTGCGTACATTAGCGAACATATTAATTTCCTTCTAAATAATTGTTTCTATAAATGATACTAATTTTGTAAAAAAAATTGGCTAGTGACTAAACGACAACCCTGTATATACCTACATATTATGTAACAGACCTATGCGGAGAGGGTCATTTAGTTGATAATATTATTTTAGTAGGTATCTAAATAATACTTATTATTTTTAGATATTTCATTTTTATGTTTAATTATTATAAAGTGTCCATCCAAGTGTAACATCATTATGAGCCCTCTGCTGGGTGATGAAAAAAATTTGACCAGACTTTTCAGGGCGCCGAAATGGCTTCTGACAAACCCTAACGACCACTGTATGCAAGTACACAGCACTCGGGACCGACTGCTTAACGTCAATGAATGGTTGGCGGTCACCCATCACTGTACCGACCCGGCCGAGCGTTGCTTGACCTGCAAAATCGATTCATACAAACAGGAACCAATGCGCCGCCACAACTAGGTCTTCCAATCCAATGTTTAAGTGCAATAAGCCTATTTCGGGCTATGCGTTAAAAAGCTTTTTTTTTACTTTATAACTAGTCGGTCCCCGCAGTTCCACCTGCATTACTCCCCTCCCCATGGGAACTCCGAGATAAAATATAGCCTATAAGCCTTCCTCGATAAATGGACTATTCAACGCAAAAATATTTTTTCAAATCGAACCAGTAATTTCTGAGATTAGCTCGTTCGACAAAACATACAAACAAACTTTTGAGTTTTATATATAGATAATTATTGTGTTCAGATTTTTCTGTTATGATAATTATTTATTCCTACTGGTATACAAATATTGGTAAGCCCTTAAAAATAAATAAGATGTTTTTTTTTTATAGCTTTTTCAATTTCACCACGCTATGCTTGAAAACCCCCCAAAGTGTGCCAACCTTGACTTGGCGAAAAAGAGTGGTGTATCACCCAAAGGTTGATTGCTCCTTGCATATTCATAGGTGATAAAGATTAGTTTTGCTTGCAGGTCAATCCACCCACTTCTATAGCCAACTTTATTCGTTAAGTGATAGCATGATTATTGTGTGTTACGTGGCAGCTGTTGTTAGTTTGATGGAATCCAAAGAAGCAAAAAACGTCAACGGAAACCAAATCAAAACTGGTTCACCTCTTTCGTGGCCCACTGTATCTAAACTAATATATAAAGCTGAAGAGTTTGTTTGTTTGTTTGAACGCGCTAATCTCAGAAACTACAAGTGGGATTTGAAAAATTCTTTTTGCATTTGATAGTCCGACTCTTGAGGAAGGTTATATTTTATCCCGAAATTCTCACGGGATCTAAAGTTACGCGGGTAAAACCGCGCGCGGTGGCTAGTTATCAGATAAGCAGGCTACCAAGAACAAACAGCAAAAAAGTCAGAAAGCACGTAGTATAATCTATGTCTCAGTTAAAAAATCCTTGTTAACTCAACCATCACTAGGTTCGTGTCGTGTCCTGGGGCTTTCCGGGAGCGATTGCTAAATCCGACCAATCTGTATTGTCATTTGCTACGTAATATATTGAACTAAAACAGATTGGTTGTATATGCTATTTTAGCAACTAATAGGGGTATTATGGAGCATCAAATAAAGTGTCAACTTTAAATTCATACGTCTCACTTAAGTCGGCACATCGAAATGTTTTTTATTTAAATGTTAGAACTTTAACACGCTGACATAAGGTCGCGTATAGCATACAAATCGTAACCATCGAAACCGCTCAGATACTGAAATCGTTTAAAACATCGATAAAAAAATAATGGTAAGTGCTATGAGCAACCAAAGTTCGGACAATAATGTAAAGTTTAAGTTATTTCTAGGCATATGGATTTCATAAATACTACGTGGTAATTTAAGAAAACGTATTTTTTTAGTCGTGTTTTCGAAAAAAAAAACTATCGAGTCAAAATCATTAAAGTCAGTTTTTGAGCAAGCAAAGTATAAATAAAGATATGAATTTACACATATCAAAATTTCAAGTCCACTCGTCTTGTCATATTGTCATAGTATGCGATGAAATTCAATGCATTTTTCAATATGTCGCCTTATGGTGTCTTTGTAAATCAATGTTTTATTAAGTTTTTTTGAATAACTTTGTTTGCCTAGTTAACTTAATCGTAAATTAAATTCGGAGGTATTTGAACCGGGTGCAAAGGCAAAATTTGGAACTAATCTGCCTTCTAAATTAATGTTATTGACTGAAACAGGTTCTTGCCGGCACACCCTGTGCTAGGTTTTAAAGCCTAAAACCATTTTTATCTAATTTTGCAGGTAATAGGCAGACTGACAATATTTTCGGTAACAGTTGACTCTATTAGCCTGTATTATTCCTGTACCACAATAACGACTTATTGTCACGGATGGAGAGAAGGATCAGCCGGCAAAGTTAGGTACTACAACAATAGGTTTTTCAGGCTTAAGGTGTGAAGAAGGATTTGCACGGTTTTTTTTTGTTTTCTGCCAAACTAGCACTTGGAGATCCTTAAAAATAGCACGAAAAAAATATTCTGAAAAATAAAACAGACTTCAAAATTGAACTAAAACGTAAGAAATAAAAACGATAACTTCTGTCTTAAACAAACTCACTTTAATATACACAAAAAGTATTTTTTGATGCCGGTGCCTTTTAACGATTGGTATTTATTTATTTATTTATTTATTACTCTAACTTTAATTCGCACAGGCTCCGACTTCAAAAAATACTTAGTTGGTATATTAAAGTGAGTTTACATACACTTTTGAATTTTGGCATATTTGTTCAGACGCTTCGATTAACATATGCGAAGACTGGGCAGTTGTGGAAATATTACATACATACGGGTCGAACTGATAACCTTCTTTTTTGAAGTCTGTTAAAAACCGATTGAATTTGGATGATCTAAGATCACGCTTCACCTACCTTACCTTCTTACGTTAACTACAAACATGCGACTTTATTACGAACAAAATAAACGAAGTCTCAAGCAAAAAACAACTTTTGCTTGAGTCTTTAACAACTTTTGTAAGGTTATCTAAGATTAGACTTAGCTGCTCCAGTATTGAAAAAATCTGCATGAAAATTTATTATTTTTATCTTCATTGTTTATCTTACACAGATATATTTAGAGGATGAGCTCCGACACGTTGGTCAGATCAGATCCGAGCCACTCCGGACACCACATTGTATCAAGATATTTACGCCGCCGAAGACAGGACACAATGGCACAATGGCGCAAGATAATCCGAGATAAGACTGTACTAAGAGGTCACGAGCCTCAGCATTGATTGATGCAAGGAGAAGGAGATATAGGTAAAGCCGTAGGTAAAACCAGTACAGAACTATGCTCCCTCAAAACATCCACATTAACGAATTTGTTCCGGAGTAATGGCAGCCGGGAACCACCGGTAGCTGTTGTAGTCACATGCAATGATATACAAACAATTATCGTCTGAAATTGCAGCGGAATTGTAAATTAGTCTGCTCAGCCTCGGGGAGTTGGCGGGATTCTGCAAGTGGAAATGGAGATAATATATGTGTAGAAAAGTTGTATAAACGTCCTTAAGTAATGGATTCTGAACATTTAAGACATTTATTTTTTACACTTTAGTGTATACCATAATACTAGAAGAAAAAGAAAAAATGAAAAAACAAATTGCCAGACAACGTTAATACTTTTTCAGTGTTTGTATTTATTTAATACAGCTATGAATAAATGAGAGGATAAAGTTGACAAACATGCTCTTCTGCGCTGATTGTGAGTTTTGTTAATTTCAGACGTTTATAAACGCAATCAATTAACTCCGATTGTATCATATTTTGTGAACAAAATGTTCATAACTTGCAGACATCTTGCTGATAATCAAGAAATAATTTTACAGTCATAACACAGTTCTTCTAGTGCATTGTTATAAACGTAGCCAAGCTATAAAAAAAAACAAATTATATAATAAAAACTTGGCAATGTTTCTAAAATATCAAATTAATTTCATTTCAACCTACAGCTATAACGATTTCAATAAAACGACGATTTAAAAACCTAATATTGCACAGTAAAGCTATTACTATCGAATTCTCCAATCATCGGCTTCCGTCTGCAAAACGTTCTCAATAACATCGGCACGTTGCAGCGTTGGAAGATATGACAATTCTTTGAATCATTTGACCAATTTGGACTCTCAACCCAATTCTAACATTGGTTCTCAATTATCGAAGTAATATAGTTTACGGCGTTTTATTATTAAGTTAAATGAAAATAATTTAATTAGGTATACAGGCTGTGTCGTAATGAATAGATAACCCGTTATTAGGAGTTGGACCGGATGTAAGACTGCAAGAAAATCGTATCTATTTATCGGAATACTAAGCCATATAAAAATGGTGGAGACTATTACTTTTTCATAAATTTCCAGAATTCTTTCATTCATTTCGCTGCCATTTAATAAAATTTAGGTATTTTTATTTAATTTCTACTGAATTATATTCCTCAGGATTTGTTTTATATTCCTCAGGAATTCTTTAGGTGTTCTAAACGTAAAAAAAATTAAAAATTGTCTTTTTAAGGCAAATTGTTTTCGACATTTTTCATAGTGCCAACTTTGATCATCTATTGTGACAAAAAAAAGTATGGAGCTATAACTGCCCATAATTTTAAAAACTTGTCTAGTAAGTGTAGATTCTATAAAAGTATAACAATGGGTAGTTTACAAGCCACATTAAATTACAAGAGCGAGACCACTGATCAAGTTCAGAATGTTCATTTTTCAAGTAATGTTACAATTGCTGCAAAACTTGGTCGTGATGTTCACTATCTGTAATAATTTCATGCGTAAATCATGTTGCGAAATGGTTTTAACAAAATTGAAAAGCGACTTCCCGATTAACAAAACCACTGCGCCACCGACGTCATCTCAAGAGTATAGTGAAGATGTGATTAAAAAATAGAAGTGTTGTACTCGGAGACTGCCGCGGTAAAGCTGTTGCATAGCATTGTTTATCAGCTTATGCAATTATAATCTGTGCCGGTCGGAGTGGGGGGTGTTAGGTTTTTTTCGTTACGGAATTTCTGGATTCGGTCCCCACGCTCAAGGCCCGCGATAGAAGCTATGCAATAGCTTAAAAGTTCTATCTCCCTCTTGCATAAGCAAAATATTATGTATGCAAGTTGTTTCATAGATTAGATAGAGAATCAATATTCTAAGTCAACGCAATCAAAAGATACGGCTGAAACATACAGACCGTTCACTATAAGATGTCCCCTGCCTGCTGATGTTGGCAGAATTGTGGCAGCAGTGTTACCAATAATATGTGTCCATTTTACCCGTAATCTAACTTTGTTTATACCTACCACGAATAAATATATGTTTAATTTTCTGATTTGTAAATAATAAACAACTATAAGACTAGGAAGGTTTTGAATGACGACACAATTTATATTATACGAGGGCGAATCAAAAAATTCTTAGAATGAATACAAAAAAAATAATTTAAACAAGAATATTTTATTTTTCTACGTAATCTCCTTCTAATCTAATACACTTAGAATACCGCATCTCCAACTTTCTTATTCCTTCCGCAATCATTTTCTCGACTATTAAAAAACTCCTCTGCGGCAGTCATAACCGCGTCATCATCTTCAAATTTAGTTCCACGAATATGCTCCTTTAATTTTGGAAATAAGTGAAAATCACTCGGGGCTAAGTCAGGAGAATATGGTGCGTGATCAAGGACTTCGAAGCCAGCACTGCGGATTGCGGTGAGCGCATCTTCCGAACGATGAGGTGGAGCGTTATCCTGGAGAAACAACACGCCCAATGACAATTTTCCACGACGTTTTTCTTTAATCGCTTCACGTAATTTCGGAATTAAGTTTGCATAATAGGATCCAGTTATCGTTTGCGCTTTTGGCAAATAATCAATAAAAAGGATTCCTTCACTATCCCAGAATACCGACAACAGCTTGACAAGCAATAGTGCCAACATAACGGCAGGGGACATCTTACGATGAACGGACAATAGTGATTTCTTGCTCAGTGGATATGGCCATCTATGCCTCATTTTTTGTCACTCGTAAGATAATCAAAACTATAGGGTAATCAAATACACACATCAAAAAAGTCTAAGCAACATGTACTTATGTGAATTTTTTAATAATATTTATGTTACAAAGTTTCTATTTTTTATTTGAATATACTTTTAGGATCTTTTTGAAGTAAAAACAACATCTGTTATTTTTATATTGTTTTTTTAATAACAAAAAATAGCAATATAATGTCTTCTGTATCATACAAAAAACGAGCTAAGGTCAAACCAAATAAAATTTTTCGAAAAAATGTACAAAATTTATAATCAAAATTAATTTATTGAAAAATAATTGAACTTTTTGAAATATATAATTAAATTATTATTTTTTTGTTTTTCCGCCAAGGAAAATTCTTTGGCACCCACTAAAGCAAGCTTTAGCAGGAGGAGGATGAATCCTGTTACGGACAAAAGGGAATTCTAAAGAGCTGCTAACCCCAGTGGCTAACAGATATAGAATACCCAGACAGTGTGGGGACCGCAAGAGCGGCCACGAGACTCCTCAGAACACCTGAGTATACCTACTAAACATCCCCCTTTAATGATATTGTCTTCCTTTTTTATATAGCACTTATCGGTTCCGTGGTTCCGACGATTACCGCGAAGTAGTGCCGTCAGTTTGGCTCTAGACGGCACTACAAACGCACGCGCTCGCTCTTGCCTCTCGGGTTTTTAAATATTAAATACCTATTTATTTTTTCAAAAATGCCTAACTGCTCGCGTTGTGAAAATAATGTAAATGATGGTGTTCAATGCACATCATGTGGTAATTTTTTTGATTTCCAATGTGCTGGGATTACCGAGGTGGGATACAGGAAGCTTGGGGATCGCAAGTCTACTTAGCGGTGCATCAACTGCAAAACCGGGAGATCGGGGAGTCCTTCATGCCCGCGTCCAGCAGTGGCCGAGCCATCGTCGCTGAACCCCCAGGAGTACGGCAGCATCGTCACCGAACTCAAGCGGCTTTCCACTCAAATGGCTGTGCTTCCGCAACTTGTCGAGGATTTCAAACATATTAAGAATGATATTGCCGATTTGAAAGCTTCAGTAGAGTTTTCTCATTCGCAAATAAATGCGCTGAGCGATCAATTGACTGGTATGGAGTCCAGAATTCGAGCTTTAGAGGACTCAAAACAGGATACATCTAAGCTGCATAAACAAATTGAAATTTTAGAACAATCGGCGAGAGATATGGATCAACGATCAAGGTCAAATAATATTGAATTGAAAGGGGTGCCCTTTACAAAATCTGAAAACCTCTTTGATATAATATCAAAGGTAGGTAAAGCTATAAATTATGAAATTCCGAAGGAACAAATAAATTATATTACTCGAGTTCAAATGCGAAACAACAAAGAACAGAAAAATATCATAGCATGTTTCAATAATCGATACTTTAAAGAAAATGTTGTTGCGGCGGCTTGCATGAAGAAATCGCTTCTACCAAGCGAGGTTGGCCTTCAGGGAACTACGAAAATCTTTATAAACGATCACCTTACAACAGACAATAAAATACTACTCAATAGAACCAAAACGATAGCTAAAGAGAAAAATTATCAATTTGTTTGGATAAAAAATTGCAAAATTTTTATAAGAAAAAACCCCACTTCACCTGCTCATACCATACAAATAGAATTAGACCTAAAAAAGTTTTCTTAAAACTTTGTGAACATCGTTATATTTTTATATATTTATCTATTCGTCGCTCAAATACAACGGGATGCTCCGGTAAGTTTACTATTTCTTTGTCTTGCTCTTGCTTCTTTGTTTTTTTTTTTTTTGTTTTTCCGCCACAGAAAATTTTGGCACCCCCTAAACCAAGCTTTAACCAGTAAAGCAAGCTTTAGCGGGAGGAAGATGAATCCTATTACGGACGAATGGGCATTCTATAAGCTGTTAACCCCAGTGGCTAACGGAGAATAGAATGCCCAGACAGTGTGGAGACTCACTCAGTGAAGCCGAGCATACCCACTAAACATCCCCCTTTACGACCTACCTTGATTCAGGTTCTTGATCATTTATCGGAGCGACAGCCAATTGGAAAGAGAGGTTGCGCAGTGAGCGGCATCCGGACGGCTGCCACCAAAAGGAACTGAAAGCGAGAAATTCGGAAGCTAAGACTAGCAGAAATGACAAAGCTAAAACTAAGAGATTATCTAGAGTGATCAGACTCACTCTGAGATAGGGATGCTGGAAAGAAGGACTACGTTTAGAAACGTTGAGCTTGCTGGAGTTTCCTAATAAGGGGAGCGAACTTGGTTAGGACCGGAAGAGCACCGTTGAAACCCTCTGGGCTGGCGTCGAGAGCGGCGCCGAAAGCCAGGATCTCGTCGATGGGAGCGAGCTGGATCCAGAACGCCATGCGGTCTTGAGAACCTTTTGCGTTCTAGCACTGAGAAGTCGGTTTGGCAGCCGGTTGCGATTGAGTCGCGACCCGGCTGCGCTGACCTGGAACGATAGAAGTAAAGGCCTTAGGGCCGTTTGAACTGACTGCAGGAGCGTCCGAGCTAGGCTGCGGTCGCTCTCTCCAGTTCTCGATGGGCTTCACGGTAGCCCTGGCAGCACGCGGTGCCTTGGGGCAGCCGCGAAAGTTTGCTGTGTGGCCTGACTGGCCGCACAAGACGCAGGACGGAGCGGTGGGCGATTCGGGAGTGCGAGAGCACTCCTTAGTCCCATGCGGATCTAGGCACTTGACGCACCTAGGGGAAGCAAAACAATTTGCCGCCGCATGACCATACAGTTGGCAGCGGTGGCACTGACCTGGGTAACCACGCTTGTGTGGAACTTCGACGCGGATGTTGGAGAGACCGCACACGGTGGGCTTGCCTCTGAAAATGGACTGCCCTTGCGGGCTCTTCGCTAGGATTACTAGCGCAAGTGGGAACTGCTTTCCTCGGCGGCTGTGCATTTTGTGTACAGATTCGACGGGGAAGCCTTGAGAAGACAAGTCCTCTTGGATTTGCTCGTTCGAGAGCTCGAACGGCACGTTCCTGAGGACGGCACGAATCTTACGCTCCTCAGGGAGGGCGTAAGTGTGGTACTCGAGCTTTTGATCAGCAAGAAGCCGAGTAAGATTCCTGAAATCAGGAATGGAATTGACAACGACCTTAATAGAGTCACCCACGTTGGATGCCTTACTATACTGGATTTTGGGATTGTGTCTACCGCAGAGTGCTGAGACCTCGGTCCAGCGGCTCTTGTCCCATAGATAGACGGGGGGTGGAGACTTGACTTTCGGCGGAGCCGAATCTGATTGCGACGCAGGCTGTGACGCTGGGATCGCTGAAACAAAAGGCACAGGAGCAGACGCCGGTGCGACATTTTGGGGAGCAGGAACAGCGGCTGGAGCAGCTGAAACGGATGGAGATAAAGTCGAAGAAGCATCTTGCTTCTTCTTCTTTGACTTTGACTTTTTGCGAACCTCTGTGAACTGAGCAGGAGATTCTGAAACTAACGGAGTGGAGTCGGAATCACTACCTGGCGGGGTAGTTTTCCGTTTGCATGCGGTGGAATCTACGGACATGCAGTCTGGACTTGCTTCTTTGTTAACGCTAACGGCAAATGTAACGGGACCTGTAACGACTTCGGCCGGTCATCGCCCCGCGGTTTGTTGTGTATTTCGCTCTCGCTCTCTCATATGTTTGGACTGCTCGTCTGCTTTGTGCTGATTGCTTTCTTATTGTTGTTGCTTATAACTAAACGGTATAGAAAGTATTTAAAAATTATTTGTCCATGCGTCACATGCACGTTACTATTCTCTACTATTTTTATAACTCTTTATTTCGCCTATTCAATTAATAATCCAGTGGGTTATTATTATTTTTTATATTGGAGTTTTATATATGGAGTTCTTTTTATCACACACACTTTCTGCTATATAACTATTCTTTTTATATGCCTTAAGACTATTTTAGCTATAATATTTTTAATGAATGATTAATGTTTATTACCAGAACGTGAGAGGGCTCAGGACCAAGACTGCTGTGTTTTTAAGGAACTTGTTGTTGAACTCTTTTGATATCATATGTTTAACTGAAACATGGTTAGTAGAAGGTATACATGATTGTGAATTATTTGACGATCGTTACATTGTATGGAGGCGTGATAGGGACTACTCTAGCACCAATCAAAAGCTTGGTGGGGGTTGTTTGATAGCTGCTAAACGAGAAATGTCTGTTGAGTTTCAACCACAATTCAGCTCGTCTGCGGAGGATCTTTGGGTTACCATAAAACTGCGTAGGAACCGAGTATTAGTTAAACTTCATTTATGTGTTATATATGTCTGTAATCAGAACTTAGGTTTCTCATTGACTTCGCAGATTACTAATTTCGCTGACGCTATGTGTGACAACGTTTTACGTTCACCAAACGATAAATATCTTATTTTAGGTGATTTCAATATGCCGAATATAACCTGGAAAGTATCTTCTGACTCTAAACACTGTGAACCATTTGACAAAAAAGGGTAGCGCCCAATTGACTCTTTTTGACAATTTAAATTTTTGTAACTTAAATCAATTTAATTATATATCAAATACCAATAATCGTATTCTCGACCTTATATTTTGTAATGATGACGTGTCTGTGACTGAAATCGAGCAGCCTCTCGTACCCATTGACTCTCATCACATACCTCTGGGCGTTGAATTGAAGTTCGACAATCAAAGCGAGCTTTCCCTCAGTCCTAGAATAATTTACCAATACGACCGCGCTGACTATTCTACAATCAATAATAAATTAAACGACATTGACTGGTTAAGTAAATTTAGCTCTTTGACGATGGAGGAATCCGTGTCACTTTCTACACAACGCTATTTGACTTGAGAGACTCTTATATACCTAAGAAAAAAATCAAACCGAATAATAAATACCCTCCTTGGTATAAAGGCCCTTTAATTAAAATGCTAAAAGAAAAGGACAAATATCGTCGTAAATATAAAAAATACAATAACTTATCTGACCATCAGAGCTTTTGTTTACTGCGTTTGCGAGCTAAAGCACTTGAGGCAGATATGTATAATGAATACATTAACAAAATAGAGCACAACATAGCCTCTAATCCACGTGAATTTTGGTCTTATGTTAAAAATAAACGACAGGGCAATTCTTACCCCGCAACCATGACGTATAACAATATAACATCTAACTCGGGTGCAGCGATTTGCGATATGTTTAGTGAATATTTTTATTCGAACTTCCTAAGTACAACGCAAACTTTAGACAGCTCTTTCGTTGAGAACGAAGCTTATTCACTGGCTGACATCCATGACATCGAAATAACGCAAGAGCAAGTTCTAAGGCTCCTCAGGGCTCTAGACCTCAAAAAATCGGCAGGACCGGACTCTATACCACCCGCTTTCACTGTCAACTGCGCGAGTAGTTTGGCGCTACCCTTGACATTGCTCTACACTCGGTCTTTACAACTTGGCTATGTCCCATCAATTTGGAAAAAAGCATTTATCACGCCGATACATAAGAAGGGACTAAAAACTGAGGTCTGCAACTTTCGCCCTGTATCAAAGCTCTGCATTTTCTCCAAAGTACTGGAAAAAATCATATACGTCCAGTTGTATGCGTCACTTAAGCACGTATTTATCGCAGAACAGCACGGTTTTATGTCGGGTAGATCGACGGAGACGAATCTTCTGGTGTGCACTGAATACCTGTCGAAGCATATGTCGGAACCTGCCCTCTACCTGTTATAGTTATCTACACCGACTATTCGAAGTGCTTCGATCGTATTGATCACCCAACCCTTCTCAACAAGTTACAATCATTCTTAAATAAATGAAAAATGTGATAAATAAAAATTACCCGACCAGGATTCGAACCTGGGACCTCTCGTTTGCCGGACGAGTGCTCTTCCAACTGAGCTACCGGGGCCTGGCGCTACGCCTCGAAATTACTTACCACATTTTTGTTTTTACGTTATATTGCTAACGTAGCTCCATCTAATGGTATAAGCTTTGCAGCTAAGACCTTCGCAGCTAAGACCTTCGCAGCAAAGCTTATACCATTAGATGGAGCTACGTTAGCAATATAACGTAAAAACAAAAATGTGGTAAGTAATTTCGAGGCGTAGCGCCAGGCCCCGGTAGCTCAGTTGGAAGAGCACTCGTCCGGCAAACGAGAGGTCCCAGGTTCGAATCCTGGTCGGGTAATTTTTATTTATCACATTTTTCATTTATTTAAGAATAATTGAGCATTTTAAATGCAAAAAAACTTAAAACATTATTAAAAAAGTTACAATCAACTGGCATCAGAGGAAATTTGCTCCGCTGGTTTACCTCATACGTGGAGAACTGTAGTCAAGTTGTTGTCCTTAATGGGTTTCAATCCCAAGCCAAATATGTCCCCTCTGGTGTCCCCCAAGGGTCTTTGCTGGGGCCGTTATTGTTTACCATATTTATAAATGACATCCACAAATGCTTTTCGAACTCTAAGATAATACTCTATGCGGATGACATGAAAATAATATCTAAAATTAGTAGCGTTAATGACTGTTTTATGCTACAAAATGACTTGATTAATTTTGCAAGATACTGTTTGTCTAATAGGCTCGACTTAAATACAAATAAGTGCTTTGTTTGTTCCTTTACCAGAAAGAAACACAAATTTATTTACAATTACACCATAAATGACATTAGTATATGTAGAATTGACTCGATGGTTGACCTGGGAGTGACATTTGGCTCGAAATTAATATTTGACAAACATATCGACAAAATAATAAAAAAATCGACCAGAGCACTTGGGTTTATTCTCAGAATGTCATCAGAGTTCAACAATATAAAGACCCTAAAAATCCTCTACTGCGCTTACGTCCGGAGCCATCTCGAGTATGCGTCATCAGTGTGGAACCCGTTATATAAAGAATACATTGAGAGAATAGAGCGTATACAAAGGAAGTTCGTACGTTTTCTTCAATACAAGTGTAAGATATTTGATGATGATTATTTGTCCAGGTGTAGGCGCCATCATTTACTACCACTTAGTGAGCGGAGGCAGATAGCAGACGCGTGCAATTTAATTAAAATTATTACGGGTGCAATCGACGTCCCAGAGCTTCTGTCTATGGTTGGTATTTGCTCACACACCAAATCACTAAGAAACCCTACTCTTCTAAATGTACCTTTTGCAAACACTAACTATAGACAGAACTCTTTCATTGCAAGATCTTGCGGCTGCGTTAACGATGCAATCCTGAGATTGGACAATCTGGATGTATTCTGCTGTAGTGTCCCAGCTATTAGAGCGGCCTTATCATCCTATTTTTTTTTTAATTAAGTTTATAATTAAGCTATTGTTTGTGTTATTTTTTTTACCTGATTTTATGTTTATGTTTTTATGTTAGTTTAATATTTTTAACTTTGTTTTCATTGAGCTGTTACAATTTCATAACCTTTTATACTTGAATATCTAATGTTGTTTTTGTGCTGTCTAAGTATTCGCAAATTTATTTTCTTCTCATATTTTCACGCTTATCTGTGAAAACTGATTAATGGCCTTTTTTCAACTTATTGTTTTAACTATATGAAAAATCTAGCTGTAAGTTTTCCTGTAATATATAAATAAATAAATAAACGTACTAACAGACTTACCCTTTAAAGATGTGTAGAGATTAGGCTTTTATTATGTTATAGTTTCAAGATATGCATCATCTTTTGGGCAGCTTTAAAAAGACTAAAACTCATGTTCAGAATATCAACATCAGTCATATAACAACCAACTGTTATAACTCAAAACTTTCATGAAGTCTAAATATATAACTTATTTGTCCATTAGTGAAATTGTAACGAAAATCCATTCAGTACTTTTGAGTTTATCACGTCGAGTCGGGGACTTTGTTGAATAATATAAACACATTCGGAAAAATTACAAATGTATATCTGTTTTTTATTTATAAGAATATTGAATGAATGACTGAATGATTTAGAAGTAACAAAGACTCAGTTTGTTAGTATAATAGGTTGGGGAAAAAGTCTTTTCGCATTATAGTATGTATAAACTTGTAATAAAATCTCTTTGGCTATAGTATTTGTATCTGGCTGGTTTTGGTATCATTGAAAATTAAAATTTTAAGGAACATAATTCCAAATTCAAATTAGGAAAATGTGTGATTTTCATTTGTGTTTCGTACTGTCAAGATGAGTGAATCTAATGAAGAAATTCGATACATTTTAAAATTTTACTACAAAAAGGGTAAAAATGCAACGCAAGCAGCGAAAAACATTTGCGATGTTTATGGACCTAGTGCAGTGTCTGCAGTGTCTGTGAGAGTAGCACAAATTTGGTTTAAGCGTTTTCAATCCGGAAATTTTGATGTCAAAGATGCACCTCGCTCTGGTCGCCCTACTACGGATAAAATGGATGCCATTTTTGAAAAAGTGGAGCAAGATCGACATATCAGTATTTACGACGTAGCTGAAGAACTGGAAATTGACCACAAAATAGTTTTGGGGCATTTGAAAAAAGCTGGGTACACAAAAAAGCTCGATATTTGGGTACCTCACGAGCTCACTGAAAGAAACCTAATGAACCGTGTACTCATTTGTGATTATTTATTACGACGTAACGAAACCGAATCATTTTTGAAGAAGCTGATAACTGGTGATGAAAAGTGGATCACGTACGACAAGAACGTGCGGAAAAGGTCGTGGTCAAAGGCCGGTCAGGCTTCACAGACTGTGGCGAAACCCGGGTTAACTCGCAATAAGGTGATGTTGTGTGTGTGGTGGGATTAGAAGGGCATTATTCATTATGAGCTGTTACCACCAGGCAGGACTATCGATTCTGAACTCTACTGCGAACAACTTATGAGATTTAAACAAGAAGTTGAGAGAAAGCGGCCGGAATTGATCAACAGAAGGGGTGTGCTGTTTCATCATGATAACGCTAGACCTCATACATTTATAGCCACCCAGCAAAAAATAATAGAGTTTGGCTGGGAGGCGATAATGCATCCGCCGTATAGTCCTGACCTTGCACCTTCAGATTTTCACCTATTTCGGTCTCTTCAGAATTCTTTAGGCACTGTTAGGTTAACATCACGAGAGGACTGCCAAATCCACTTGTCGCGGTATTTTGATGAGAGGTCCCAAAATTTTTATAGCAATGGGATCATGTCCCTACCTACAAGATGACAAAAGGTTATCGAACAAAATGGTACATACATACTTTAGTTAAATGTCAATTAACTATATTAAAAAATGTTTTGAATTTTCTTAAAAAATGTGAAGAAACTTTTTCCCCAACCCAATATTATTCGGTTGTCTGGAAAAAATGAAAGCGTGACTTGGACTTGCTCACCGAAAGTTCTGTACAAACTTGTAGTTAAGATAAGGTAAACAAAGTAACTAGGTAACAGGTAAACTAACTTTGCCGTTCAGTCCCAAGTTACGGTAAGTAGTTGCACCAACCGCAACTAATCCACACATATGTTTTGTTTATTTACGTAATAATAAATATTATTTTTTGCCACAGAACTTAAAAATAAACATTGTAACAGTATAAAATGACAACTTTGGCAGCCTTTTCGTTAAAGCAATTTCTACCAGGCAACCCAGCAACTACGTTAATCTTTGAAACTGCCATTCACGATTGAAATATTATTTCTAATGTTTAAATTACCAACTTGTCACTCGGTATTTTATCAACGGATCAAAAGTAAGGCTGATAAAACCGTGCGCTGCTGCTAGAAAGTTTGTAGCAGTAAATTCCTTTTAACGGTTTCAGTTATTCCCTTTCCATAAATTCTTTACAAAAATATTATATAACACAAAGTTTAAGACTCTAAGTCAATAGAAAATACACAATACGTCTAAAATCCATTGTGAGATTCGCAAAACATACGAAAATACAGAACTTATCTTTTGATAGTGTTTTTAACAATTTTCTTTTTCACAGCTGAGTATTTGATATAAGTTTCAACTAAATATCTATTCGCATTCCAGGAAAAAGGATTTTTACAGACAAACGGACTACAAAGTGATCCTACAAACGTACAACCCTTTACCATTTGATGCATGGAACCCTAAATAACATTTCATAAAAAAATGTTTTAGATATAAGTAGGTTAAGAAGGGTAAAGTTTTATCTAAGGCGAAGTTTCTGGAAAAAGTATTTATGATACAAGACAAAGTTGTTTCAGTATCATGTAGGTACATAGAATAAGTAAAAAAAGCAAACAAAAAGCTTTATATCCAAGTTCTGCGGCAAGTTTCAAGGACTTGCACAAACTTGAGAAGGACCCACGTAAAAGACGCCAGCTACAGATGTTTTCACTTACTTCATTTCAGCGGTTGCATTTAATGCAATTAGTATTAAATTTCTATGCTAAATCAATATATATAAAACTGTTCCGTTACTGACTGAGTGACTGAGGTACTGAGTGACTGAGTGACTGAGTGACTGAGTGACTGAGTGACTGAGTGACTGACAGACAACGTACAGCCGTAACTACTGGGCGTAGAGAGCTGAAATTTGGAACATACATTCTCTAGGGGATGTAGGGGTGCACTAAGGAAGGAATTCCCGAAATTCCCACGGGAACGGGAAATATAGGACTTTTTAGTTTGTATGAAAAATCTTATTCCTTGAGTGCACCGATGTGAAACATGGTGTAAAGGTTTTTCAATGTGTGTCTGGTTGTGTAATGAAAGGAATTCCCGAAATTCCCACGGGAACGGGAAATATATGATGTTTTAGTTTGTATGAAAAAATCCCATCCCTTGAGTGCACGGATGTGATATTTGATATAAAGGTTCCTCAATAAGTGTCTGTTTGTATTATGGAAGGAATTCCCGAAATTCCCACGGGAAGGGGTTGGACTTTTTAGTTTGTATGAAAAATCTTATTCCTTGAGTGTACGGATGTGATACTTGGCAGGAAGGTTTTTCAAAGAGTGATTGGTTGTGCTACGAAAAAAATTCCCAAAATTCCCACGGGCACGGGAAATATATGATTTTTAGTTTGTATGAAAAAAACTTATTCCTTGAGTGCATGTGCGTGATACTTGGTATAAAGGTTCTTTCAGTGGGTGTCTGGTTGTATAGTTTCTGAAATTTCCACGAGAAGGGTAGTTAAGCGCATACGAAATTGCGGGATAAAGCTAGTGTTTATATAAGACTAATATTCTTTGAAACTGTGATTTTGTTTTCGTTTTTAAGTTACATAAATATGTTTTTCTCACAACTACTCACAAAACATTATCTAGCTCAAATGTAGTTTTATCCAAAACTTCTGACGTTATTTATATTTTTAATGTTCGCACTATATTTTTAGCGCAAACTAAGAATTTGCGTCATGGATTGAATTATCGCGGAAAAATATACTTGAAAATATTAAAATTATACACAATGATCATAGTTATTAGAAAAAAAATACCAATAAACATAAACACATCCTGTTCTTGGCCTTTATGTTTGTGTTTATCGCAAAAATATCCATCCCAATCGAGATTCGAGTCTCTTTATCCAACATGTTAATCCAGGCTATGCACTGCCCGTTTACAAAATTTTAGCTCCATTCACCTACACCCATGCTCACATATTGTCATGACTATTTGCGAATAATTTAATAAATTAGACTTCTACAATGCTTTAAAAACGAAATCTTCATTATTATTTTAGGTGTAAAAGGTTACTTACAGCTTCTCAAGAGGAACAAGAGTAATTAAGGCACGAACAGACGAATTTCTCCAGAACGACTGTAGCTGGCGCTGGCGTCGTCTACCATGTTATTTAATTAATATAATTATTGCACTTCAGTGAAGACACTATGTTCATAAAGCAGCTATAATTATTGTTAACATAATATTATCTATTTATCAATATTACTAAAGCCTATATTCCGCTTAATTTTTGATCTCATAACATTTGCAATTTAGTAACGAAATGTAATGTAATTACATAGTGTCTCAATCTTCCACGAATTATTTATATAATATTGCTGAATATTTTGTTTGTTTGAACGCGCTTTCTAAGTCTAACATTTATTTTTAGTTTTATCTTTTCTTTAATTTTAATTTAACTTTCGTAGCCTATATCTTGAGATTGTTTATAGGCTATATACTCATGAGTTAGGCGGGACTATCGCACTAGTGTGTTAGGAAATAAGGTGTTTTAAATAGTTTTTTATCGCGATTAATTGTATTTTACAAAATATTGTGTGTTTTCTAACACTTTATTACCAAATTGCTAGCAAAACTTAATTGTTTATTTACTTTTATTTTTAAATTTAACTAGCTGTTTTGGTGTCGTTGCAATCGCTCGTAACCACGGGATCTTTATGCAATAAATCCGTTTAATAAAAAATCGTTACATTTGCATTTTATATTTTAACTATTTTATATTTCAGAAATATAATAAGCATTCTTTTTCAACAACCTTATTACTTCTTTACTTTAAATTACATTCTAAATAACAGCAATTTCGATAAAAGTCGAAATAACCGTCTCTGAAAAATGTTATTTCGATCATAGCCCGCTACGTAAAATAGTTCCAAGCAAAATGTTCTAGACTCCGCAATAAATCAGAAGTAAGTGGAAACCTTACAAAATAATATACCTTTACGTGAGGATAAAATATACGCTTTCAGGCTTTTACAATATTCTTCTAAAAACATTTCCGTAATACAGGAAAAAGGAAAAGTGCATTTGAGAGTTTTATGTACTATTATCATCATCGCAACTCTTTGCCCTTTCGGCTTTCCCCCAGATGATAAGGAGAGAGACTCTTTTGCGCTTTAATGGATATCATTTAAACAATATTTCCTCTTTATACGGAGTGAAACATTAAGATCAGCCAGTTTGGCAAAGTCTGGCACTATAATGTTGTTATCACACAAATCAATCGACCGTCGATTGACGGACTAATGGAACAGTCGACGTCGATCATCTCCACATTATCTGTATAAAATTTTCTCTCACCTCTATCGCTTGGTCTCTATTTCTACTTCTATCTATACCTCTAATCTATATCTATGTTTAATAATAATAATATAATAATATATTTATTTCCAAAAAGTAGTTACAAAGCTGAACAGGTTTTACATAGTTATAGGAATTAAGATAATGTACATTATATATATTCTTCTTATTTTATACAACTGACCCCGAACTAGGAACTAGTCCTGTATCTCGGGAGTCTATAATTATGATTACTTACTTACAAAATTAATATAAAATTTTTCAACTGAGGAGCTAATAAAGTTACAATCCTTTTTTTATGGAGATTATTACATACGGCGGATCACTTGAGTGTGAGTGAGTGTTTGTGTGTGTGTATGTGTGTGTATCTGTGAGTGTGTGTTGAAAGTACCCAGTGTTTGTGCAGGTATGTTTTTATGTGCGTGAAGGGCATTATGTAGTAGCTGTTGGGAATTTTATATTAGATATGAAATGGCGAATGTTCAATTCCGAATCTGTGACCAAACTCTCTGTAGACAGGTAAGAAAGATGGAGCAACAGATTGACTACTAGAGTTTTGGACTCTCTTATGCTGCATTCACTTATGTGGCACAGTTGATGCATGCGATTGTATACAAATGGATGAGTGAAACTGGGTAAACGACATGCAAATATCTGCTGTGTTTATATAATTTCCTGCAAACTCAAAAGTAGCGTAAAGTGAACTTTAGTTCATCATTTATGTAACTGAATTGTTGTGATGCTTGACAGACTTCATGATTCACATATTTCGACGAATAACTTTATAACTATCAAACATGCTAGCAAGTGTTGGTTTTTGATTATATTAGTTAGCTGTTCGTTATAAATTTAATGTAAAATTAGCACCCTTTCTTTTCATATGACAAACAATATTTATCAACAATAATAATAAAAAAACCACTATAGTGCATAGTCCATCCAAAAAATCTCAAGCACATAAGCGCCGCCAAGCGGCAAAAAAGCTTGCATTCCGAACTCCCTATAACATTGATGTGTCCTATCTATACTTGTACATAATACTATCTGATCTGTGGTCCTTCTTCAAGGATGAGTGAAGTCACACATGTCGCATCCAAAAGTGTTTATTGCTGTTATCATATCATACCGATATATAGTTAATTGTGAATTATGTTTTCCCAGCCCCTGCCTATGAAGAATAACTCATCCCAAACACTATCACATATTACAAAATGCGCTCTTTTTTTCTACAATAGTTAATTGGAAGACAATAAAACAGATCAAGAAACTAAGTTAGGTATATATCTCACGTTCTGCGGAATCGTAGCTGTAAAGTCTTATGAGGGCACAAATTGTCCATTTCCCTGTTTAACGATCGTCGGTTAAATGGAGCGATGGAATAAAATACCAATGGATTTATTTCCTAAAAGCCGAAGTGAAATGGGTCACCGCGTTTAGACGACAATATGAATGGATGGCATTTCGAATTTTTGGACAATTTGTCATTTTGTGTTGTTGTCTTTTTTGTTTAATTGATTTTGGTGGCCGAGCAATTTGTGTGCATTGTGGTGTAAGTAGGGGTTGGCAGTGAACGGTTTAGCTTTTAAATGGGAGTTTTTTTTGTTGACTATTTTTTTAGTCGACTATCGACTCAGGCAAAAAGTATCCGACTTTTATTATGAGCTCCAAAAACTCTGTTTTCTATGACAGATTTCTGAACTCAAATTTTAATCTACTTATTCTCTCTCTGGACTATACATAGGTAGTGGATCACTTTTGAAATTCGAGTTTGAGATCATACATAAAGAGAAAAAATATAATAGAAAAATAAATATAAATTATTTAGTGAGTAAACTTAACCGAGAGTTATAGAATTCATTACGCAACGCATAGTTACACTAGCATTGGCAGCGATCCGCGTGCCAGGTCACGTTCAACGATTGACTCAGGGGTAAGTAAAGTTTATAGTAACAAACTTTATTCATAGGAAATTCTAGTGAAAAATGCCTACTTTTATTAGAGTGCGGCCGTTGCGGGAATGCGTTCTTGACAGCTCCTTATGTCCACTGAATATAGTTTATTTCCGATTCGAAGGGGTAAAAAGTTACGATTTTGACAGCTGTCAGGAACGCAAACTCCCACCGGCCGCACTATAAATAATTATGACCAGCATCGAGTACAGTGTGCTCTACTTCAGTATCTTAAATTTGTCATCAGTTACCCTTCACATTTCTAAAGTTTATTTACCGGTAGGTTCTTAAAGAAACTTAATTCATAAAAGATATGTTGTGAATTTATGTTGGTATGCAAATAGAATGAAGGTTTTGAGTGTTTATTTCAACGCGCTCATCCCCGAAATGAACAGTCGGGTTTGAGACATTATTTTGCAAATGAAAGTGCAAGAAAGCTGACAATAAAGTGGCTTTGTTGCTAAAAAAGTGATTTTTCTTAGGTCACTTTTACAAACATTTCGTCCTTGCTGTAAACATAATACATAATATTACCTACGATAAAACATAATATTTCTTTGCAGGAAGAAAAAACTCTTTCTACATACTTACGAATATAATAAAAGTTGAGAAAGTAAAACCGTACAAAAGCAAACACATTGGCAAATTTTTAGTGTTAAATCACGTTCTCTTTATTAAACTTTTTTTGCTAAAGTGTTCTTGCTTCTGTCACAAAAAATGGGGAAAAAAACAAAAAAGATTGGTAGTGTGGTGACTCGGAATGAACGAGTGAATGGAATAAAGATTGAGGCATCGAGGCGCCCTCTCGTATCTCTGTTATGGCATTGACCGGTTGACAGCGCGTGCGAGTGGACGTGTCGACTTCTCTGACTAAGTACTGATTGTGTTTTATTTCACCCATTGCTAGTAGAAATCGGCGGAACGCCACAACTGGCGACGAGGATGGGATGTGTGAGTACATATACTATTATTCTGCAAAAGCAGAAAAAAAATGTGTTACTGTGTTTAAACTGGTCCATAATGAGCAATTTTTATATTTGATTTGAAATACAAGAAAAAAAGAGAAAGTGTAGATTAAAATATTAATATTTATACTGACACTCTGTAAATTTATTTGAGAAAGTATATAAGTCCCTTGACGTATAAAATTATTTTTAAAATAAATTTAAAGTGAATCTTACTAAGTGCCTTACTTTTATAATATGCTTTGAGTAATAAGCTTACTATCATATCAATATCAAAATTCAATAATAGTTGTATCTAGAATCACAATTGTTCAATACTAATTAGGTACAAAAGTTCTCATTGCATAAATGCAAATTTGCTCATTTTGGATAGATTGTTAATAAGTACATCAATACTAATGAAATGTTTCGTGTAAAATTCTATGGTTATACAGTTTCATCATTAAAATGAGGTTAAAAAATTACTCAATGATAAACTAATGTAAAATAACATGAATTTCGAAAAAATGTTTTTCAACTCTGGTTACCTGAATTTGATCAAGTAATCAAAAGTACAAAAATCCTAAATTATCGGTTGAAATATTCATGAGTCATCGTGGTAATAACAACCCATTCGAATTGTTTTTGTCAAACAATGTTAAAGTTGAAAATTTCTTAGTAACAATGGATAATCAACCCATTAATAAGAAATAGATAGATTAGTCTTGTAGAAACAATAAATATAAGCGATTTGCATTTAAGTGAATTGATAATTGATAAATCAGGTTGCCTGTATCAATCAATTTATGCAAATAAAATGTTTCTATGAGATTGTACAATGATGTTTTTGTCAAACAATGTTAAAGTTGAAAATTTCTTAGTAACAATGGATAATCAACCCATTAATAAGAAATAAATAGATTAGTCTTGTAGAAACAATAAGTATAAGCGATTTGCATTTAAGTGAATTGATAATTGATAAATCAGGTTGCCTGTATCAATCAATTTATGCAAATAAAATGTTTCTATGAAATTGTACAATGTACTTCTCATCTAATGCAACTAAAATGTTCCCATAAGGTTGTACAATGTACTTCCCATCTAATGGTAACCCCGTAACCCAGGAGGGGCACTACATAACAACTTTTAAAACAACTGCACTAAAATAGTTATTGTGTCATCACAATGTTATGTTTATTTTAAAAAAATATAATTAATTGGCTGTTGTAGGTTTTCATTACATAAATACAACAAACAGTAAAAATATGATCCGTTAGCTCTTTACTTTTACAAATGTAACATTACTTAATATGTCATGTAACAAATTAAGGAAATAAGATTCGTCGGTTAACATAAACAAAAGCAACTATGTTGCTTACAAAAGAAAACTATTATAACTAGTTAGAAAGGTGTATTCATTCTGCCATTAGTTATTAAATTTTCGAAAAACAACAACATTTCGATGATACTCCAGCTTGTCCTTTGTGCACTATCAAACGAAAGCCTGCTCAAATGTCTCATGATAAAAACACATCCTAACGACAATAAAGAGTCTCGGCGTAGGCAAACTACCAATGTCGATTACATATTTTACATCGACGATGATGCAAATGTCGTATTGGCGGTGTGGATGTCGATTTACTAATAGATTCTGGCATCAAATGTAATATTTTGTCACAAAATATTGAGGAAATGCTAAAGAGATGTTCTGTGGTAGTATCAAAATAGGCAAAACATTCATAGCTTTCCTAACCCTAACTATGCTAGGTTTAATTAATGCTCCCGTCCCATTTGGAAATGAGTAAACAAAAAAAAAATGCAAATTTATAAGTGCTCAAGCTTGGTATAAATAATGATTTTATTAATAACATTGGCCCTACATTATCCTAACAATAATGGCGTAAAATTGAATATAATAAGACTAAGATTGGAGGAAGAAAAGTTACCTACTTCCGAAAAGATTTCGAAGCGCGTTGGCGCCACGATTCTTACAAAACTTCAAGCTTCTCTTTTACGCTACTACCTAATTTTTATCCAGTTATATAATCGCGGGAACCTTTAATTGGCTCTCCATAGTTTATATTAAACAGTATATAAGTTTGTAACAAAGCTGTTTGTTCTCCAAAAACATACATAAATAAATAAAACGCAAATAAAATTATTTTTATACCATGCATTTTCTTGGGTGAGTTAGGATATAGCTTATACTATATACCAAAGACCAAACTCTTACCCCATTTATTTTTGCCAACTTTTATTGGTCCATTAGAGCCACCGATATTAATTTAATAATGGTTTCTGTATATGATTTTCACTAATATTGCAGAAAGTTTTACACACTTTCAAAGTTAAGTGTCATTTCAATAAAACTTTACAACAAATTCACTTTGTAGTAATATAATGCATTAATTCAACTTCCATGCTGGACTGGGAGTGGAAGAGGAACGTGGAATGTGCCGGCTGCTTCTCTTCCCGGGCATGCCGTGGGAGTCAGTTGGGGGACAGAGGTTTTATTGACGGTTTTGCTGGCGATATGCTGGCCCCCTGTCGCTGCAATGGCCTCTCTCCATCATAACCTCTGAATTTGTCAAACGAGACCGCAGATGGTTTCATAGCCTCTGGTGTTCTGCCTACACCGTGGGGGATGCAGGCGTGAAGTTATGCACTATGCAATTCACTTGGTTTTAGTTATAGTTACTTGTTTCACTTGAACAGTTAGTGGCAATAATACTATTATATTCGATTTTCTTTGATACTATTTCATGATTTTAACCCAAAAATTTAACAAAGAAATAACAAGAAAAACCAAAAATACCGACTGAGTGAACTGTGGAGGGTCAAGTTCACATCATTTCAAATTGTGTTATTGTATAACTAAGTGCAGTCCAGTTATTGTACTTTGCATCTTATTTGTTGTGCAGTGCTATTGGCCTAGCCGACATTTGCTTATATCTCTTGATTTAGTACCCTTATTGTTTTAGTTCAGACAAAATTGTCTGACTGAGATTACTGAAATTGTAATTAATTTGTAACCATAGTAGGTTAGAAAAGCTATAAATAAAGTCGATCATAACCTGGTTGTGTCCAGGTTGAAGGTTTACAGTCTTTCCCAGGCTGAGAATCAATATAAACTTTCATTATTTAAAGCAAGATGTGTTGATATTGATAAAATTTATCAAGGTTGTTAAAAAATTGCGTAATCAATTGTCCTTTGAAGCCACCGAAGATTTAGATAAAATCAATACGGACAAACGTAAAATTATAATTTATTGATATTATAACAAAAGCATGTTATTAAGAGCTTAAAATTTAAACCAGACTTTCCTATCACTTTATTAGGATGTACCTACTAAAGGCTTGAAAAAAAAAAAACAAAAGTGATTCAAGTTTTAGAAACGACCACTGACAACTCAAAGCCATGTAAAACATTCCAAAGAGCTCATGTTTCTCACAGTCAAGGTAGAAATAACAAAAAGCCAAAAATTAATTTCTTTAAATATTCGTAATAGAAAGAGGTTCATCATAAATAATAAATTGTGTCTTCGATATTTGCTTGTATGGAACTAGCTAAAATATTACACAATACTATCCAATATTGAGCGAGGTTAAAATAAGCCAAGCCCAAAAGTCAGACTGGAAAAATGTTAGACTATCTTACAATGCATAATAGTACTCCGCATTGGAAAAAGGCAAATTGCCTTCTTTATAATTCTTTTTAATAGGTTATACACAGGTTAGGTTATACACTCCTACTTACGCTATTCACTTGGAACATGACGTAGCTCATGAACAGGTCAAGGATAGAAAGAAAGTAATGAAAAAAAAAAAAAGGAAAGGACAAGCTGGAGTGTCATCGAAATGTTGTTGTTTTAAAGAAGATCGAGGGTATTTGGTGTGTCATTCCCAGACTGTTTTAATAGGTTGGGGAAAAAGTCTTTTCGCATTATAGTACGCAATTCTGTATTGTATAAGAGAATAACTAAACTGATATTTTAGTACTAGTTTCCTATTAGTGTAGTCTTTTATAACAATATGTTAAAATTATATTAGTTAATTAAGGTTATAAAATATGTTAAAATGTCTATAACCCTTCAATAGATTTAAGGATAAGTGTTATGTGAAATTGTTATTGTGTATTTAAAAAGATGATTGCTGTTGAGTTTCTTGCCACTTCTTCTCAACAGATCGACTTTCCGAAGTGGTGGTAGATTCAGTTCAATTTGTAAATAATGTAACTTTTTAATAAAAAAAAAAAAAAAAGAAAGGAGAGATGTGGTGACTCGGAATGAACGAGTGAATGGAATAAAGATTGAGGCATCGAGGCGCCCTCTCGTATCTCTGTTATGGCATTGACCGGTTGACAGCGCGTGCGAGTGGACGTGTCGACTTCTCTGACTAAGTACTGATTGTGTTTTATTTCACCCATTGCTAGTAGAAATCGGCGGAACGCCACAGGTAGCATTCTACAAACCTTTTTTTATAAATAAATAACTTTTTTATAAATGCAACGATCATGTTCCTTTCAGATTTTATGATTTTTGGTTCTTTTCATATTTTTACTTTTTGTGTTGTCAAGAAATTAGTGCATTCACTCGCTAATTAAAGTTTGTTATTTTTTATGATAAGATGGAATAGTATTGCTCTGTACGCTAGTCCGACTGGCAAGTGGTTTTTAATGAATGTCGTATATGAAGTTTTATTATTACGTTTTATTATTACGCTATTATAATTCTGTAAGGTTTCAAATACAATTCTCTCGTAATTGTTCCGAGTCCATTGGTTTATTACGTTCATATCTTTGGTTTGTAAAGATAGAAAATTTTAAAAGTTTATTGCTGGGATTCGTAAATATTAAATTAAACCCACTTTAAAGTTTCTACTAGCACTTGAATATGTTAAAGATAAAATTCAGGAGTAATAGGAATTCAGGAGCGAGTCAGAGGCGAGTTGATTCATTTTCCAAATATAACCAAAAACTTCATGACATTATTATATAGGAACGCATCAGAAGTGTGGGATACAGAAATAAAACTGTGTTGGATAATATTCACTTTTGTATTGTGTATGTATCACAATTCACAACACAATTCACAATATCAGCTTAAATTACACTCGACTGTCACTTTCTGTGGTCTCGAATCAAATGCCCTTCATTCCATTATACATTCCATTATACAATCATCAATTATCTAGAACCCTATCTCTATTTTATTACAATTTCAATAAATAGTTACAATCATAATGAGCTATTAGTGGCTTACCATATATTCACAGTCATAATTACATAATGTATTGAACAAGTTACGCAGTTCTTGGTATAAAAAAAGAAATACAATAAAAGTATGCTTACAGCTCGGCCATAGCGAGTCCCCTCGGTAGTTTACCCCACATGGGTCCTCTTGACCCGATCCTCAAACATGGATTCCACATATGGGTCCTCTTGACCCGATCCTCAAACATGGATCCCATGTTTGAGGATCGGGAATCTACAATATCTTGAATTAAGTTTTCAGGTAAAAAAAATACTTATGATAACGTTCTTTAAACTCCTAATATTTACTCCTTTAAGTCCATTAATGGCCTGCGCAGGCGGCGGACTTTTCTCCGCGGCGCGGAGTAAAAAGTACGCTCCGCGAATAAAAACTTCGCACTTTTACTACAGTACTTTGCGTCCCTCGTTTGCGTTACTCGATACAGTTGTATGCGATCTATTTTAGCGGACAAAGAAGTCCGCGGACAAAAATCCCTCGTCTGCGCAAACTTTAAGTGACAGCAAGCGTACGTAAGTTACTGGTATGTGACCCTATCATACTAAACCTATGCCATGCATGAAAGATTAAGTAATATATTCGATGAACGATGAGAAACGTACTTTGATAACCAAAAGTTGATAACCGCCTCTTTACGGTTGTTTTATCAAAGCTTTATGGCCACTTTTTTATGGCCAATATTTTATGTCATTATATTATGGGACAATCACCAGTCATTTTGGACAACTGGCTCTAAATGTGATAAAGTAATTGCCAATTAAATAGACTCGCGTCGCTTTAAGCCGCGGCTAGACTGTTAAAAACAAGGCTTCAATCAAAGTGACCCCCGGAATTATACAAAATAGGTATAGCATTTGAACAAAGTTACTTTCTAAATAGGTACTCATCATGCAAGTGCTAAAGGTTCATACTATTAAACCTTACTTAGATTACACTTCTGATGCGTTCCTATAATATCATGAAGAAAAACTTTCATTTTCATTTCCATTTTTCCAAATATAAACAAAAAGTTTATATTTGGAAAATGAATCAACTCGCCTCTGACTCGCTCTATAACTCCTGAATTTTATCTTCAACATATTCAAGTGCTAGTAGAAACTTTAAAGTGGGTTTAATTAAAATATTTACGAATCCCAGCAATAAACCTTTAAAATTTTATGTTTGCAAACCAAAGATATGAACGTAATAAACCAATGGACTCGAGACACTCTTTTACAAAAAATAATGGCGAATTTATGCTTAAGAGAGCTCATGATACGGGGTACTAATTTTAATTTCAATTCTCCACAACCGAAAAACCATTTTGTATTACTTATATAATATCTTCTAAATAAGTCAGACCATATATGTGGATACTATAAGATAAGCAGTATCATGACAGACGTTCACAATTAACCTCAGTTAATTGACAATCAAAATTGATGGTAATTACTATTCTGTTCTAACATAGATATCTACTACGTTGTTGGCTGTTCTTACACTATTCTATATCGGCCTTTGAAGTAAATTCAACGTGGCAACATGTCGAAACCATGAACAGTTTGAAACCTTTGATCTCGCCGCCCTTTTTAAACTTTCATCGGACTATTCGGAAATCAAAAATATATTCACAAATGGAGGCTTCCTGTGCACTCACGCGCGTGTCTTTTGAAGAACTTCCAACCGTGTTGGGATTTCAGTTTCAAACGGAATTAAATGGCCCACGAATGAAGCACCGACAGTTCGGCTTTTCAAAACGATTTATTTGAATTCATCTTGACTTTTATTTCTAGGTTTTGTGACTGTAGGTCTAAGTGTGTGCCGTGAAATAGTGTGGAGTTGGATATGTGTAACCGATAGAATATTTTTGTGTGATGAAGCTTTCAAATTCTTAGCGTTATCACTTACACTTTTTAATAATTGCTTCATTACAAATAAATAGATACTACTGATGCAAACCCTAACCAAATACACCTTATCTTACCTTCTAGAACACAGTACCGAGATATTTAGCGGTGGAAATAAGTAGGCATATGAGCATGATTCTCAAAGCGGTTATCGTCTTATTAAAATGTTTTTTTTTTATGTTTTGCATTTGTTTCACTTTTACCCTGCCCAATTCAATGATGCGTTCGGCACTTAGTTTGCAATAATATTAATTCAATAAACTCTCTGATCTTATCTCCTTGCTTATTTAAAAATTACAAAAAAAAAGTCTCGGATTATTCAAATACCACAATGGTTTGCTCACTAGCAAATAGCTTTTTCATAAAAGTTGTGACGTCAGAACCTTGAAACTATGCAAAATTCACCAACACAACTTTTAGTTTGGGTATACTTCGTGATATTAACTGTGAACTATTTGCCGCCTACTGAGGCTTTTTCAATTTAGAATTTGAAATGACAGACCTTTATACAAATCAATATCGTAGATAAATCGTAATAAATGATATTTTTGTGTACCGGAGATGACTTTTGCTTGTGTGCAATGAATGAGGGCGTTTTAGCAATGATAAATCGTCATTAGCCGCCCTTTCTCTGAGGCGCCCAGATGCTATCAAAGAGTGAAATAGGCAATAATACTAGCAACTATAATAAATGATGTCCAGTCTCACCTTTAGGAAAACACATTACAGTTGAGCGTAAAGCTTAGCATCAGGTGTCATGGAAGACAAACGTCCCAGCCATATTTTATAAAAAAAAGCACGTCAAGTCCAGGATGATTTAAAATAATATAAATTAATTCAATCTCGAATTAAAAACAACTCAAAAGGAAACCGAACGCGCTTAATTTTATTATCAACTTAATACTGTCGATCACAGAATGATCTGCAAATAGCATTCAAAATATACGCAACTGATAGGACAACACGCTTAGATGTCAAAGCAGGAACAGGAATACAGAAATTAATTAGCCAAGCTATGAGAGCTTTAATAGAGGAATTATTGGACACGTAAAAGGAATATCTGCTCATTGGGAATTTCCCTTTCACGACGACTCACGTCAATTGCGCTCAACGTCGATCGCAGACAGATGGTTGTCAACTTTTCGGAAGCGGAGCCGACGCGACGCTGACAAGGGTCTACCGCACGGACAGCAGTCCCTTTTTTGTTTTTATCAATTTACTGAGATGTCAGCCATTGATGCAACGTTTTTCTTGTCAACAGCATCTCATAGGTATCTTTAAAAGGTTCCGACGTTGAAATTAAACAGCTTTTATGTTAGTGAACGAATCACTTTTAGTATTTCGGCAAATAGATAATCGTCGATATTCTCTTTGAGAATCATAAACTAAATTTAAATGTTTGTGTATATGATTTATGAATTTTAGAAAGATGAGAAAGAAGCTAGGGTCTAGTCCTTGGCTTAAAAAGATTTTAATTGATAGACAATTTTTTACCGTATTCTCTGAGTGATTAAAGTCAAAGATAAAACGTTATTTATTCCGTAGGTTCTTTCAACAAATTGAAATAAATTTACCACCACCTCACAAGGTCGATCTGTTACCAAAAGGTTACCTATCTATGATGATATTTTAGAGGGAATCCTCGCAAAGTGCTTTGCGAGTGACCAATAGCGCTCCTGCCGATGATGTTTGCCGTCACTCTTACCATCCAGTATTTTAAATCTTAATAATAATAACAAAGAGTCACGGGACAGGCACATATTGATTGCTATTCCCTAGTTCACATCAGGCCGCGCGCCGGGTCATCAAACGGCTCCCAGAGGCTGTCGCCCCGCACCTCGTCCCCCGCACCCGCTACGCCGGCACACATTACATTCCTATCACGCGAACTACAAGGACACCCGCACAGACTACGGCCATCTTTTAACATCTTGTAAACCTATAATACAGTCCACTTATATCGAAGTCCAACTATTTTATTCATCAAGGCCACCAGGACCCAAAACTGGAGCTTGACCCAGACAGCTGCTGTGATATAAAACCTAATATATTTTTCATCGCGTGAGTGAGATAGTTTTGTGTTTATTCTCTTCCTCTTTATTCATAAGATTTTCGAAATTCTATTGTGACGCTTACGTAATAATATTATTTTATTTATCTTATCTCTAAGTTACGCTCTGGTATTGAGACTTCAGGTTGATTGATATTGGTATTTCACGACGTGCCCGTTTCTGCAACGCAAAAATCATTCGGATTCCTTCGCATTTTCCCGAAAAAAACTATGCACGTTACCAAAATAAACTAGACGAGCAACATGTAAGAGTAAGAGTATGCGTAAGAGATGCTTCACATATTTTGTTATAGCAAATAATATAAACTGCAGAATAAGTGTCAACAAAAATCTGTTCTATTTTTAAATTTTCTAACACATTTCGATTGAATACCTGCTAACAATCAAAGCGGTCTGTGCTTGATTAAAATTGCATCTTCGACCGCAACCTGCCGGGGAAAATTGAAAAAATGTCTATAAAGTCAAAGCGTTTAAGCTTTATGAAGCGATCGTTCGGTGAAACCGTTGAAATTGACATTTGAATTTGAATGAAGTTTCTTGAATTTAGAACGTATACATGTTTCAATGCACTTTCGAATAAAATTTATTCAAAGCAATGTCTGTCCCTAAAGTTTCCAAACCAGATTTAACTTTTGACTTGAAATTATTACTAAAAGTTTTCCTGTATCTTATATACTTATTCAGGTAAAATATAAGTATACAATCACGACGCTGGGTCTTTTAAATAATAATTTCCTTTTTTAGGGTTTTTTTTCTTTGACCTTATAATTTAAAACCATAAATCTCTTAGATTTATCTCCGGATTTCCCGCACATTAGTAAATATTGGGTTTTTTTTAATTTATGTTGTTTTCTGCTATCTCTGTCAAATAACTCCCAAATCCATGCGATAAGCTAATGCGCATCCCGTGCATCCTAAAGTAACTTAAAGCGCTTACATTAAGGAACTCATCAATACTTAGGTAATAACTGTATATGACTATTAAGTCCAAGTCAATACTTAAGCTACATAAGGCAAATAATTAATAATAATCCGATGTTCAAAGGCACATTTAAGTTGTTTTAAAATATCATTTAATTTTTGGCACATTCCAAAGAATAGTACTGGCGTTTATGTAACATATCTTACTATTTAATTCAGATTGAGTATGTCCTCATGTTTTGATTGTAGTCGTTCCCAAGCATAATACGGGTGATGTGCAGTGAGCTTATCGCTCGGACCAGTAGTGGTAATGGCATGCCATTGGCAGCGAACTGGCGCCGAATACCTAAGCATTTCAACCCCGGCATGAATAAAGCACCCTGATCGGATTGACTTCACTGAATAAGATCAAACGCATATCTAGACTATTATAATAAAGTTAGAGACTTTGTTTGTTTGTTTGTTTGCTTGACCATGCCTTGAAAACTAATCCTATTTATTAAGCTTTATCTTTGATAGCTTATCTCATAGGAAAGATCATACTTTTACGTATAACACAAAATATAATAAAGTAATAGGACATGGATTTTAATACGAGGGTGGATTGAAAAGTTCGCGGCCTAGTCAAGAAAACAGAATAAAGTACATACAAAAATATTTTTATTTTTCGACGTAATCTCCATTTAGCTCTATGCACTTCTTCCATCTGCTTTCCAAAGCTTCCATACCTGTTTTAAAAAAAGATTCCTCAAGGTCTTCAAAATACAGGTTAACAGCGGCTTCGACCTCTTCATTCGTTAAAAATTTCTGCCCACCGAGGTGTTTTTTCAGGTTTGGAAACAGATGAAAGTCCGAAGGTGCCAAATCAGGAGAATAAGCTGGATGTGGCAACAATTCGAAACCACAATCACGAATTTGAGCCATAGACTCGACAGACGTGTGGACTCGGGCGTTGTCCTGGTGAAACAACACTTTCTTTCTCAGTAATCCTGGGCGTTTCTGTTTAATTTCTTCACGTAAACGGCGCAGAAGAGTGCTATAGTACGCAGAGTTTATTGTTTCGCCTTTTGGAAGGTAGTCCACCATAATGACACCCTTAGCATCCCAAAAAACCGATGCCATCACCTTGCCAGCCGACAGAATTGCCTTTGCTTTTTTCGGAGTTGGTTCACCTGATTTTTTCCATTGTTGGGATTGTTGTTTTGATTCTGGGGTATAGTGGTGAACCCAGGTTACATCCATTGTCACAAATCTGTCAAGAAAACCTTGTGGATCAGCCTCGAACATCTCCAAACAGTCGCGAGAAATCGTGAGTCGAATTCGCTTTTGCTCTACTGAAAGCAATCTGGGGACCCACCATGGACAATGATGTTTTGCGTTCGTTCATATGAGATTCCTATAGTGTCTGCAATTTCTCTGATAGTCAATCTACGGTCTTTCAATATGAGATCACACACTTTATTGATGTTTTCTTCGGTCGTAGACGTCATTGGCCTGCCGGAGCGAGGGTCATCTTCGATGTTCTCTCGTCCACGTTTAAATTCTGCAACCCATTTTTTCACAGTGGTATAAGACGGGGCAGATTCCCCTAATGTTGTTTGCATGTCATCATGGATCGCTTGTGGTGTTAATCTTTTTTAAAACAAATATTTAATCACAGCACGTTGTTCAAATTTCTCCATTAGTGAAAATTTGTTCTACACACGTATTTATATTGTTCGTAAAATTTTATTTAAACAAGATATCAAATTGAAAATTCGCGGGCTGACAATTGAATAATGACAGTTCAAAATGACGGCAGAAAAAATAACAAAAGTTTTTTTTGAATGGCCAGGCCGCGAACTTTTCAACCAATGTAGTAGATACCTAAATGAACTGTATGCGCAGCCTCAGCTAATATCAAATCTTTACAAAATTCACGTACTTTCAAAGAATACAATGATATTGATAGAATTATACAACGTTTATTTCTGTTTATATGAAACATAGCACACGGCTGCCGTGTCAGGACAACGCACTGTAAGTATCTAAAAAAGTGTTGTTTTTCGGAAATTGCGTTTTTCTGATTTTTCAGTAATTTCTTCATAAAATCTTTAATATTCTATCAGATAACAATGAATTTTAGCTATGTCTCTTATGAAGTTACATTCTTATCAGCCATTTAAAAAAAATGTATATTTTAGATTATTTCTTATGTTAAGACCTATAAACGTGTTCTGTCGAAAAATATATCTTCAGGAAGAGAGTGAATAAGTTATAATAAAACACTGTATTTAAAGTTGCAGTATTATGTCATAACACATATAACGCGTTATGACATAATACATTAGCTTTTTACCTATTTATGATTAGTCACTTTCATTTACTATTATTAATTAAAATAATAGTAAATTATTTATTATTTTATGTGTGTGAAACGTGACATCAAACAGTTTTATAACCTCCTGGTGTTCTTCCCACCTCATAAGGGAAACAGGCGTGAAGTTATACACACATCAACATGGTCTAGGAATATTTCAATGAAATCTAAATAATTAATATTCTAAATTTTTTTTCTTAAGACACACATAAACCTTGTTTAATAGCCTATCTAATCTAATAATAAACTTTTAGATAAAGTTAAATTTAAAAACTTAGAAGAATAATTTAGTATCAAAACCTAAACAAAACAACAATTTTTCTTATAAAAAATTGTTGAAAACTTACTGTCGAATTCATAGAGAATTTGTCCACGTTAAAACAGCGTTACAGAGGGTTTACAAAGCACAACCAAAAAAAGGTGATTCATAGACGATAAATGACATTGTAAACATACTATAACGGCTTTCTAAACATGTCAAATTTACAATCAGGATGAGGCTTCTTTAAGCCCATTTTACCGGCCGAGTCTACCCGAAGGTTAACGAATATTAACGAGTTATTGAAATTGATAATTTGAGTTTCACAGTTTCACTCTTCGTCTTCCTTCCTAGTTTCCTGTGATTATTTTTTTCGTCGCGTCAATTTGTGGTCAGTGATGGATGGAAGTCGTCGTGGCGCCGTGGTTACTGTGTGTATCATACGATATCACAGGTTAAGCAACATTCGGCGCGGTCGGTACTTTGATGGGTGACAGCCGACCATTCATATTACTCACGACGACTTTCGTGCTTCGGAGGGCACGTTAAACAGTCGGTCCGGGTGCTGTATACTTGTATACAGTAGTCGTTAGGGTTTGTCAGAAGCCATCTAGGCGCCCTAAAAAATTCTGGCATCCACCACCCAGCACTGGGCCAGCTTGGTGGATTATGGCCTATACCTTCTCTGCACTCAGGGGAGAGACTCATGCCCTGCAGTGGGCTCATTACAAAGAGTTGTGATGATGATGATGGATGTGATGAACAATTTGATTAACATACAGCTGATAGCTCGTATTGATGCAAATAGAGTGCGACGTAGGAGAAAGGAGTACCGACGAAGAAAAGACCCTTTTACTCTAGACGATATTGAATTTAAAAAGAGATATCGCTTTAATAAAGATACTGTACGGCGTATTACCGATTTAGTTCGTAATGAAATTACGCGATGTCCAAGAGGGTTTGCAGTATCCCCTGAGCTACAGGTGCTGACAGCGTTGCGGTGCTGGGCGAGAAATGAGGTTAGTGCAGGGAGTGTGTTTCCATCTGAGTGCGGTGAGAGGATGTGAAGATGAGTCTGATGTAATTATATTGACCATTTCTGGCTCTTTATTTTCCTTGCCTCACAAAAGAAAATCTCACTATAAGGCGATAGGTATTACAAAGAGGATATCTCTTGTGAAGCAAAGCCATGTACACCCTGTACAGAGTTCATATTTTATTGTAATACTTGTACGTATTTCACCCACAATAACAATATTTTATTTCAATAATTTCAGGTTCAGGATGACAGTGGTGAGCTTCATGGCATAAGCCAAGCTACTGTATGCCGCATTTGCGCTAGAGTAGCAAGAGCTCTTGCCCGATTTAGTAAAGAGTTCATTTTCATGCCCAACACTGTGCAGGAGCAAGAACAGGTGATGAGGGAGTTCCGAGCAATCAGGAACTTCCCAAATGTAATCGGGGCAATAGATTGCACACACATCCGCATTAAAAAAACTGGTGCTATTTTTCCAAGAATAGTCGGGAGTCGGGGCACAGAAAATTTAAATAAACGAAGGCACTGAACAAGGCGATAAATCTATAATAATTTGTGACGAAACTGACGAAAACAAAAATAAGTAATGAAATGAAATGTCTGTATCGACCTGTCAAATGCCAATTATAACTGCAAGTAAATGAAATATCCATAGCCCTAGGGCAAAAAAAAACATAATTTTATCTCTGGTGCAATGAAATGCGACGTTTCCGCTCATGCGTAATGTAATCCGTATAATAACGGTTTATTAGTTAAAATAGGATTTTCAGATGTCTATGAATCACCTTCACTTACAACACACTATAAACCTTAAAGAGTGTTGTAGCTAAAATGCACTTTAAATGCTTTTTAACTATTTTCTATGAATTTGACTGTTAAAATTAATAATCCGTGGATCCATCTAAGACTCTCCTGGCACATGTGCAGCAGTTTTGCATACTCAAAACAAGGGTGTCAATATCGTTACCAAAATGCGGTTTCTGAAGCCATTAGGACCAGTCAGAGCGTTATATCTTTGCTCGCGTTATATCGTTATAGCTTTAGTCTAGTTATCGTGTCAGGGGTGAATTGGTAGAATGGCACCAAGGACCTCAACGCATTACAACACATGTACAGGACCAATTCATAGTAACTGCGGCACGAAGTCAACCAAATGTAACGGCGATGCAATGCAAGGCTACAGAGAGAGTCTGGTTCGCTGGAAAGTGGTCAAACTCTTAGAAGAAGACTGCATAAAGACAACTACGTAATCGTAGGCCTCTTCGGGTACCAGCGCTAAAGAGAGGCAATCGAGGAAGAAGATTACAATGGGCTCTTGCACATGAAAAGAGGAACCTTTCTCAATGGTCACTTGTGCTTTTCACTGATGAAACCGGGTTTGGATTTTATCCTGATTCGCGAAAAGTACGCGTTTGGAGAGAGCCTGGACGTTGGAATCGACTGCAGCACTCACAACACGTTCATGCATATCAAGGTGGCACGATTATGCAGTGCGATCACAGAACTTTATCGAATCGTTAGTTAACGAATGTTTACGAATGCTCGTATAGTATGGAGTCGGTTGCAAGTTTTGAGTAACATTGTAATTTTTTATTTTACAGATATTTATGAGTACAACATGTTAACATACATTCAAAATTAACAAGGCACACATTTATTTAAGCTGGCCGTGCGGCAATGGGTAGTTTTCAATTTTTTCTTAAAAACCGTCTCCATACTAAACGAACATTCGTAAATATTCGTAAACTTACGATTCGATAAAGTTCTATGATCGCACTGATGGTTTGGGTAGGAATTCGTTTTGGCGGTAGAACGGACCTCATTTGGATACAAGGCAATATGACTGCTCTTAAATACCGAGATCAGGTGTTAGAGCCTGCAATATTACCCCACATACAGCAAATGGGACCAAATTGCCAGCTAATGCACGACAATGCCCGTCCACATACGATGCGTATTGTTACAAGTTGGTTTGCTTGGTGGTAGGATCCCTTCTGGGTCCGCCTGGCTAGCGACCACCCTTTATATAAAGTCTGCCGCCAAATGTTACCGCTCCGGCGGTAATGCGTTCCGGCAATATTGTATAAATAGCCATTTCCTTCCTAAATCCGTGTGCTTTCATCTTCGACCTCATCGTCACTTACCATCAGGTGAGATTGAGGTCAAACGAGGGTTTAGTCACTTATAAAAAAAAAAAAACAACAGCATGATATCCAAGCTTTAGACTGGCCTGCACAATCCCCTGAGTTAAATCCTATTGAGCATGCCTGGGATATGCTTCAGAGAAGAGCTCTTAGGAATTTCCCTGAAGATATTGTGCATAAAAATCAGCTTTTCTTGCATCATAGCAGGATTTGGGACATTATTCCACAACAGGATATTGGCACCCTTGTTTTGAGTATGCAGAACTGCTGCGGATGTGTCAGGAGAGTCTTAGGTGTATCTACGGATTATTAACTTTAAGCTTGCAGCAATTTTTATTCAAATGGACTTACAGACTGTAATGGAACCATATCAATAAAATTAGCCTCGTTTCTCATAAACGGAGGATAGGAATCATTTTCTCTATTTATAACCCTGAGGCAGTAGCTATTGTCGGTTCATAAGGATTTTATGGTGATGTTGAAGATGACAAAAGGATTGTATTTAGCTGCGCGTTAGACACTGTCCTGGACTTGAGATGAAAACACTTGACTTGTGGATTTATAATTCAAAATAAAATCATCGTATTCTACGACATTACCGGAAAGAATCAAATCTTAACGATAACTTTCTTCACTAATCAATGAACTGCTAAAATTCATAAAAACCACTTCAACCAAATGTATGCAGGATTGTCACGACAAAACAATGTATCTACAGAGAGCAAGCGAGTGCACCGCACGATATGTCATGGCAAAAAACTGTAATGTAAGATGCAAAATGATCCTTAGAATGAAGTAAATACAGTATTTATTCCTTGTCATTTTTCAGTGTTTATAAGACTTTTTCAATAAAATTAATGCTATTATATGTACAGGCGTCTGTAGAACCGATTTATTCGTGTTAGCACAAAACACTTAAAAACTCAGCAAGTTTCCTGAATCTTGTGGTGTCTTGCTTGTGTCGCGAGAGTGGGGGAGGCGCTCAGTCGCTGCCGCGTCTTTCCATTCTATACAACGCCAGAACGCAGCCATAGGAAACTGCTCGCGTATATATTGTAATGCTGTTTTTAAATCTGTTATTACAATGCATACACAAATTTTGCGTACTGATGGTGTATAGTTTGTATCGTGGATGCACACGTCTTCGCTCCCGACTATACTACACACGGATACTACACCACTTACACTTGACAAGAGTGTCAAGAGTTTGTTTTGATTCAGTAATATATGGAATTATATTTAAACTTTATTAGATAGGATTAAATACATAACAATCGCATGTTAGGTTGCATATAGTTATATACGTGCGCGAGCCGAGCGAGCGAAGCGAGCGGTGCCGCGGCAGCGGCCGGCGAAGCGCCATAATCCTGGTCAGCTATTCGACATGCTTATCAGAAAATAATAAGATAACTACTTACCACGAGTACTATGCTGTAATACAAAATTACTAATAGGTAGGTTAGCTTAGGTTAGGATTAGTCCGTATGGGTACTGGCGCTGTACATTATGGAACAAGATATTCTTCTACGTTACTACGAAGTAGACGCGAGTATTTGCGTACTGCTCTTGTATGGATTGCAAGAACTTAACATAAAAGTTATTTCCAATATATTATACGCGAGCAGTTTCCTATGGCTGCGTTCTAGCCCTGTACAGAATGGAAAGACGCGTCGCTGCCTCTTTATGCGACGTACGTACAGTCTGCAACAGAATTATGTATACCTCCCCAGTCTTCCGCACACATACAATATGCATACGCATTGTATGGGTGTGGAAGACTGGGTGGTATACATAATTCTGTTGCAGACTGTACATACCTAAATGCATCCTAGGATCGCGTACCTTCGATACGCGTGCGAGTGAGTGTACATAATTTAAGGATCTGTAAGGATTTTTGAGTTAAAACATAACATGGCATAAAAACTATTGCAATCGACTTTTTTACCGATTCTGAACAAATTATTTGGCATTTCGTATAAACAAAAAATGACGTTGTGTATCAGCATCTGAACTTAACCTTATGTGACAGATGTATTTTAGACTGTCGTTTTGCCCCTAGATATTTATATTTAGCAAACTTTTAGATGGCCTCCTCCAAACAGTCCATACAGAAACATAAATAAACCTAATGGAACAGTCACACCAGTTGGCAAAATATGCACCTGCCAATATCCTTCATAGAAACCGGAACATTTACTACAAGGGACACAAGAATTTCGCAATAATGCACCAACTTGTCAGGTGATTCCAACTTCGCCTAAAATGATTTACAATGGCACGCAGCATTTCGCTGTATAACGCTGCAGTATTTCAAACTGGTCAGTTAGAGGAATTCATCCTTGCTACCGATTTTGATGTTTCATTTTGTTGAATTTAATGGTTGAATCAAGGGTTTCGTTAATATTTTTGTAACGGATAATAGTGTTTTTGGGTAAGCCGACTATAAAAGTAAACATTAACTACTGTCTGTTTCACTTTACAGTCGGCACTACGTCGAGTTAATGTTTTTTTATTATGTGTTTGTTATTTCCAAATATCACTGCCTCGACAGGAATGTCTTTCACCAACCAGTAATAGACAAAAAACATCGAAATAAAAAAATAAGATAAAAGTCTTGTTCTGTTGTTCGCAAAAAATTAGAATAAAAATTTGATTCTCAAGCTGCCATTTAAATTTTCATCATATTCGGCTATTTTGTTTAAAGATAGCGTAAGATAGAGTTCTATCGCTACGATTTCATGTTGAAATACTCGTGTTTACTAAGAAAATCCTTAAGGAAGCGAGTTCACTAATTTGTTTTTTAATTCTTTTGTATTAATGTTAGCAACATTTGATGTCATTTTATATTACAGGGTGACTGGTGACAAATTTTAGATAGGTACTGATGGAGAGCAAGCACTCTGACTGGATTCTGATCATAATTGTGTAATAAAAGTAGGTAGGTACTTAATTTTTCACCAGAATTCCCTATAAATAAATAAAGAGACATTACTATACTTTTCCCGATGCGCTGCCTCAGTCAACACGCACACAGCAGTGTTCCCGCCACACGCACATCACCATGTGTCCGCCCGCTATGTACCGCTATGTACACCCGCTATGTATCTATTGTATTACGCTTATGTAACCATGCGTTGCGTAATTAATTCTTTAACTTTTGGTTAAGTTTACTCAGTAAATAATTAATATTTATCTTTTATTTTATTTTTCTCCTCATGTATGATCTCATACTAGCACATCCTCGAATTTCGAAAGTAACCTACCAGTCACCCTGTATATTAGTTAAATTTGCGATATATTTTACGATTCTATGGCATGATAGGTTATATTGTTTTAATAAACTTCAGAAGTGTCCATAACTGGATTTTATTTTAAGGAGGTACCATTTATGGACAATTGTTTCTTCAAATAGCTAAATCAATAAGTAATTTAAAAAATCAACTCTCATTAACGCTGTCTCAAAATGACTTTAATAACATAGAAAACATAACTTCTAAAAGAGCATTAGCCATCCATGATATATATAAAAGTAAACAAATCAAAAGTTTAACAAATTAGAGAACAATGGAATGAGTCATTCAATCAACCGTAATCAATCAATTCAGTCGTCATCATGCTCTGTGGAAAAGGCAGTAGTTAATGTGTCAAAACAAACATTAGATTCAAATACAATAATAGCATTAACAGACGATCGAATTTGGTACGGGCCGTACAGCGGATTCGGTACGCTCCGTACCATATCCGTTCGTCTGGAGAGTTGTTTGCCGAACATTATTATTATTATTTCGTGTTTGATGGTCCGATGGTTTGCCCGTCGAACTTGGTCTGCTCCGTACCAAATCCGCGCGTGTGTACGCTCGGACCGGACAAACTCACGGCAGTCGCTATCAAAACCTTCTGGAGGTAGCACGTGCGTCAGCGCATGTTCGCACTATGGCGGAAATTTTAACAGAACGCGAAGTTCTTGTCGATGTTTTGGCACTATATAAAGACTTTCCATGCTTTTGGGATACATCACATGAATTTTATTGCAACAGAGATGCTCGTAATCAGGCTCTTGAGATTCTTCGGAATTGTTATTCAAGATTTGATAAAAGTATCACTGCAAATCATGTAAAAAAAATAGAGAATATGAGAGTTAATTTTGTAATACCTATTGGATAACGTTGGAGGCATGACGTCTGAACTGTGTGCAAGCCACGCGGTTAGTGCAAGATCCGGCCGTCTGTTGCGACCAGCGGATTTGGTACGCCAGACCAAGTCCGCTGTCCGGCCCGGACCAAGTTCGATCGTCTGTTAATGTTTTTAAACTTGGTTCTAAACGTGTGGTCTTATTGTTTTAGGTAACTCAACGCCCGGTCTACGTCGCGCACCACTTGTAGTGTTAATTCATTTGGTCCTTTACTCTTAATACCGTGTCTATCCCATCACATGATACTGGCAGTAATAGCTTGTCGCCTCATATCGACGGCTGGTTGCCAAATTGTCAAGAATTGAATTGAATTTAAGCAAGGGATTAAATTACGCACCGGTTCCATCAAAAATACCAACAGAGGAGATTATCTGCAAAGTAGAAGACTGCCTCTTTCAGAATAAAATCTCTAAGGAAGACGCCGAAAATATTCGTCAAGATATTTCTGGCGTTTTGAGGCGATGTAAATTGCCGAAACCGAATCTTGCTAGAGAAGAACGACTTGCATTAAAGAACTTACGCAAAGAGTTAACTGTCCTTCGTGCAGATAAAGGAAACGCCACTGTTGTGATGGACACATCTGAATATAACACAAAGATTACTAACCTTTTGTCGGATGAATTAACTTATAAAAAAGTAAACTATGACCCTACTTCTAGAATTATGAAGAAAACTTCCGAATTAATACAAAAACACAAAGAATGGTTAAATTTAGATGTGAATAAATTAATTCCAGCTTGTGTAAAACCCCCAAAACTGTATGGGCTACCTAAAGTGCATAAAACTGATGTACCACTAAGACCTATTGTGAGCCAAATAGACACACCAACTTACAAGCTTGCTCAACATATAGCAGGTGTACTCTCACAATTGAGAGGCAAAACAGGAGCATATGTAAAGGATTCTTACCAATTTGTTAGTGATTTAAAACATCTTAAAATTGCAAACAATGAAACCATGGTTAGTTTTGATGTAAAGTCTTTGTTTACATCACTACCTGTCAAAGACTGCATTGAAATTGTCAAGAAAAAGCTAACTGAATCTGATTTGCCTGTTGAATATGCAGAATTATTAGAATTATGCCTTACATCGGGCTACTTTATGTGGAACAATGAGTTTTATCTACAAATTGATGGTGTTGCTATGGGCTCCCCAGTGTCACCTGTAGTTGCTGATATCTACATGGAAGACTTTGAGGAGCGTGCTCTCCACATGGCACCCGTCGTGCCGAAGATCTACAAGAGGTACGTTGACAATACATATACAATCTTACCTCAACATAAAGTAACTGCTTTTCTAAATCATCTTAATTCCCTTAATTCTAAAATACAATTCACTATGGAATTAGAACAAGATTATAAGTTAGCCTTTCTTGATGTTTTAATTAAAAGAAATCCAAATGGTACACTCAGTCACACAGTTTATAGGAAACCCACCCATACTGACCGATATTTAAATGGGAAGTCCCACCACCACCCGAGCCAGTTACTCGCCGTAGGCTCCTCTTTGTTTCATAGAGCACATGGAATCTGCGATCCTCAGCACATTGATGATGAACTGAAACATGTTGTCAAGGTGCTTCGTGAAAACGGCCTCAAACCACCTCGTCGCCGCCGCAGTGACCACGTGAAGCCGCAGACAGTTGAACGCAAACCTGCATTTTTGTAAAGGGTGTCACAGATAAAATCTCAAACATTCTTAGGCGCGCTTCAATAAAAACAATATTTAAACCTAATTCAAAAATAAGTCAACATCTTCGCTCAGTTAAATGCAGCATCCCTTTACAAGACCCAGGTGTTTACAAGATTGACTGCGGCTATGGGCTTTCCTACATTGGTCAAACCAAAAGAAACGTATCAACCCGCGTAAAAGAACACATAGCTGATATTAAAAATCGAAGAGCTTCAAAGTCTGCAGTTTGTGAGCATTCCATGGACAAGCCCAACCACTACTTAAGGTTTGACTCTGTGAAAATTTTATCTAGAGAGAAGCATTACATTCCTAGAATGATCAGAGAAGCGATTGAAATTAAAAAACACCCTAATTTCAATAGAGAAGATGGTTGGAAACTATCACCGACATGGGACCCTATCCTGAAAAATATTAAATCTAACATCCAGCAAGCTGCACGACCTAAAACTCAAGATACTGTCAGCTCGTTTTGTGTCAATCCAGAACGCATAACTTTTTCAATCCATCAATCCGACACTTGACACCTCAGTCGCTCATGACCACAGGGTCTGCAAAGGACTGTCAAGTGAGCGTTGTTGTCATATACACGTGTTTTGACTATTTTCGATTATTTTTCGTTATTATTTATTATTCATTGAGTATCTAGTAATATAGTGTCTGTTTAGTGTTGTCCAGAATAGGTAAGTGTAAGTAGTAATAACTTTAGCCATAGCAATTATTTACAATGGATTCTGATAATGTGATCCAGCCCAAGCCACCTGATCCTGTGGTTATTGAGATGGATTTTACCACACAAACAGAGTGCCTTACAGAATCCCCAGTATTTAACCCTCCCTCCCAACCCAGGAAACGAGTTCTGCCCGTTACCGAATCCACTTCTGTCCCCAAAAAATCTATCATCGACCCTGCCATTTCTACTCCTTCCATTCAGTCCCTTTACGTCCACCCAAGTTTGTCGGAGAAAAAATCATACACCAATACAGATAAAGGTCCTTTCCTAGTTCATGTCTCCAGGGCTGAATCCCATCCCTCTGCAGGCACTTCTTTAAACGCTTTAAATTTTGGTCGCTTTCTAGTATCAAGCAACATTAAATTAATTAAAAGCGATGGCGTAAAGAGTATTGGCCGTAACCGCGTTTCCGTGGAATTCACAACAGCCGCTGCAGCCAATGATTTTCTTAACAATCAGCACATTTCTTCCTCTCATTATGTCCCATCCATACCTACTTATAATGTCACAAGAATGGGTCTAATCCGCGGTGTTCCAACTACATGGTCCATGGACGAACTAGTTGATGGCATCTCCTCATCCCATAACTGTGGGCTTATTTTAAAAGCTAGACGCCTTAATAGGAAAATAAATAACACCGAGGGCCCGTCTTGGGTCCCCACTGGCTCCGTAGTATTAACTTTTTCTGGCCAAAGTATGCCGGGAAAGATTCTAGTGTTTAACTCCTCCCTTCCTATAGAACCATACATTCCCCCTTCGATCCAATGCCTTAACTGCTGTAGGTTTGGGCATGTAAAGTCCCAATGCCGATCCTCTCCTAGATGTTACCGGTGCTCCCAGCCTCATTCTGGTGATTCCTGCCCAGTTCCTACCGAGAAGTCCTCCTGCCTTCAGTGCTCAGGTCCCCATCTGGCCACTGATAAGTCCTGCCCGGAACATTCCCGTCAAAAGGCCATAAAGATATCCATGTCCCAGGACAATATTTCTTACCAGGAAGCATCAGCCCGTATCCCCGCCGTCCGCAAGTCCTATGCTGATGCATCAAAATCCTCCACATCCACATCATATAAGAAAACTGTCTTTTCTACTCCCAAACCTAGATCTCCTTTGTCTCCTGGATACGATAAATTTGCCCACCAAGATATTATCGGTAATCGAGACCCACCTTCTCCCACTCCCGGTTGCGCATTAAATAACCCCTTAGCTTCTCCTAATGACAATCTCTTAGGAAATTTGATCTCCATGTTAATAAGTATCCTATCCAGATTCGATGACTCCCCTCTACCGTCCAACGTCGCCTCACAACTGTCCCCACTCTATAACTTCCTCCAAAATGGCCACTCTACTCCAGTGGGACAGTAGAAGTCTGCGACCCAAAACCCACGAGCTTACACATTTGGTGAACCGGTATGACCCCCTGGCTATAGCTGTCTCTGAGACATGGTTTGTCCCAGGCAGTAGATTTCGACTGCCAGGATTTGCCTGCCTCAGGGATGACAGGTCGGATGGACATGGTGGTGCTGCCTTATTTGTAAAACGCTCGTTTCCTTATTCCCTTATCCAACTCCCTTCTCACTCTTTCAGTATCAACATTGTTGCGGTTGCAATTGTAAACTTTACTCTTGTTTCTGTTTACATTTCTGACCCGACTGTTGCACTGATTAACGAATTCCGTTCCCTCATCTCCTCAATCCCTCATCCTATCATCATTCTAGGCGATTTTAATTGCCACCATAGCTTATGGGGTATGCATTGTTCCATCCCGGATGATGGTCCAGGTAGGTGCCTGGCAGAAATCATTGATGACCTTGACTTATGTGTTATGAATGATGGCCGCCCGACGCGTATTGTGGGCCCAAATCGCCGGGATGGTGCAGTGGATATTTCTATTTGCTCCCCCTCCTTAAGCTTATCCATATCCTGGAGTCGTGTGGACTCCCTCCATGGCAGCGACCATTACCCTATTACTCTACATGTCCCCATTTCTACCCCGGTCCCCAAAAAACTCCCCCCCTTACTTCTCCACAAAACTGACAAGGCTGACTGGCCCAGTTTTGCTGAGTCCACTAATGCCCTTTCTTCAACAATCCCCACCCCTACTCCAGACAATATCCAATCATGCCTTAACTCCCTAATATCCTGCATCCGTTCTGCCGCAAATTCTCATATCCCATCCAAAAATCCTGACCCGAAGTATCGAGGCTCTCCTCCCTGGTGGGACTCAGAGTGCTCCGACATGATACGGGAAAGGAAAGCAGCAGAACGAGCCTACTGTGCATCTATGACTCTCCAGAACTTCCTAAACTACAAAAGAATCTCCGCCCAGTCCAGGAGACTTTTTAAGAAGAAGAAGAGATTAGCGTGGCGCAAATTTTGTGAAAGCCTAGGCCCCCGTACCCCTCCTTCAATTGTCTGGAACTCCTTAAAACGCTTCCGTGGTTCCTGTTCTATCCTCCCGTCCCCCACTACATCCATCCCATCTGTATGGCTAGATCCTTTCTTTGATAAAATCGCCCCTCCTTTTGCCCCAATGCTTGAGCAGTTTCCTTCTCCCTACCCAGCACTAACCTCTTCACATCCCTTGGATAATCCCTTTACCATCCATGAATTCCTCCTCGTCCTTAGCAACCTCAAGGACTCTAGTCCTGGCCTTGATGGTATCCCTTACTCTTTTATAGCTAAAGCTGGTTCCCAGTTCCAGGAGGTTCTCCTGAATATCATTAATATCATTTTCCTCACTGGTGACATCCCCACTTCCTGGAAACAGCACTTAGTTATCCCTATCCTTAAGCCTGGTAAAGACCCATCTGATCCAAATTCCTACCGACCAGTTGCGATGGCCTCCACGCTCCTTAAAGTTACCGAACACCTGATCAAACTTCGCCTGGAGTGGTTTGTGGAAAATCACTCCCTTCTCAGTCCTTCCCAATATGGTTTTAGGAAAGGTTGTAGTACGATGGACAGCCTGAGCATTTTCATCGCGGATTTAAGGTCAGCAATGTCTGACAATGAGTCCGTGGTGGGAGTGTTCTTGGATGTCTCTTCGGCCTACGACAATGTTCATCTGCCCCTACTCAGACAGAAAATGCTCGAGCTGAGTATCCCGGAGAGATTGACTTACTTCACCTATAACCTCCTAGCTGGCAGACTTGTTCAGATCCGACACCAATATGCTAATTTTGCACCTCGTATAGTATGGCAGGGCCTCCCCCAGGGTTCTGTCCTCAGTCCCTTACTTTACAACATTTATACCTCGGATCTGGACAGGTCTGTTTCTCCCTTCTGTAACATCCTCCAATATGCCGATGATATTGCCCTTTACCTTCGGGTAAGGGTAATTGAGGCTGCTTCCAACCCCCTCAACATCGCCCTATCCTACCTTGGCAACTGGCTCCACTCCCACAACCTTACCCTCTCCTCGTCCAAGAGTAATATCTTAGTTTTTACTAGGAAAAGACTCTACTCCCCTCCCTCTACTTCTTTCCTTGGTCAGCCGATTCCAATTGTCCAGGAGACCAAATTCCTTGGAATTGTTCTTGATTCTAGATTATCAGGGTCGGGCCATCTCAAGCACATTGCGAGGAAATGTGAGTCAAATATTAATTTGCTCCGTTGCCTTTCAGGTGTTTGGTGGAGCTCTCACCCTTACACCCAGAAGCTTCTATATAATGCCCTAGTGAGAAGCGTCATTGACTACGGTTCTTTCCTGCTGGAACCTTGTAATAAGTCAGGCCTTGAGATCATTAATAAAATCCAGAACAAGTCAATGCGCATTATCCTAGGTGCAATGAAGTCTTCTCCTGTCAATGCAATGAGGGTGGAATGTGGGGAGGCCCCACTGCATCTCCGCAGACAGTTTTTAGCTGATAGGTTTATGGCAAGAGCAATTCAGTGTTCCACCCATCCTCTTCACCCAATAATATCCTCCCTCCACAATTCCCTTCCAAACTCTCCCTACTGGCGCAATAAAACTCCTCCCCGTCTATTATCCAGTCACTCCTCAATAATCCCTACCAACACTCCTATCTTCCAATGTGATACCCAATTCCTATATACCTTCCCCTACGAATCCCTTATGTTTGCCCCTTCAATTCTGTTAGATTTTGGCATTCAAAAAAAGGCCCCCGATGCAAACCACACCTTTAACTGCATCGTTAACAGTAAATGGCATGATTGGATCCTGATCTACACGGATGCCTCTAAGCCCCTCGGTCAGGGGTGCGTGGGGGCAGCCGTGTGGGTCCCGAAATTCTCGGTGCTCTTAGCATTTAAGTGTCCTCCTTCTACCTCAGTATTTACAGGGGAATCCATTGGCCTTCTTGAGGCAGTAAAGTTTGCGTTCGACAACAAGTTGAGTAACTCCCTTATCCTATCCGATTCCTTGAGCTGCCTTATGGCACTTAAAGGAAACCCCTTCCGATTAGGATCCAAATTCCCACTCATCCTCCAAATTAAGCATTTCCTGTTCCTTTGCAACCTTCACGGCATCAACATCGCTTTAGCCTGGATTCCTGGTCATTCCGGCATCACTGGAAACTCTGCAGTGGACTGTTTCGCCCGAGATGCTGTCAATACCGGATCGTTGGAACACTACAGGTACTTTTCCCATGATCTCACAGCGCTGGCTAAGTCACGATTGTCATCAAATTGGAACACCGAATGGGACAAGACCCGTAGTGTTGTGGGGAAATTTTACGGCGACATCCAGCCCACAATCCCCTCAAAACCATGGTTCTGGCCCTTCAAACGTTTAAGTAAAAAAGTCACCTCTATTATCAGCAGGCTACGGCTGGGGCATGTTTGTTCCCCAGTATTCTTGAATAGAATTGGTGTACGTGACTCCCCATTATGTGATTGCGGGCTGGAACCTGGGACAGTGGATCACATTTTCTTTAACTGCCTCCTACACCCCACCTCCCTATATGATATCATGCCCCCCCAGTTCCCCAGACCTACCAGCATTAAGGTCCTCCTATCCTCTAGCCATCCCCTTTTCCTTAAAATCCTTTGTAAATATATCCGAGATTTTAATATTTCTCTGTAAATATGTAGTTAGTGAATTGTTGTATTATATTATGTATATCTTACTAATTGTATAATAATAGCGTTTGTTGTTAATGGTAATAATTGTGTTGTCTAGCTTTTGTAGGTATCTCAATGTCCGGTCTACGTCGCGCCCAATCTGTCATGTCAAATTGATTTTAAACATCATCTCTAATACCGTGTCTATTTCATCACGTGATACTGGCAGTAATAGCACGTCGCCTAGTATCGACGGCTGGTTGCCATTAAACTTAAAGAAGAAGAAGAAGAAGGGTCTGCAAAGACACCGAAACGTTGAGTCAAAATTTAAAATGTAAATATACGCGATAAATCCGGTTAAAAAGTGTTTTATTCAATTGTCGAAATTAAACTTTTTAATGCATATTATACGCTTTTATGTATTTACTTTTCAAAATTAATATCCCTTAATTGCATTAAATATGTACAGGTTCTGTTATGAGGTTTTTGTTGTGATGACATATTTTACTGCCAAAGAGTATTTTAGTCCTCAAATATTGAAAGTACTTATGCAAAAATAATAATAAATTATTCAAAAACATCACACTTTTCTTTTATTAAACTAACACTGAACTAAACTTATAACTAAACAATATATATCGGTAGAGCTTTAAAAACCTACGAGAAATTTACCAAAAAACATTCAAAAAATTATTTAACTGTTCAAGACTGATGCCTTTACGTTATTTACTTTTCGATCCTGTGGCAGTTTTACTTTGTATCTTATTTTAAACCAACATCAAAAACGGAAATTGTTGATTCGATTTCTCCGTCAATTTGTCAACCGATATTAATGATCTTTTTTCATGAACTTTCCTCATTTTTATGAAATAATAGGTACCTTACAGATAGGAAAATGGGGATGAAATTTCATATTCCTCAGAAATTTTATTTCATTGTCTTTCTAAAACATATTCGCAGGCAATATGGTAAATTGTAAATCAAAGTGAATAAACTGTAGTTAAAGTGGAAAACTAATAAAGTTTTTGTAATGCTTTGCTATCGTCTTCTTTATCTAATATATAAAATTCTCGTGTCACAGTTTTCGTTGCCATACTCCTCCGAAACGGCTTGACCGATTTTGATGAAATTTTTTGTGCTTATCCGGTATCTATGAGAATCGGCCAACATCTATTTTTTTTTTATTTATATTGCAAAACAACGTTTGCCGGATCAGCTTTTTTTTTTCCGCCACAGAAAGCTTTACTACCGACTTGACGCCCCTAAGGGAGCCACAGAAGGAGAGGAGGTGAATGCTTGATGCACGAAGAGGGGACCTTTGGGGGACTACCCCGCCAGCCAATCCCTAACAGTGCGGGACTCACCGAACCCAGAGTTACCCGCTAAACACCCCCTTTGCTGAGTTGTCCCGAGTTGGGTTAATCTCATCATCTGAACGACAGCCAATTGGAGTCAGAGGCTGCGTACCGGGCGTCCCAAGAGACAACCCGTCACGAAAGCTTATCGCAGGACCGAATCTGTAACAATAAAATAATTGAAAACGACGTCGTAAGAGTTATAAACACATGTTGTGTGAATTAATTGTTAAGAACAACCTAGAACCGATTGGCTTGCTGAAGCTTCCTCACGAGGGAGGCGTGCTTGGATAGGATGGGGAGAGCATCGGCGAGAGAGTCCTGGCCGGCGTTGAGTGCAATGCCGAGCTCAAGAATCTCGTCGATAGGAGCGACGGTGACCCAGAACGCCAAGCGATCAAAACTGATCTTCGCGTTCTGTACCGCGGTTGGACCGCGCGCCCAGCCCAAGCGGTAGGAGTGACGTTCGAAACGGGTTTCGATGCGCATTCCACGGCCTGAGGGGCCTTAGCTTGAGGGGAGCCCTTAGGGGGCTGGGGGCGGTGTCTCCAATTAAGGGGATCGGCCGCCGCTTCGGAACGGACCGAGCGCGGCGCCTTAGGGCACCCGCGATAGTTCGCCGTGTGGCCGGACTGGCCGCACAGGACGCAAGACGGATCTGTCGGGGACTCAAGGGTGCGGGAGCACTCCTTGGTGGAATGATCCTCTAGGCACTTAACGCACCTAGGTTTGGCGAAGCAGTTATGTGCCGCATGACCATAGAGTTGGCAGCGGTGACATTGACCGGGGTGACCTCTGTTGTGAGGTTTTTCCACTCGAATTTGCGAGAGGCCGCATACAGTGCGGGCCCCATTGCGGATTAGGGAGTTCCCAGCTGTGTTATTCGTGAGAATAACAAGCGCAAGGGGAAACTGTTTGCCTCGTTTGCTGTGCAACTTGTGCACGGACTCAACGGGGAAACCTTGAGATTTAAGATCCTCGGCGATAAGATCGTTCGATAGCTCGAACGGCACGCCCCTAAGGATAACGCGGGCTTTACGCTCTTCCGGGAGAGCGTAAGTGTGATAGGCGAATTGCCTTTGAGTTAGTAGGGAAGTCAGATTCCTGAAGTCGATCAGAGTACATGGCTCGATCTTAATGAAGGCACCAGTGTTGGTTGCCTTCTTGTAATTGATCTTGGGGGCAGTCAGACCCCCCGAACAGAGGGTCGACACCTGTCCCCAAAGATGTTTATCCCAAAGGAAGACAGGGGGAGGGGGCTTAGAGCTCGGGGGAGGACCCGCGGGCTTAGAACACGGGGCAACCTTGGGGCGCATTGCCGCCTTAGGGGCTTCAGCCGCCTTAGGGGCCGCTACCGCCTCGGAAACCGCCGCTGGAGAGGGCGTGGGAGGAGCGGAAGAAGCGGTATTCTTCTTTTTCCTATTAGAGGACTTTTTACCTCGGACTGGGGTGAATGGAGTTTCATCCGTAACAGTGTCATCCGAGTGGGACGCACTGACGGGCGAAGCCTTGCGTTTAGACGCAGCGGATTTGGTGGAGGACTCGGCAGACTCGGATTCGGAAGATTCCGATTCGGAGATGCCATCCATGTACTCTGAGGGGCCAGGAGACACCGTAGAGCGTTGGGACTGGGCATCGAAACCCGGGGGGACCTGAAGGGTCTGAGCAGCCTGGGCCTGAGCGACTTGGGCCTGGGCAGCCACCAGCGAGCTCTGAAGCTGCTGAATTGTGGCTTGAAGGCGTGCTTCTTGCACGTGGAATTGGGCAGTGAGAGCGGCCGTGGCCGACTCAACACGAGCGGCCACGCGCCCCTCTAAAGCTGCGTCGAGCTGACGTGCGACATCCGAAATATTCGGCATCACGAGTGGTGGAAGAGGCTGGAAGCCTGGAAAGGGCTCCATGATAGAGTACCCTCTGAAAGGTTGACCGTGCCGATGAACGGCGAACGAACCTAACCTGACGAAAACCGATGCCGGTGAACGGCGGCGGAAGCTGAAAAGAGGGGGTGCGTGCTCCTAATTCGAGCAGGCACCTAACCGTCCCCCTGGGAAAGGCCCAGTGCAATGGGTTCGGGTCTGCCGGATTTGTTAGCCCTGGAGAGCTAATAGCGTTCCGGGGCCACGCTAACGAGCTTCGTTGTCACCGTAAGGTATCAACTCGTTCAAACGCGGAACTCGGAAGTTTGTTTAAAGTTCGTCCTTTTCAGCACGAAATTTTTTTTTTTTTTGTTTTTCCGCCACAGAAAATTTTGGCACCCCCTAAAACAAGCTTTAACCAGTAAAGCAAGCTTTAGCGGGAGGAGGATGAATCCTATTACGGACGAATGGGCATTCTATAGGCTGTTAACCCCAGTGGCTAACGGAAAATAGAATGCCCAGACAGTGTGGAGACTCACTCAGTGAAGCCGAGCATACCCACTAAACATCCCCCTTTACGACCTACCTTAATCCAGGTTCTTGATCATTTATCGGAGCGACAGCCAATTGGAGAGAGAGGCTGCGCAGTGAGCGGCATCCAGACGGCTGCCACCAAAAGGAACTGAAAGTGAGAAAAACAAAGCTAAGATTAGCAGAAATGACAAAGCTGAAACTAAGATATTATCTAGAGTGATCAGACTCACTCTGAGATAGGAATGCTGGAAAGAAGGACTACGTTTAGAAACGTTGAGCTTGCTGGAGTTTCCTGATAAGGGGAGCGAACTTGGTTAGGACCGGAAGAGCACCGTTGAAACCCTCTGGGCTGGCGTCAAGAGCGGCGCCGAAAGCCAGGATCTCGTCGATGGGAGCGAGCTGGATCCAGAACGCCATGCGGTCTTGAGAACCATTTGCATTCTGGCACTGGGAAGCCGATTTGGCGGCCGGTTGCGATTGAGTCGCAACCCGGCTGCGCTGACCTGGAACGATAGAAGTAAAGGCTTTGGAGGCCTTTGAACTGACTGGAGGAGCGTCCGAGCTAGGCTGCGGTCGCTCTCTCCAGTTCTCGGTGGGCTTCACGGTAGCCCTGGCAGCACGCGGTGCCTTGGGGCAGCCGCGAAAGTTTGCTGTGTGGCCTGACTGGCCGCACAAGACGCAGGACGGAGCGGTGGGCGATTCGGGAGTGCGAGAGCACTCCTTAGTCCCATGCGGATCTAGGCACTTGACGCACCTAGGGGAAGCAAAGCAGTTTGCCGCCGCATGACCATACAGTTGGCAGCGGTGGCACTGACCTGGGAAACCACGCTTGTGTGGAACTTCGACGCGGATGTTGGACAGACCGCACACGGTGGGCTTGCCTCTGAAGATGGACTGCCCTTGCGGGTTCTTCGCTAGGATCACTAGCGCAAGTGGGAACTGCTTGCCTCGGCGGCTGTGCATTTTGTGCACAGATTCGACGGGGAAGCCTTGAGAAGACAAGTCCTCTTGGATTTGCTCGTTCGAGAGCTCGAACGGCACGTTCCTGAGGACGGCACGAATCTTACGCTCCTCAGGGAGGGCGTAAGTGTGGTACTCGAGCTTTTGATCAGCAAGAAGCCGAGTAAGATTCCTGAAATCGGAAATGGAATTGACAACGACCTTAATAGAATCACCCACGTTGGATGCCTTACTATACTGGATCTTGGGATTGTGTCTACCGCAGAGAGCTGAGACCTCGGTCCAGCGGCTCTTGTCCCGTAGAAAGACGGGGGGCGGAGACTTGACTTTCGGCGGAGCCGAATCTGATTGCGACGCAGGCTGTGACGCCGGGATCGCTGAAACAAAAAGCGCAGGAGCAGACGCCGTTGCGACATTTTGCGGAGCAGGAACAGCGGCTGGAGCAGCTGAAACGGATGGAGATAAAGTCGAAGAAGCATCTTGCTTCTTCTTCTTAGACTTGGATATTTTGCGAACCTCGGTGAACGGAGCAGGAGATTCTGGAACTAAAGGAGCGGAGTCGGAATCACTACCCGGCGGGGTAGTTTTCCGTTTGCATGCGGTGGAGTCTACCAGCATGCGATCTGAAAGAGGGGCGACGTACTCAGATGGATCTGGAGACGCCGGAGAATCGGTTTGGAACCCCTGAGAAGAGGAGGCGACCTGAGGACGAGTCTCTTGCAAGGACTCGATTTGAGCGAGAAGGGCAGCTTTTTCATTTTCCATCGGCTGGAATTTTGAAAACAACTGATTGAATTTATCGGTCAACTGACTGTGTTCTGACTCTAAAGCTTCTATATCCGCTACCACTATTCTATGCTTTTGGTAGATTTCCATCGAATATTCCTCAAAGTGTTTTTTATCACTAAAGATCTCATCGCAATGATCGCACTTAAGCCCGGTGCACTTAGGGTGCCGAGACATTATGCTGGGCTGAAATAAAGTCTATCGAAGACAAATTGCGCTGAAAAAGAAAACGACCTAGTACGGACCTATTGCCGGTGAACGGCGGACGATCAGGCTTTGTTGGCACGGTTACGTATCCACCTGACCAGCGATGCTTCGGCCGGCAGCAGTCGGGTCCGCCCTGAAAAGGGCAGATGAATTAGCCCCGACACCACACAGCCTCCACAAGAGAAAACTTTCCGAAAGAGCTTAACTTGGCACCTGACCCGCACGAGTGCGGGGGAGGGAACAAGGGCAGCGCAATACGAACACTCGGGAGCGGCCGCAGACACGACCGTTCGGGAGCGAACGCGAACGGGAAGTGAGCACGAAAATCACTCAAACTTCCCAGTTGTATGATAGCGAAGTTCGCGAATGCGTCGTTAGCACGCAAGTGGCGCCACTGTCGCAAAACGTCACTAATACGCGGCAATACCGACCGGAGAGCCTCGGAATCGATAAGCGGTACAACGGAACGATAACGGTCCTGCCGAGTCGACAAGTCCCTTATCGATAGAGACGGGGAGCACTGAAAGCACGATAAACACGACCACTGCGCGCGAACGATGAAACGGAACTGACAAAAGACGGAACTGACAAAAGCCGGGTCAGCTAGTTCTATATATTTTTATATCAGCCTGGTTAGGTAACTCGTTATGTTATGGAGACTATGGTACTTTAAAGCATAGGAACCTACCAGTAAACCCATGTTTAATAAAATTGGTATACTTTCTACTTTGGACAAACTTCAATACTTTAACGATCAAGGTATTGTACGTCTCAGTGCCTACTTACCTTACTTGCATATATTATTTACATTATGTATATCATGTATAAATATTACTTAAATATTACAGCCAAGAACAATAATAAGTAGGATTTTGTAACATTTCATTAGAAGTAACATAGAATATAGTTACGTATAAGGTAAATCAAACTTGAAAATAACAAAAATAGTTAAAATAAAAATAAAATAAAAATCATTTATTTTCGAGTTGCATAGACTCATAGAAGTATATAAAACACATCAAAATAATAATTTACATAGATACTAAGAATAAACAAATTAAAATATCAGAGTTAAAATTAAAATAACATTAAACGTCAAAGAAAAAAATTAAAATAAAACAGAAATAACGGGAAAATATTAAGTCTTCAAAATATAAGTTAAAAACGCCTATGGACTATTTACAAAATGTACATCACATTCACAGTAGTGGTTCTGTTTAAAAAAGAGCACTCAAAGAAAAATATGCCACCAAATTATTATAACCAAGAAAAAATTAAGACGTCAGAATGAAATTAAAAATATAAAACAGCCTGCTTTCATCTTCCAAGCGAGTTCGATTATTGATAAACTTAAGTGCTACAGGTTCCTTTGAAAATATTTTTTTTTCTGAAGTAATTTGTAATTATGCTCCTTAAATTAAAACAAACAGAACCTTTGTACAAAACAACCTTATTTGACGAACTTATTATTCAAATTAATTGATTTGCAAAAAAATGTGTACAAATAGTTCTTAATAATGCTTAGGTATAGTTTTACATTTTTACTGCTAAGCAGCGTGCAAATATTTATTAGAAACTAGTTTACAAGAATTTACTGTCTGAAAAATCTGTTCTCATGAATATAAATAATTTATCACAATATGAATATTTAAACGTTGAAATAATATTTTATGTTACATTTTGATTCGATAATTAGGTAAACATGGGTATAGAGAATATAATAATAGTTGATTATAATTCAGTATCTTTAAAATATTCATCAATTGTGTAGTAGCATTTATGTATCAATAAGTCATATATTTTATAGTCTTACGTTTCAAGTCATTAAAATTTAAGTTTTTATAATTTAAAGGAAACTTATTATAAATATCGATAGCCATACAATAATAGTATATTATGTAACAAGTGAGCGAAGTTGCTAATTACAGTCGAGGCTGTGATTTGAGCCCGAGCCGCAGGCGAGAGCTTAATAATGAGCCGAGACTGTAATTAGCAATGCTCACGAGTTACATACGACGTTTTTCAACACACTTGTGAGTAAAAGACAGACATACGTGATCATAAAATAACAAACACACTTGATAACAAAGCTGTGAATTGTGATTGAAAAATGGTGCCGAACCTCGCGCATGCGCGTAGGTTTTTTTTTCCGTCAAATGTGTCAATGTCTGTATAGCATATACAGCCTATTTTAAGTGAAAATGTTTAATTTGGAGTGGTAAATGCAAATATTTTAATATTTTATGACAAATGATTGTAAATTGTGAATAATTTGTTTAATATACAAATTTATTTTACTAATATAAGGCGCAAACATTTAAAAATGTATATGGATTTGAAGTGGTATAAAACCTCTTTGTTGTTTCTGAAAATATTTAGTGTATAACCCGGACCAATAAAATATGCTCTGTTTTCTCGCATGTTATTTGCACAAAGGTACAATTCAACTTTGTAGGATTCATTATATTATGCACTAGGGTATAATATATTATGCACGCGTGACTTATAGCCCAGCTTATAGTTCTAAACTCAATAGAATAACGATCACTTTGCGAGCAAGTGTGTTGAAAACATTTTTACTAAATAGTGCTAATTTTCTAGGCGCCCTACATAATTTTTTACTCAAAGTATCTTTGTTTCTAGTTCTTAAATTCATGACAATACCTAGTTCCTTAAAATATTCCCTATGTTTTTACTACAAACTCGGCAATGTGAGTAACTTTGAAACAGCAAAAAAAGGCCTACACGGGTCTCTGAAATCTGCTCTACAAAGTGCTCTAATACATTTTAATCACTCATGAAACTATAAATAAATTAGTAAACTACTTGAGAGACTCACTGCAATATAAACACCGCTCCGACAGAAACACAGAAATATGAAAATTTTAAGACAAAGCGCGTTGAAAAGTAGCACTTATGTATTTTGAGAACTTTAGGCAATATGTACGAAGTAAGAATTTGTGAATGCGAGCAAAGATATTCCATTAGACGACGCCTCGCGTTCTTAATTTGAATATATTTGTTTGTCTTTTGTTCACATTTTAGTTTCAACGCCACTTAATTACAACCTCGCTTCGTTTTCACTGTCTCATTTTCCACAATATTACTACAGTTTCTTGCGAACAAGTTGAATGGAAAAAACCATACGCTAGCAAATTTTTTAACTAAAAAAAATGTTTTTCGGCGAATCAAAGGGATTTCATGAAAATTTTTTTAAAATGCTAGCAAATATCATAATCTTTCAAATAAGACCACCTTTATGTATATGGGCGTTATTAAAATATGAAAGAAATTAGTATCAGTGAACAAATAAAAATACGAGATATTAAATTTAAAAATGGCTGTCATTTGGAGGGATGTGGATTGAGACCCTCTTTTGTATTGTATCGTGTCGATAACATTTTACGTACTATACTTACATACTTACTTAACTTCACGCCTGTATCCCTTATGGAAAAGGCACAACACCAGAGCTATAAAAACATCTGATGTCACGTTTGACAAATTTGGAGATATTATAATGATGGAATGAGTCTATTGCAGTGGCAGGGGATCACCCTATCGCCTGCAAAAATTCCAATAAAACCTCTGTCCCTTAACTGACTTTTACAGTATCTACGGTAGGTACTACGATATTGCTACGGCATACTACGGTTTAATTTTTTTTTTTTATAAAATCCCCAGACAATCCACACCCACTACATAGCCCCAAAGTAAGCATAGCTTGTGTTATGGGATGTAGCGAACTAGGGGGGAACCTAGAATATAAATACATAAATAGATAAACACCCAGACACGGAACATTTTTTTTTTCTTGTTCCGTGCGGGAATCGAACCCGCAACCACCGGCGTCTGAGGCAGACAGGATTGCCCCTTCGCCAAAGTGGTCGTAGTATGCCCGAGAAGAGAAGCAGCTGGCACGTTTTATGTTTTTCTTTCGCTCCCAGACCAGCATGGACATTATACGTGGGTTAATTATCGGGAATCCGATCCCTAACACACTGTATCAATTCAAATTATCAAAAAAGTTAAAAAACATACTTTTTATTTCACATTGCATTCATTTATTACGTGCCTTTACTTTACTTCAAGCAAGAATTAATTAATTCACCCTCAAATTGTACAAGCATTTTAAATTTAGACGCATTTAAGGATTAATTACTTAACCTATTTGAGATTATAAATAAACCTTCAACTTTCACGCCCTTTTTGTCAAAAGAAAGACGTTTCACAAGATCCGCCCTACATCGCTGTCTGTCCAAAAAAGCTTTCCAAGAAAGAAAATATAAGGAAAAGCTGTAAAAAAATCTCATTCGGCACAGATGCATTCATCTAAAAGTTTCTCGTTCGGGGTCTCAAGTTTCTTGTGATGTGACGTCGTGAGGTTAAGAAATGAGTTCGTTTATGATTTGGGTTAGGTAAAGGAAGGGTTTTTTAGAGGGGTTAACTAGAAATATGGCTGCGAGCGTGTAGGGCTTGTGTAATTAGGGCGTCAGTCATGCCAGAAAATATTTACCAAACATTTTGTTTTTGTGTTTTGTAAATTTATCGTTTCTATTTACTTTTTCAAGTAAACAAGCAAATGATATTAATGCTAAGAAATACATAGTAATATAACGCAATAATATTTAAAGAAATATTACTTTGGTATATTCTTTTATCTATGCTAATATCATAAACTTCGGCTCTTCGGCTATATTTTAACAAAAACCTCCGAAACCCGTCAAAAGTTTTGTGGATAAAACTATTTGCCAGTTTTTACTGAATTTCCCGTTGATTTACTGGGAATTATTGGTAAATATGAAACAGATGTGTAAATAGCAAGCCATAATGAATTCTTACGTGACAGCATTCACTCGACCCTGCAGTGCGAGCACGGAACTTTAGCGACTCGTATGTTTACGAGTGTTCATGTAGTATGGAGACGGTTTGTAAGCAATAATTGAAATTTATCCATTGCCGCACGGCCAGCTTAAATAAATGTGTGCCTTGTTAATTTTGAATGTTACATATTGTACTCTTAAATAACTGTAAAATTTACAATGTCAAGCAAGAAAGCACCTAAATAAATATTTCAATTTCTGCCAAATATTTCTCCTTATTGGCGTTTTTGCTAGCGATAGGCTGACCCCTGTCACTGCAATAGTCTCTCTTCATCATAATAATACCTCCAAATTCGTCAAACGTGACATCAGATGGTCTTATAACCTCTGGTATTCTGCCTACCCCATAAGGGACACAGGCGTATGAATGTATTTTCTCCTTTTATGTCACATTGGAGAAGTATGGAAAGCCAGTTCTTTGTCATCATCGAATTCATAAAAGGAATCGTGAAAATCTAACTTTCCACCTCCAGTTTAGATAAATTCGTGTAAAAATTCTCAGTACAGTGTAACCGTAAGACGCTTAAATCGCTCGGCATTTTAAAGTGTTTAAAACTTTAAACACATTAAAATGGTTTAGCTCCCATATATCTTAACCTGCCCCACACCTTCGGAGTTAAGTTCGGAGTTAAGTTTAAAATACGTTTACAGACTGAAACGGGGACTGAAAACTGCTCGCGTCCGCAAGGTTTAGCCCTCGATGCCTTGTACGTGGTCCCTGGGTGGTGCTAAACGAGCAGTAAAATCTGGTGGTAGGCTTCGGCCGTGGCTTGTCACCACTCACTAGACAAAACCATGCCGCCAAGTAACCTAGTTGCGTTCCGGCATGATGTCTAGTGTAGCCATTGAGGAGGATAGGTCTGAGTAATCGTGCTGCATCGGAGAACAGTTTTCAACTCGTAGGATAATGACTCACCGGGTAACTCGTTTTGGAGGGTAGCGGGATCCGAAGCACGGTGCACCGCTGGCCGACCGCAGGTAGTAGGGGGCCCAAGTAGCATGCCAGCCACATGCGAAAGGCTGCCCCGCCACCTCGCGAAAAATCCCGGGAGGCTCCATCGTGCCGGTTGGCGACCGGTTAGAGAGGACCCGATGGCGACCTCGGGGACTGGCGACTGCAGTCGTGTAGAGAACCATAAAATTGTACCAGCAACAGGTGTTTCAATTCGAAACCAGGTGGTAGGTATTTCAAGAATAGGTACCCATTAAACTTTTTCTAAAATGAACCTGTATTTAACCCTAGTTTAATGAAATAGCGAACGATTTTTAACCGTTTTTTTAATTTTAAATTGACAAAATTGTGATGTGTGCCTGCTGCTTCTTTTCCCGGCCATACAGTTAATGCCAGTTAATATAATGGATAGAGGTTTTATTGGCATGGCGACTTTGTAGACGACTGGTTGACACCCTATTACTGCAATAGTCTCTCCATCATTATAATACCTCCAAAATCAAACGTGGCATTAGATTGTCTTATAGCCTCTGGTGTTCTGTCTAATACATAAGGTATACAGGCGTGAACTAATGTATGTACTTGACCTATTTTAAATAGTATCTGCTAGTGCCTATCTTTTAAATACTAATATTTCAAATGTGTTAGTTATTACGAAAATTCCTCAGGGCTTTAGCTTCCCTATTCGACATTGTATGCATCTACTATTTGGAGTCGGTGCGTAGTCACGGAGCAGACATCTCCTCAAGCTGCCTGCACTAAACTTGCGACTTAACTCAGAATCGATCGATTCAACACACCACTGACTGACTGACATGACATTGACAGCTTGCCAGAACTGCAATTAGTGACTAAATACCAGTTTATTAGCGTGTAATTTCCAACATTTATAACGCTTCATAACGCTTAACCGAATTAAACTATCATATTTAGATAATTTTAAACCATTTCGATAAACTATTTTCCTGGTAGATATCATTTTAATTTGTGCAGGCACAAAGCGACTGGTTAATCGTATTTTAATTCGACTATGCTATATTATTGCCAATAAACAAGGAAAGCTATAGTTAGGTACTAGTGTAGAGCATTTTAGGATATTTAATCAAGTTCAGGAAAGATAGTAAAATATTGGGCCAAATAGATTACTATTTTCTAATCCTTAAAAAAAACACTCGTCGATATTTGGCATCTTTAAGACGCTATTTAATTTATTTTTAATGTAATTTAATTTCAATTTAATTTGTATTATACCTACTGATCAAAATTATAATTCATAAATAACTAGATTAGTAACACTAGTCATTAAGGTTAAAATTCGTCATTACTAACACCTATGGATGTAGTATCTGAAATAAATATGTTTGAATTTGAATAAGGATTTAAGATAAATTAAATTTCGTTGCAATATTGATAGGAACAGTTTTAAGATAAAACACTAATTTTACAATAAAAAAACTACTCTAACACGCTTCTACCTCTTTTTTTACTTTAAACTTAAGTGCCTCCCCGGTGATAAAGAACATCTTACCAATATTTTAAAAATCAAAAATTGTGAAAATCGATGTATGGATTTTTGTTACCTTTTCATGATACAACGGCTTGACAGATTCAGTTCAATTTTTGCGCAAAATATACCGGATAGCCGGGAAAACATAAAGGATAGGTACTTTTTATCTTCATAAGTTTAGGGGAAACGAGAGTTTAGCTAGCGAAGCCACGTGGAACAACGCTTAAATAAATATTTCATTTTCTGCGAAATATCTTCATTTTTTATGTGTAACATTCGAATTGATGAGACATATCTCCGGTATCATGTCCAATACAGTTTATAAAAAGGAAGAAAATCCAAATACGAAACCTACTGGCTTTGTGATTGTTCTTTCTAATGATCTGTCCATCTTATTGCTTTGAGAAATTGCGAGGCAAACTTGCCCGAAAAAACTGCACAAAAACGTTATTTGCGAGACGTTTTGTCGGGTGTCCTTATCAAGACAGGAATAGGGAAAAAACGTTTTGATATAATAAAAAAACAATAAAAAATTCTTTTAATCAACTACAAATAGTAGTTGGCTAACTCAAACATCATATTTTTTAGTTTCTAAATAAGCTGTGGAACACCTAATACTAATATATATTATCATTATTCATACAAAAAACTGAGAATTAATGCAATTTATTGGATGAAATTTGCTTGGGACAGCGATTTTCCATTTAGCAGAGAAATGCCCATCTAGACAACCTTTAGGTTTAAGTATATTTATTTACCACCCAGCACTTGGAAGGAAGATAGTTGAAGACTCAAGGTCAAACATAGGCAAAAATAGGTATTTTTTTCAAATTAACTCCTAAATAAGTAGATGAAATAGGAGATGTTTGTATATACGCTTTAAGGCAAAAAATCTACAAAATCTGTATTGTTAAGTCAAGAAAACTAGTCATAAGGGAACAAGTACACAAGAACGAGAAATGAAAAATTTTAAGGTAGGTATATATTGAACAATTCCTCGAGCGGCTGCTAGTTATATCGATATCTGTACTTCAGATGCGAAGACCTTTTTAAAAAAAATGTATTGGACCATTTTCCATATAGATTTAATCACGAATTCAATCTTGTTGAAAATGAAAAGATACCAAAAAATGAGAAAAATTTTCTTCAAATCGCGTGTTCGAGACAAATTTCCCCTAAACCTGCGTTAAATTTCAGATCTCTCATAAATTACCGTAAGTTTTCGGTCTACCCACAAATGCACACTCACGCTAAATTCATAAAAAATGGCGGTAGACATTATCGAAAAGAGATTCACGTCACGCACGCACGCCTAATAACTGAACTCGGGCTGCGGGTACCTAACTTTTACGTCGTCTGCTTGGTAAAAGATCTATTCGACTTTGCAAAACACTCGATGTGAAGCTAAGATTTTTTCATAAAAGGACAGCTTACTTTTGCTGCTTCCATGTCACGTTCGGATGTTGTGCTGATATCTAGGTCAAAATCTCTAAGCGCCATCCTAATATACAGTCAGCTACAGAAAAACCGAATCCATCCGTGATATAAGGATGAAAGATTTTTAAATAAGCTCTTATAGCTCAGTGAAATTGCACCGAATAATAGGCAAGCTGGGAAAATCATTTGTGTATTATTGAAAATTGGGACATCTTAGGTACCTACAGCATGTGCAGTACGTCCACTGCATACTATTACTGTTTATGACATGATCAAACAAATAAAAGTTTCGTACTTCTATTAAGTTAAGTTATATTTTTAAACGACTTGCAACCTTCGTACTAATAAAAACATGGCGGGAAATCATTTGTCAGTTGTTTTCGACACAGGCTATGGCCTAGTGAAGCAACCACTAGATATTAAAGTGTTTTTGTGAGTTGGGTTTCTGGCAAATAAATATATACATACATACATAACTTCACGCCCGTATCCCTAATGGGGTAGGCAGAACACCAGAGGCCAGGGGGCATCGACAATGTATGGAGATGGTGCAGACTACATACTGGAGATAGAGTGAAGAAGACAGAACACAATAAGAGGAAAAGAGCAAGAATGATACCAGTGTAGCCAATGAAAAAAATATTCAATCGATTGTTAGAATACATTGCAGTATTTTTTTGAGCTTACACTTATTCATATTTTTCTTCAAGAAATCTTCGCTTTTATTAGAAATAACATTAAACGAAAACTTTTTCATGACTTCTTCATAATTTTTAAATAATTTAAGAAATATTTAAAGGGACCGTATTACATAATCGAATGAATTAGCGAATCGATGTTATTTGAATATAGCAACACAGACATAAAAAGAAATGTCAAAAATTTACGTCTACTTCACAATATGAAAATATTTTTTCGCGATTGCGGTTATGCGATATTTTTAAATTGTGTTTGTGTTTTAAGTTTTCTTGTGATTTCATCGACTTTTCTCCCCCTGATTGCTTGAAAAACTCGCGTCAGTGTGAATTTGTATTTTTAAGAAAGAGTGTTAATTTATCCACACTTTTTGTTGTATTAGTTTAAACAAATTAAAAGTATCAAAAACTTATTTATTGTTTTACTTATTGTTCATCAAGTTAACCTTATATTTAGCCAGTCGCAATAAAAATAAGCAAACCTTACAGAACTGATACATATGGTATTTCACCTAACAAGTTTGTAAGTATTTGCTTATTTATATTCAGACCAGAGCAAGTTGAAATCTCGAAGTCATTTGAACTGTTTGAAATTCCCGGCTTATTAGCTATGTGGACCGTTTTCAGATGGCGTCTAGTCTTAACTTTTAATGTATGAAGTTGTACTTCTTCTCTTGAGTATATGTGTTCTATGCCAGAGGCTATAAAACCATCTGATGTAACGTTTGACAAATTTATAGGTATTATTATGTTGGAGAGACTATTGCAGTGACAGGGGGTCAGCCTATCGCCTACAAAACGCCAATAAAACTTCCGTCCCTTAACTGACTTTTACAGTATGCCCGGGAAGAGAAGCAGCTGGCACATTCTATGTTTTTCTTTCGCTCCCAGTCCAGCATGGAAGAAATATATATATTTTTTCATTTTCAGGCATCAAAGTTCTACTTGCGTAACGAAAATGGAATTAAGTCGAAAATTCGAACGATGATGTTCTATGATTTTAAAAGTTCTCTCTGTGCAAGACTGTGCAGCTCGTCCGTCTTCAAACTGCTTTTGGGAGAGAAGCACCTTGTTTGAGCACCGTGGGATAACGGTTTGCTGAATTTGGTAGAGGTCGAGTTTCAAAACAACACGAATTTCGTGAAAGGCGGCCTTCAACTGTCGTCAACGAAAATAATGTGGCTACTGTTAAGCGGCCTATTGAAGTAAACCTGCGAATTACCTATGAGACAATTCGATGAATATTAGGGATTGGTATGATCAAAATACAGAAAATTTTACATGAAAAATTAAAAATTCGGAAACTTTGTTGCCATTGGATCCCTCACGAACTGACAGCGGAGCAAAAGCGGACTCGCGTGGAATGCTGCTCACTGCTCACAGATGCTACTAAAGTACGACCTCGGACATACTATGTATTACTGTTAATGACATTATCCGACAAACAAAAGTGAGGCAGGCGAGAAACATTGGTAATTTCTTTTTCTCAAATCTGTGTCCCATCTGCATTATTCCACTTGACTATCAAAAGAGGGTTTAACGTCGAGTTAAGAAAAAGTTCGCAAAAGACGGCCAAAAAGCCGCGTTCTCCTCCATAATGACAACGTTTCGTCACCCACGGCCAGCAACAACGTCATTTTTAGCAAACGAAAAAGTAAAACTCCTCACCCATCTTGCCCTGCACATAGCACCCAGTGAGTTCTGTATTTTCCCAAAATTAAAGATTTCATGAGAGGTTTTACTTTTAGCAACCCCGAAGAGGCAGTGATTCCGTTCAATCAGCACTTAGGAAACATGCCTTCAGATGTATGGTCCTCCTGTTTTAAAAAATGATTCGATCGCTTGAAAAGTGTTTAAAATATAAAGGAAAGTATTTAAAAGGCAAAAAGAAATATAAACGTAAGATTTTGGTAATAACATGTTGTTTTTTTAAGTTACGTATAACTTTTAGCGTGAACTACTTATGCTAATTTTTAAAACTATATGAATTTTTTCCGCTGATTTTACAGATTTCGAGAAGATTTATATAGGGTTGTTTTTTAGTCACCAGCCAAATTTAAATGACGACCACTATGGCATTGGGGTAAACCTATCTGCCTCAGACGCCAGTGGTTGCGGGTTCGAACCCCGCACAGAACCAGAAAAAAAATGTTCCGTGTCTGGGTGTTTATCTATTTATGTATTTATATTCTAGGTTCCCCCCTAGTTCGCTGCATGGTATCCCATATCACAAGCTATGCTTACTTTGGGGCCATGTAGTTGGTGTGATTGTCTGGGGATTTTATTATTATTATTATTAAATGTTATTTCTTTGATTTAATATAAACGTACCTGCACATTTATTTCTGTATCGCTCAGTACAAAAAATTATGGTATGGTATTAAAAACTTTTTTATAAATAGTCTCTGTTGATGAACACAGCTAGCTACAAGGACGTACCTAGTTCTACAAGATTTTTTTGTGGTAGCGCGTAGACAACTTTATTTTAATTGTTTTCATTCATAATTTAAAGTGACCATACTTTGCTTTGTGTTAGCGAATATATTAATTTCCTAGGTAAATAATATATACCTTGTTTTGCAACAATTGTTTCTATAAATGATAATTATTGTGTTAAAGAATTTGAACGGTGACCAAAAAAAGTGTATTGTGTAGAAATAGGAATTAAACTACGTTTTAGTTAATGCTTCAAATCCAAAATCCTTATGCATAAGCATTTTCCGGAAAAAACATTTTCCAAAAGAATATTCTTACGAATTAAGAAAGGTCCGGTTCTACTGCGGCTTACCGTACACACTAATTGCTCCTTTCTTTCTGCATTTTGCACGCTTACCACTTTTGATGGCTGTTATAATTAGTGACATACAGCTTCTGATTAAACTGTAGAATTAGCATAAATATGATTACAATTGGCCATTTGACATTTATTTTTAATCCAGGTTATATATATGATTAAAAAGTCGCTAAGGAACACGGCAGTAAAAGAAGTTATTTCTTTTTCCAAAAGATCCATTGCTTCGCTTGAAAAAGAGAATTAAAAATATTACTTAGTCATGTTAAATCTGTTCAAGCTTGTGTTACGTGACACAGGTTATAAACAATATTTTTGTATTTTTTTTCGTACTTTAACAATTGTTAATGAAACTAATTAACACTTTATTCATCATATTGCCTATTATACCTACCATCCATATGTAGGTATACGTAATATTGCGTATATTTTTGCATTTATACTGAAGCATAATCTCTTGGATGTAGAGACATATTAATATTAGATTGAATTCCTTTACGGTAATGGATAAATAAGCCTTCGTTTAGCTCGGACCTTTTGTTTCTTTTTTCATTTTGGCATGACAGGCATAGTTTTTAATTTAGGTTTTTCTTTTATACAGTAAGAATGGGACGTTTGTCTTCCATGACTCCTGACGATAAGTTATCATGAAGACTAAGGTGATTTATCTATTTATTTATTAGGCATAACAACAGATTACAAACTATTTTCTTATTCTAATTAAATGTTACATATGCACGGATTTAAGTTTGTAACCAGATGACAGTTACGCACAGCATTTAAATAATAATGTTGATGATTATTGATTAAAAGAAAACAGCAAAATACAAAGTTAAAAAACAAACTAAAATTACAAAAAGAGAAAGTCTCTAATACACAAACCAAAATTAATAACTTATATTTCAAATTATTTAAAATAATAATAAAAATAAAAATACAATAAAGAATAATATTTTTTAGAATCATTAGTCTTAAAATCCAAAAATATGTCCAGTTCTTTGCAGTGATTGTTATAAAGTCTACATAAACGATTCATAGGGTCATTATTTGTGACGTTGTTGTTGTAGGTATAAAGAATATTTTTTGAAGCCGCGTTGTACCTACCCAATCTAAATGATAAATGATTTGATAGATCTGTACAGTCCAGTCCACCGTTAGTTATTTTGTGTAGAATTGCTAAGTCATATATTGTACGACGTGATTGGAGAGTAGGTACTTAATTGGAAATTTTGCAGCCTATTTTCATATTCAGGTAGCTGTCTTCTGACTCCAAATTTGATGCATAGATGGCGCAAAAAACGCCTTTGTATGGCTTCGATTCTGTCAAAGTGAACCTTGTAATACGGGGACCAAACAACACAAGCATACTCTGATAATATCAGACTATATTAGGACTATATTATAGTCCTTACTAAAGCTGTATAAAGAGTTATAGGTAGTGCTAGCGTTCCGAAACGGTTTTGCTATTCTCTGTATGAAATCTAACAATCATAACATAAGAAATCCGTCACGCAATTTTGAGGCAGTAGGTACCTAATTTATAAGGGTATGTCAGAAATCATTTCAGGATGATGAACAAAAATAAAATAAAAATCCCCAGACAATCACACCAACTACATGGCTCCAAAGTAAGCTTAGCTTGTGTTAAGGGATACCATGTAGCGAACTAGGGGCGAACCTTGAATACAAATACATACATAAATAGATAAACACCCAGACACGGTAATTTTTTTTCTTGTTCTGTGCGGGAATCGAACCCGCAACCACTGGCGTCTGACGCAGACAGGTTTACCCCATCGCCAAAGTGGTCGTCAAATTATGTTTTTCCTTTGCTCCCAGAAGCTAGAAGCAATCCACATGATAATGATAACTATTTTAATAGGGTTCTTCCAAAAGTTTTATTTGTTTCTTGTACAAGGACGATTTGCAATATTTAAACACTTATTTTAACAATATAATTCACATGAAAAAAAAATGCTTATTTACAATGCGGCCTACATAAACAGGTACGTATAGGTAAAGAATAAATTTTGTATTCAAATAATATACCTATTTAATTATAAATGACCCCAAATGTCCTCTCCTGCATTTCAATATCTAAACTATTATGGGTGCATAATTTTACTTATTATGATTTTAAATTTACTATTCTTATTAAATATTGTCACCTGTAAAATTATGTTTGCAACGATGTTAGACAAATATGAAATACGGTTGGGTTAGGTAAATGCCGCTGATAAAATGGTAATATCTACTTTTTAGCTTGAACTTTAAGATCAATGCCATCTGCAACTGTCTACTGGAACTAACTGAATATTTTATATCCCATTACTAAGAAGAACTTCCACTAGACGCCACTGTTGACTAAGTCCTCATCGCACGCCTGAAGATGTCACTATCAGTAGAATAAATAGCACAAGAACTTATCTTTTTGAAATGGTCTGGGTATTGAAAGTATCTTGAGAATGGCTTCATGGAGTGTGACAGGGTCTAACGTTCCTCCTCTTCCTTGAGCAATGTCGCAGTGAACTGTCCGAAGTTTCTTATTAACATTTGATTAGCGTTAAAGATTACCTAGGGAGTAGGTACTTGCTTGTTGGGAAACATTACCCTGTACAGATTGACGACCCACCTACTAAACTATCATAAGCAAACGCATACGCACGTATTTACTGTAAGTTTCTAATCTATTTTTAAGTACCTACTCTGCATTTGATATTGAGTAGACATATCAACTTAATGCACACACGACGACGGATTTCACTGGAAGAAAAGTGCAGGGCGAGAAAGAAAGCGTGAATACAGGACATCGGACCTATCGGCGCTTGCGTTCACACTAATTAATTAGCCACGGAACCGTTGCAGCAGCAGCGGCGCGATGATAGAAAAAATAGGTAACTGGCTAGTGGTGGTGTGCGTGTGGCGGGAACAATACTTTGTGCGCGCTGTGATCCGCGTGCCAGGTAACGCGTCACGGGCCGCGGTTGACTCAGGCGGTTTCAGGAAAAGTGTAGGTAAAGTAAATAGTAATGTCAACACTTTATTTATTTATAAGGAATTCTAATGAGGTTTTCTGACAGCTCATTAAAAAAATAAAACGGTACAAAGTGGTACAAAAGGCTTCGATAGATGGCGCTTTACAGAAGGCGAAGTCTTGTCTGTCATATAGCCATTTATTCCACACTGCGTTTTTAAAAGTAAAATAAATTAATGGACGTCTGTATCAGAAAATGAACTTATAAATAATCTTAGATGGTAGATACCACTTACCTACATTATAGTAAACAGACCTAACGCCTTCTGCTTTTTAAGAGTGCCATCTATAGAGGTTTTTTTGTACTAATCTTTATGAGCTGTCAGAAAACTCCTCATTATGATCAGAATCGAGTATAGAGTGCTCTCCTTCAATATCTAAAGTTTGTAACCAGTCACCCTGTATATCTAATGATCTAATTATTTTTGTACGCACAACGTATAAACAATTAACGATTTGCGTCTTTCTATATGATCTAATGATCTTTGTACGTAAAACGTTAATTGTTTATATAAGTCTGATGTGAAATAAGCCGTTCATGATTCCGACTTGACTTGCTTTTTCGCATTGTGCATAGAGCAAATCTAGCGTGAAAGCCTTCTTATCAACGAGAATAAAACCAGTGGAGAGCGCATCGGCACGTCTTTGTTCTATATCCAAGTCACCAAAAAGCGGCGGGGGCAGAGGTATCCTTTCCCCGCTGTCATTGGGCGACGACTCGACAGCCAAAATACATCAGATTCACTAGGGATTCCAAAAAAAATATCGATATCGATAAAAGCTGGAATAATTATCATAACGACCATTTATAGATTCACTATTTTTAGGTACGCACGTATGCCTTTATTAGAATTAAAAACAAATCACATTTATCACATAAATTATGGTTTGATTTATTATTAGTAGGTATAATGATTTTTTAGCGTATGTTACTATAGCCCTAAGGGGTTACTATAACCCAAATCTGTTACCGAATATTATTTATTCATTTTTCATGAAAACTTTAATTTTAAACGTTAAAATGATGGATTTGTTTATTTTGAACATTAAATGGCAATTCATGAAGGTGGAATGTCATTTCGGTTGAAATTCTCAGAAATAAACATAAAAATAGAAAACCATAAAAAAAATTGCGAAAGGTACATGGGCGTGATTCGGGTACTCTAAGGATCCATCTATATTTCAACTTCCAGTTGACACTATTTATTGGGACACCCTGTATAAAACCATTTTTCAACCATCCCAAAAGATAACAACTACAATAATTATTAAAATCCACCTTTGTCAAAATCCATCAAGCTATTCGAACAGTAGGCTTGAAATATATATTTTTTATCTATATTTCATACCAGTATTTTGTATTCAACTTAATCCTTTTTCTGTATATTTGCATTCAAACCCAAGAGCAAATACATAAAGCAATAACAATGTAAAAAACATAAGGTGAGTATCTATATTTTAAAATATCTATATGAAACGTAGCAATCCTGCGAACAGCACTATCGAAATAAAAAGAGACAACTGCTAATATGCAAAACAGTGTATCAGAAAGAGATAGCAAGAGAGACATTGACGCGAGCATTTCAGAAATGAAAATATTTTATTTTGTTTATCAAAATGAATAAATAGAGTAGAAATCCACTTAAATATGAAATGATACCCCATCTTTTGTGTAGCTTGAAGTCGTAGTTGACTTTCCACACCATTTAATTGCACAACTAGGCATTATTTCGAGTTTTAATTTGCTTATAATCAGGAGCGCGGGACGTCCGCTCGTTAGCCTACAGTTGCTGTGACTGACTCAAAATTCTGTCGCATGCCCTACATATAGGTCAAATTGAGCGACCGCGGTAGCCCCGCACGCACTCTCCACTGGTTGTATGCTCGTTGCTTCTTATGTACAATTCGGAACTAGTTACAAACAATCAGAACTTAACAAGGAACTACATAGTAAATACAAAAACCAAACAATCAAACGAGTAATAAAATATGTTTATTAAAATGTGAAGTGTCAACAAAGTTAATAAACACTCCATCAATACGTTATAAATTTAATTAAACATTGTTCGATATTTTAACATAATTTAATATAATTAGTAACATAGTTTAAGACACTATAATAAAAGCTTCGTAAACATATACACATTTAGTTATACATTTTCAAGTACAACAACTATCTATCTAACTATACAGTTTTATACACTCTCTTAGATCTATGTTTTTAATATTACAAAACAAGAATTGTGCTCAAAGCGAAACAATAATCACGTGCCAAAAGCTATACCTCGACGTTACTTTCAGCGATACTTGAGCCATCACAACCGTAGAAACTTAGTCAAAAATCGCTATCCTCTATCCCGTTTTACTACTACTCACAACACTGGGGCAGTTCCATAAGGCCTTTAAGTTCGAGCGAGAGGTCCGATTTAAATGTTTCATGACTCGTTCGCACGTTTGCAATAGCTCAGGTATACCAAACTCAACGGTAATTCGTTAACGAGCCACTTAAGTGATATAATTTACTTTAATCGAGCCATTTACCACTATGCAATAATCACATCACACTGAAACTCTTTCATTAGGATTGATCAGTGACTGACAGATAATTGATTCAATCAGTTATTACATTGCAAAAACTAATCAACAATAAGTACAGAAGGTTGCAAGTCAAGCGTTCCAAACCTGTCAAAAAATTTAATTGAATCTGAACTTTATGCCCTTCTGTACTAGAAACTAGTATTTAAATTCCTTTTGCCTTTGTTTTTAAGTCCTCAAAATTAGTTAGGGAAACAAGCTACTACATTTAAAGTACATTCATAATTATTAGTTGCTATAATATTTTACGGTGTAGTCAGCAATGATGGGTTCAAAGTAATTGAAAATTAAAATAACTGAAGTATTAGAAACGCAATAAAAACGTTTCATCGAATTTAATATGACTATTTTCGTAACCATAAATCCCTACACAGGTTTCGTACGTTCTAACGAAACCTCTAAGCCTTCAGCCTCCAACTGACCGAACAAAAAACAGTGACAACAACTGAATATATGTAAGATAGTATAAAATGCGCGTGGCCGCCATTATTATGACGTCAGAATGATCACGAATTGTCAGTATTTTAAACCAATCACAAAAACGTTAGAGTGCGGCCGTTGTGGGAATGCATTCCTGACAGCTCCTTATGTCCTTATGTCCACACAATAAGAATAAAGTTTATTTCCGATTCGAAAGTTCTTTTTCTTCTTATAATTTATGGCAATCAGCCGTTGTTACTCGTACGAGTCAACAGACTATTTTTGCCAGTATCGCGTGGAGGGGCGTAGACTATCTTTAACAGCCACCAGCCCTGATTCGAAAGTTAAAAAAGCTATGATTTTGACAGCTGTCAGGAACGCAAACTCCCACCGGTCGCACTATAATGCGACGATGTTCCAGCACAATGTGAAATTGCAGGGATTAAACCACGCGACTTATAGCAACTTTTAATAAGGAAATGTCTAGTAAGTAAGTCTCATTGTCTATGGTTCAGTTCTAGTTACTTGCGCTGAATAGAATTTACTAAGCATTTGATGCAGTGTCTCATACCACCAAAATCCAGCAGCGGACAATGGAGGAGACTTTTACCATGATTTTAATGATTGATCACAGTTGAAAAACATTATTTTTAAGGGCTAGTACAGCTTTCTTTGTGATTTTTTTTAATTGGATTATTATGATGAGCAGTTATTTATGAAACTATAAAGTTTATACTACATATAAGTTTTTTAACTGGCATGGTCATTAACATTTAAATTAACTTTAGAAACGGGATATTTACCATGTTTTTGATTTATTTTGAGTTCTCGATATTTCGGCACTGTTACAAGCGGTACCGTCGTGATCATGGCGCTTGTAACAGTGCCGAAATATCGAGAACTCAAAATAAATCAAAAACATGGAAAATATCCCGTTTCTAAAGTTAATTTAAATTATACTACATATCTCGATAATCCCAATAAAAATAACTAAGAAGACTCATTGGCTATCAGCAACAAAATGACTTTACTTAATCCCTATCGCAAGTTCACATACTAGTAAAAAAAAACGCGTTATTGCTATGTTTGGATCAACATATACTTTCTAAAAGCAATTTCAACATAATATGACAGTAATATTAATACAGGGTTGTTTATAGTCACCGGCTTAATTTTTTTTACACAACAAGTATCATGTACAGATCGATTTTTGCAAACAAAAGGTATGTATTTTTTTTACAAGGATATTATGTTCGCTAAAATATTAAGCAAAGCATGGTCACTCTAAATTATGAATGAAAACCATTAAGAATAAAGACGACTACGCTCTACTACAAAACATCTTGTAGTACTACATCGTAGTATTATCAATGAAATGCCGCGTCTTAGTAGATGTGTTCGTCAATAGCGACTATTTGTACAAAAAATTGTGGTGCCATATCTTTATTTTTTTCTACTGAGTGATACAAAAATTAATATGCAAGTACGTTTATATTGTTTTAAAGAATGTAAAATTTCAATTTGGCCGGTGACTATAAATCAACCTTGTATACATGACAAATAGAACTCATTTCATAACCTGCAAACTCGAGAATAATATGAACAACTTTATACCACAGTATGGACTATTTTGTTAAATATATACTAAGGAGACTTTAAGAAAGGCACTACATTTGACTTTAGACGAAATTTTACATTTACGTGATTGATAATCGCTATGATAGTAATTCGTTATACAAAACTAGTTTGTAAGCAAAACCACAGACTAAATAATTGGACAAAGCTAACGTTCCAAGACGTAAAATTTAGCTTATTAAGTCAAAAACAAGTGTACAGTCTGCAACAGAATTATATATATACCACCTTGGACTATCGCGCATAATATGCATACTGTATGTGTGTGGGAGACTGGGTGATATAATTCTGTTGCAGACTGTACATCTAGTACATGCGTCCCTCTATAAAATCATCATTACGATGATTTTGATACAGTTTTTTGTGACAAATTTTGTGACGAATGTCAATTTACAATTTAGAAAATTCTTACGACACATTAATTTAGTCTTTGTCGAATTTTCTGTCGGTCTACCTGCAATACGCAGAATGGATATGCTATTTATGAGCTGATTGATTACTGACTGATGCAGTGATTGATAAACGAATCAGCCATACATTTAGTATAATAGGTGTGTAAGTTTTAATTTGGAAAAACAAAATACAAATAGTAAATAATTCATTTTTGCTTTTAAGTTCATAGATAATATTGTATCTTTACACACGTTTTACACCACATACACAATGCATACACCAAACAATTTTGATTACGATTATCCCTATACTATGAAATTATTGTTAACGTAACATAAAATTACTTTAATTTAAAGATTTTAACAAATTAGTGCCTTAGTTTCAACAAGATAAAACGATATAAATAATTTTATGAGTTTTATCTTTTTTATATTAGATGACGACGACAGATTTATCTGAGCATTTTAAAATAAAAACCATTTAGAAAGATAAACAAGATGTATATATGTATTTCTTTGTAAAATTAGTTTTTTTTTCGTAATTAACAGCCAAAGCGATTGTTTGCACAGCACGTAACATTTAGCCAAGCGTTAAAATATATCTATACGACTCTGTAGGGCTAGGCACTTCCGACTAAGCATAGATATTAGCATACCGTAGGTCATGTGGCTAGGCTTTATTCATTCTAACCACTGAATATTATCGATATGGTGCCTTCGTATTCTAACAATAATAGAAGAGCCAGTTCTTTTTCTAATCTGCGTTTTTCAACCTCGGCTTTATGACCTCGTAAACAATTGCATATCCCGCTAAAACGCCAAGAACAACAAATTTTGAAATCCTTATCCAAAAAACAAACTAATATACATTAAAACATATGATTTTGAAATTTGAAATATTTGTAAAAAAAAGACGTCAAGCGACGCAAACTTCACATTAATAAAAAAATGTTTTAAAAGTTTTACCATCTCTGAAGCTATCTAAATATTGCCAAATAACCCTTTTACATACTTAATGTGGACTTATTTTAATCAGTTTAGACTATACATTTATAACATATCACTTTATGCTTAGTTACTTATATTCATTATTAGAAAACAACATCAAACCCGCAATACTTCAATACGAGATTTGTTCTTAAAAAAACAAGTACATTGAAGTGCATGGCTAAAAGTCCATTCAACTGACACGTGCCGTTTTAAAAACAAACTTTAATTTTTTTTTATCTGATTGCGATCAAATTAAAGTCTTATAAGCTTGAATATAAGACTATTTTCTCATAAGTTGCTTGCTTTTGGGATTATCATATTAGTTTTGTTATGAAATACTTTTGTCAAATATTGCGAGTCCGATGGTTAACAACATTATAAATTAGCATGTATTTGGAATAATTTACAAATTGGTACATTCAATTCACAAACATGTAAATGGACACAGAGTACGAATCGATTGGCTTTTCGATTCGAACTAAAATCGACGTTAGCAGATCCTATACGAAATAGAGTAAATATTTTGGATATGGATGGATTTGTTATATCAAATCAATAATTGATTAATAATTAGAGCAAATTATTATCATAAAATAAAATCATAAAATAATATAATATCATAAAATAACTCCGTTTCTGTTAAATGATTTGTAGTCAAATAAACTATCGAACCGTCACCTTCCATGCTGGACTGGGAGCGAAAGAAAAACATAGAATGTGCCAGCTGCTTCTCTTCCAGGGCATACTGTAAAAGTCAGTTAAGGGACAGAGGTTTTAAAGGTGTTTTTGTGGGCGATAGGCTGACCCCCTGTCACTACAATAGTCTGTCTCCATCTTTATAATACCTCCAAATTTGTCAAACGTGACATCAGATGGTCTTATAACCTCTGTTGTTCTGCCTACCCCATAAGGGATACAGGCGTGACGTTATGTATGTATGTAATTTAACCGTTATCATCATTAACAGCCGTTTAATAGGCGTTTTGACCCATTTCAATAACAATTGAATCTAAATGTGGTTAGATATAGTGGAATTCCAAAATTTTGTGCGTAACTATAAAAGTATTTTACAGAAATATAAAGTTTACAGTTAAAGTTTTAATCTATTGACTTTTATTCAATTTCCAATTTGACATAACAAACCCAAAAACAATACCCCATTACACATATTTATTTACTTTTCGTTTATCTAATATCACGAAATTTTCGACAGATACATAGTTAATATTAATCTATCGATGTTATCAACTAGTACTGATAAGATCGAGAGGCCAGTGACCGGATCGGTGACGTCACGAGCGGTGACCGCCGCGGTGAAACGCGTCAGCACAGAGACGCGTTCACTGGAAACGCGAGTATCTGGAAATTTTAATTTAAAAATGTTAGGTGAGTCAATTATTATTAATACAGGGTTCACTATCGATTTGCATTTTTGCGGGGGATAGGCTGACCCCCTATCACTGTAATAGTCTCTCTCCATCATAATAATCTCTTAAATTTAAAATTGTCACAATTTCCTATTTTATTTTTATTTCTTAAGAAAAGTTAAATAGATTCTATTATGTTTGTATTAAAGATCCATATTTTATATACGTTATATTTAATTCAAATAATTTTCAAATGTTATTTCAGCCTGAAAAACAGGATTATCCTAGTTCAGGCATCAACGTTCTATCCCTCCTTGTATATTTCCTATTTGTAATTTATGCTTTTCTGAAATCAATAAACATTTTTTTATTCATTTATTTTTATTCATATTATTTATTTATAATATACCTCCAAATTTTTCAAACGTGACATCAGAAAGTTTTGATGTCACGTTTATGATGTCAAATTTTGATGTTCTGCCTACCTATAAGGGATACAGGCGTGAAGTTATGTAAGAAGAAGTTATGTTAAATAAGCTTAAGGCAACATATTGAAAAAATGCATTGACTTTCATCGCAAACTATGAGAATATGACAAGACGAGTGGATCTGACATTTTGATATGTGTAAATTCATATCTTTATCTATACTTTGCCTGCTCAAAAACATGATTTGATGATTTTGACTCGATAGTTTTATTTTTCGAAAACACGTCTAAAAACATACTTTTTTTTAAATAACCACGTAGTTGTGAAATCCATAGGTATGCTTAGAATTTACTTAAATTCAATCTTAACATTATTTTCCGGACTTTGGTTGCTCAAAATTTACATAGCATTTACAGTTATATTTTTATCGATTTTTGAAACGATTTCAGTGTTTGAGCGGTGTCGATGGTGGCAATTTCTATGCAATACGCGACCTTATGTCGGCGTGTTAAGGTTCTAAGATTTCAAGAGTCGTCTTAATTCACCCAAAAAGAGAAAAACGTAAAAGTAACTAAACACAATTAAGGGCACGTTTAAGGAGAGGCGGCGCGTCGCGCGGGCGTCGTGCGTTTTGACCACATCGGCGGGTTTACTGTGGAACTATCCGCTGGTTTAGAGTTAAGTCGGCGATGTGACGAAAACTCCTTAATAGTTTAGTCAATAAATAATAAATAAATATTTCTGACACTCACACAACATTATCTAGCCCAAATTAAGTTTCTTAAAGAACTTTTGTTATGGATACTAGATAACTGATATACTTAAGAAATATATAAACATACATATTGAATAAATACGTATTTTTTATTAGAATAAACTACAATAAACATATAAACATCCATGACTTGACGACTAATATCTGTGTTCATCACACAAATATCCGCCGCCGCCGGGATTCGAACCCAGGACCTCTGGCATAGAAGGCAATGTATGTTACCACTACACCAGCCGGTCGTCATATGTATGCCAGATAAAAATAGTATCTGGATAAGCAAGTCGTACGTAAGAGACGATCAATTGGAGTGACCTTTGATAAGTCGTAAAACCTCTTCAGAATCCGATAATCCCTACCGGCCACCTTTCATATAAAATCAGACACTGTTTATAATAGATCCAACGAGAATGTCTTCCTGTAATATTAAATTCATGATGAAGTCGTTGTGACGTAGTGGCTCACGTGTATTTAATTCGATTTAGCAAGTAAAGCAGCGACCTATTCGGTCGGTGCAAGGAAGGATCCGATCATCTAATTTTGTTATGACAGCTCGGGTGCTATATACTTATACAGGGTTAATTTTAATTAGCGCATCACCTCTTGCAGGCAGCATTTCCACATCAATACCAACAACATTTGTTCTACGACTTTTTACAAATCTTGATAAATAATACAAAAAAGAAAACAAACAAATTTTCGCTCCCTCTGTTATGTATTACTCTGTATTTTTCCGCGGCACGTGGCGTGACACAAGGTGCGTAGCATCAGTGTCAACAGAGTAACGGCAGTTTAGAGACAATAAATATGGTTTGTATGAAAAAACTTAAATTTTTAAGATTATTAATTTTAAAAAGTCGTAGAACAATTTTTCGGATAGTTGTGGGGAGGCTGCCTGCAAGAGGTGATGAGCTTATTAAAATTAACCCTCTGTATACAGTAGTCAATGTCCTGAAAATCACCAACCAGCACGGTCCACTTCTCGTCAGGAGAGACCGCAATGGGCTCATTAAGAGGGGTTGTGATATTGATAATAATATTGTAATAAGATTCCATTGTAAACACATGTGTATACCTCGATCTTATTTCACTTTCCTGCGGGTAAATATAAAGTCAAACTTAATGACTAAAGATAGAAAAATACAGAAAAACATTGCATTTTTCTTAATAAGAAAAAGAAAAGATCGTTAAGCTGACAAGTATTTACTTGCACATATTACCCCATAGGTTAAAAAATTGTCCTTATAGAACCCGTGGTGGTGACCTTCACATAAAAGTATTTTATTAAAAATACTGCATCATATTAGCTTAAAACTACCTGCACTGCAAAAACTGTACTCAGTAGATGTTATCAGTTTAATCGAGATGAGCAGTATGCAAGCGGGGCAGACACCAGCCGGGCTAGACCATCGATAAATAATCCAATCGACAAGATAAATATTACCGAAAGATTTTATCCTATCTTGTTAGCTAATCAATCAATATATATAAAACTGTTCCATTACTGACTAAATGACTGAGTTAATGAGTGACTGAGAGACAACGTACAGCCGTAACTACTGGGCGTAGAGAGCTGAAATTTGGAACATACATTGTTTAGGGGATGTAAGGGTGCACAAAGGAAGGAATTTCCTAAATTCCCACGGGAACGGGAAATATAGGACTTTTTAGTTTGTATGAAAAATCTTATTCCTTGAGTGCACCGATGTAAAACTTGGTGTAAAGGTTTTTCAATGTGTGTCTGGTTGTGTTATGAAAGGAATTCCCGAAATTGCCACGGGAACGGGAAATATATGATGTTTTAGTTTGTATGAAAAAACCTTATTCCTTGAGTGCACAGATGTGATACTTGGTATAAAGGTTCCTTAATAAGTGTCCGTTTGTTACATGGAAGTAAATTCCCGAAATTCCCACGGGAACGGAAAATATAGGACTTTTGAGTTTATGCGTGTACGAAGTCGCGGGCAAACGCTCGTATACCATGATAGAATCACTCGATTCAATACCATGATTAAGCCCATAGAACCAAAGCTGCCACATTCTACAAAAATACATATTCTAAGAAAATATTGATGTAAAGGCCCCATTTATCGTAATCGATGCTCGCATGCTAGGCGCATAAAGTGAACTAGTAACCTACTTCGGTAATTTGGAGATAATCATATGCGATTAGCCAATCACAGAGGTGCAAATTGAAAACATGCCGATAATTAACAGTGATTGGCACAGACAGTTTATCTACGGATAATTTATGATTCAAATATGTTATTGCTTATGAAAGATAAATACGTTATTGTTTATGAAGCGTTTAAGACATAAACTAAGAATAGCTCAATAACTCTGTCAACTGTATTACAGATCAATCCCTTATGTTATGTATTTTCCCCTTAGATTATGATTTGTATGCGATGAAAGCCAGATTTTCCTATAACCTCCCTCAAATGCCTTCTTCAATAATAAATAAATATAAATATTTCTGACACTCACACAACAATACTAGATATACATATTTTTTATTACAATATAAACTTAAATAAACATATAAACATCCATGACTTGACGACTAATATCTGTGTTCATCACACAAATATCCGCCGCCGCTGGGATTCGAACCCAGGACCTCCGGCATAAAAGGCAATGTATGTTTCCACTACACCAGACGGTCGTCGTCAATGAACTATTAAAAATTTAAAACATCAAATAAAACATCTCAACTACCTGCGCTGCTTCAGCCGCTACAACTGAAAGAGGTCATCATGAGCTCTTTCCAGCTTCTTCAAGGAATTGTCCACGTTGCGGCCCTGCGTGAGCACCGGCGGAGGCGGCAGCGGCGGCGGTATGACCTCGTTGTAGGAGGTGGAGGCGCCCAGGGAAGCAGACTGCCGGAGACGAGCTGTGGGCTTGTGTCTCACGAAGCCGTCTTCAAGGTCTTTTACGAATCTGAAATGAGGTTTTTTGGTTGTTAAAGTAGGGATTAGAGGTGGCTTGTTTTTGTTGATGATATATTAAAGTTATATTGAATAAAGTCCTGATTAAATTTGAATTCAATACTAAGATTTAATTTTATTAAATGTGGCAGGTTAGACCAGATTAGTTTGCATCTCTAAATGAACTTTATATCTAATTTATTATCACTGGTAGAGTTAAATATACAACGACTACCTACTCGATAGCGCATCGCATGTATGTAAGTAGGTACGTTTATTTTCTAGTTATGTTTATAAACTGACAACCGCGCATTTTAGATAACCTAGGAATTTTCTTAGACAAATATAGCCCTTTCCGAGAGCTGGGTTATCAAATGCAAAAATATAATTTGGGACATTTTAAATCCGATTGGCGGTTTCCAGGATTGCTCCTTTCTAAGAAAAAAAGTCAAACTTTTAATATCATTCATTACTCTGCCAATAAACTTAAATATTTTCTTTCGAGACATTTGACGGAACACCAGTCGGTCGTCGCAATGCGCTTTCTTTTTTCAACCGACTTCCAAAAAAGGAGGAGGTTCTCAATTCGTCCGTATGATTTTTTTGTGTCTTTGTTACAGGATATTTCGGACAATATTATGAATCGATTTTGAAATTTCATATGATAGGAAATACTTCATAGTTGGTCCCATATAAATTTCATTGAAATCGGTTAAGTAATTCATTGAAAATTACAATATTTTGAAACAATATGTAAGATTTCGGAGAATGTTTACGTGGATGAAATTCTAAGTCGGCCAAAGTTTTTACGTGAAGTCGGTTTTCTTAATGCCGTGCATTCGTTGATTATTTTAAATGCCTTTTAAAAGTATAATTGACAAACTTGAACTGTTATCTTCATCTTCACTAGCTTCCCGCCCCGGCTACGCACGGGTGCAATAATGAATAACTGATCACTGCAATAATCTCTCTTCATCGTTATAATGCCTCTAAATTTGTTAAACGTGTCATTAGATGGTTTTATGACCTCTGGTGTTCTGGCTACCGGCGTGAATTTATGTAAATATTTATGTTTTCTCAACCTTTATTTCGTGATAAGAGCCTTTGTATATCCTTAGGGTCAGGTCTATCTCTGTACCAAATTTTATTCAAATCGGATCAGTACTTTAAGCGTGAAAGCGTAATAGACAAACACACTTTCCCATTTAGAATATTAGTATGGATAGGGAAGGCCTCTGTCCAGCTCACACAGTATTTTATACATTGTTTATTATTATTTATACATTGTGATGTTACTTGTCTATTTTAAATCATAAGATGGATATCCGATGTAAACCTCCTTGTACAATCAAGATACTTTGATGATTCCAGGATCTTTAATAGTAAGTCGCGATGTATTTAAGTATAGTAATAATAATAATAATTAGCTCGCGTTAGTGCAAATCCCACCCTGTAAAAAGTAATGACATCTTAACAATTGAAAACAGAGGCCCATAGAGGCCAATATATCCTTTTTTGTGAAATGTGGTTATTGAACCAGTTACCGATAGAGATCAGCCGAGCTCGCCCACTGCTTAATTTAACCGTACAATCATCACTGTCATCTTATATGTATATAATTAAGAATACGTTTTCATAATACAATTATTTTCATGTGTGCTTATTTTTTAAGTACCCAATTAAAGTTATGAAATTTATTTTGAAAGCCATGCACCAAAGTAACTCCTAGTAGGTACCTACCTAATTGTTGTGCTATGAATATTTTGTAATATTATTACATTTTTTCCATGATATAAGTATTTTTAGCTACACAGACGCCACGCTTCACAAAAGTTCTCCACCCACCACTACTATAATACGTTTGATATTTGATAACAACTCTTCGATTCAAATATCTGTACGTTTCCGATAACTACAATAAGCTCCTTCTTTCATATTTTTCCTGTTTACGTCTTTTTTCCCCAAACAGTTTGAATTTACAAGTAAAATTTATTGCAAATAAACAGCGATATCGAATCCAACAAGTACTTAGGAAGGTATACCTACTAGGCACAAGAAACATTAACGAGCTGATACTGTTGAAAGAATACGAGTTTCATAAAAACACATGCTTAACTGAATATTTTTGTGGATTATTTCAAACAATATTACTTAAATACTCGCAAGGAAATAACTTAGTTTACTAAAAAAAATACCTAAAAAATTAATACTTAGGTAGGTATAGGTCTAACAGGATCTGATGGCAAAAAAAAGTTTAAAAATAGCCTTTTTCGTATAGCATCAAAAAAACATGTCATCTGTCAACTAAAATTTCGAGGAATGGGGAGTTTTCTGACGGAGAGCGCTCATAAAAATTAGTTCAAAAAACCTCTATAGATGGCACTTTTAAAAAGCCGAAGGCGTTATGTCTGTAAACTATTATGTAGGTAAGTGGTATCTACCATCTATGGTTATTTATACGTTCAATTTCTGATACAGACATCAATTAATTTATTTTACTTTTAAAAACGCAGTGTGGAATAAATTCTTTGCCTTCGCCTTTTGTAAAGCGCCATCTATCGAAGCCTTTTGTACCAATTTTGTACAGTTTTGTTTTTTTAATGAGCTGTCAGAAAACTCCCCATTGTTTTTGATATGGCTTCAAGCCACGTAGTATGAAAATTTAACTCAGGCCCGGTGAAAAAGAAATTTATCTCAAAATACTGTCAATATTGAGTAATTATATACTGCACATGGGGTAGGACTGAAATATTTTTCTAAATGTTTATTTATATAATAATATTTTATAACTTTTCTCCGATTTTTCACCTGAACGAGTGATTGACCTAAACTGATTGACCCAATGATTTAAAAAAATAGCATAAAAAAAAATGTCATCTGTCAAGTGAAATTTCGAGGAATTGCTTTTGGTTTCGCTTCAAGCCACGTGGTATAAAAATTGAACTCAGGCCAGGTGAAACAGAAATTTATCTCAAAATACTGTCAATATTGAGTAATTATAATAGGTATATGGGGTAGGACTGAAATATTTTTCTAAATGTTTATTAATATAACAATACTTTTTAACGTTTCACCGATTTTTCACCTGAACGAGTGAATTGATTTTAATAAAACTTTTTACATAAATGGACGATGAAAACGAAGGCGGAAACTAGTCCGATATGTACAACTTTACTAAAATATTAATATAAAACTCTACACTGTTTACACAGTTTTAGTAATAACTTGAGATACATTTCATTGCCGCCGGACCTGGGATCTTTTTGGCTATTTTCCTTTCCTTTAACCACAGTATTGCTAGCATCAATTTCTTTTTTCCTTTTTTGCCATCAGATTCCTATAGACCTATACCTACCTATAGATACCCATCTATAATATGTTTGTATGCTATGTAACATGACATATAATTTTTCTTAATCCAAATTAAACCAAGAGATTTTACTATTTTAATACATGTATTTAATGGGTATGTGGTTTAAATGTCTTTTAGTCTTTATAAATTAATTTTCAATGCTACATACAGGGTGTTTTAGGTAACAGTGTAACGATTACACCCTGTATAGGCCATACTAAGCTATCTCTCAGACACTGAGATTGTCGTATTTCTTTAATTACATTAGTACATAAACACAATCCTAGACTAGTATAAATAGTTGTTTACACCAACATGTTCCCGAAAACTTATCATGGTTTTCCAATCATCATCATCATCATCACAACTCTTTGTAATGAGCCCACTGCAGGGCATAAGTCTCTCCCCTGGGTGAAGAGGAGGTATAGGCCATAATCCACCAAGCTGGCCCAGTGCTGGGTGGTGGATGCCAGAATTTTCAGGCTTCTGACAAACCCTAACGACTACTGTATACAATTATACAGCACCCGGGACCGACTGCTTACCGTGCCCTTCGAAGCACGGAAGTCGTCGTGAGAAATGAATGGTCGGCGGTCACCCATCCAGGTACCGACCGCGCCGTACGTTGCTTAAGCTGTGATATCGTATGATACACACAGTAACCATGGCGCCACGACGACTTCTGGTTTTCCAATACTTAAAGATTATTATTATTGAGTGATTTATTAAAGTTCGATCTTATACCTAAATTCTACCATGAGTACACTAAATGCTAATACTACAGAAAAATTGTGAACGTGTACCGCCGCAAACGCCCCGCAGTTTTTAAATCTGTATCTTCGAAAATATTCATTTAAATCATATGCTCCAAAGGGCCATATAGATGTATATTAAATCAACAATGTATTTAAGGTATTTAATTGGGTAGGGATTAATGCTGTATTGGTTAAAATCGCTCCGAAAATTAGCCATTATTTGTCGTAAAAAGTAAATGACAAAAAAAAAATGTGGGATATCTATAAGAGATAGACATAGGTATACCATTGCAAAGTTTTCTGTAGACGTTTTCAATGTGTACAATACTTAGTAGGTACATCATTTTCATAAATCTCGTAGGGTTTAGCCTGCGTTTGCAATGTAAGCAGAAAAAAATGTAATGATTTACGACATCACATTAGAAACCTCAAAAATAACACTATTTCTCCACTATTTAATGGATGTTATTATAAATATAAACCTTCCCCTTCAATCACTCTATCTATTAAAGAAAACCGCATCAAAATCCGTTGCGCAGTTTTAAAGATTTACGCATACATAGGGATATAGGGACAGAATAACAGACTTCGTTTTATACTATGTAATGATTGAATACTCTTGAGCGTTTTTGATTTAATAACTACGCAAATATGTTTTAAGGGTCAAATAGGGCATCGGGATTCGTCGCCGCAAACTGATAAAGACATGTACTAGCCACCGTGGATGATATTTATCAACACTAAGTTAATGTAAGCTTTAAGTCGTAGTTATTAAAGTTGTTTTTGTACTAACGAAATGCTCTGTAAGTAAACGTTACTGCATACAAAACAGTCACATGATAATATTTATTTGCACACCGTATCATGAGATTTAATAGTTTACTGAGGTATGGAAGGAGAAAAATGTACTAAGAAAATTTATCTAACGCGTTGAATTTTCTCAGATTTGAATTGAAGAACGAATTAGGTACTACACGATAATCATCTCTTTCATTTATTACATCAATCTTTTAAAAAAAAAACAATAAGTTTGATGTTGATAGTCTCGATATAAACTCGAACTAACGAGTGAATGTATTTCACGATGACGAAAGCGTTTAGAGAGCGTTCATACAAACCCGAAAACTGTCACCTTGTTCTTAATTCAAACGTTATACAAAAATGGCAACGTCTGTATTATTTGATCCGTATAGTCTTGCACTTTCCATCAGGCTAGGAAAGCGATGACTATAAACTAGTGTTTGACATTTAAACTACAGAAAGTTCAGGTGCTATTTAAAAAAAATTGAACACATTCCATAATCAAATGACCAATCAGGTCATTGTTAGTCTGGTTATTATTGAATCTGACATGCACTAATTTTGTACTGCATAAAAGATCACGAACGTTGCACAACAAGAGTGAGCTAGCTATTTATTTACTACATCCTCATTATATTGGTAATAATGGTCATTCAGAATCAACGAATGCAGAGCATTAAAAAAACCGACTTCACGTCAAAACTTTGGCTGAAGTATAAGGTCGTCCAGGAAAACGTAATACGAACGTATACATACGTAACATAAACGATCTCCGAATTCTTTTTTTTTATATTGTAAGGATAGGACGTTTGTCTTCCATGCCACCTGATGGAAAGTGCGCATGAAGACTATGGTGTTACACGTCCATCCACGAGAAACCTATTCACTCGACACTTAAAAGTTCCAGGACTGTAGTGGTCAGGAAAAACAGACGCAGACAGATTGTTCCACACCTTGGCAATCCGTACCAAAAAGGAACTATCGAAGCGTTTTGTTCGACTTCTTGGTAAATCCACTATATAGGGATGAAAGTTCTGTCTGCGTCTGGTAGTCCGGTAACATATTTGAAAAAAAAATCATGAAGTTCTCAATCGATTTCAAAGAAATTTATATGGGATCAAATGGGAAGTATCTTCTATCATATGAAACAAGAATCATCAAAATCAGTTGACCCAGACAAAAGTTATGATGTGACAAACATTAAAAAAAAACAAACAGACGAATTGAGTAGGTACCTCCTTCTTTATTTGAAGTCGGTTGAAAACTAACCTTTATGGCGCAATAAATGAGAATAACAAACACTATAACCAACCAATCTAAACAGCGAATGGAAATTGTAACGTTCAAACAAATTTTGGTCAATGTACAGTGACGTCTAATAAAATGTATGTATTCTCATTTTACTTTGAACCTTATATCAACCGAATAAGTTGCTAAGTGTATACATTTTATTAGACGTGATTATACACGGTCTTATCGCTGCCATTCTATTTCAAAGGCAACACGTTTATCTCAATAAACAAAACAGATTTCGTAAATTTGGGGCAATGCATTCAATTGCCTAATAATATAATATTAATATAATAATCGCACAATTTACCGAACCATAATAATGCAGTACAATAAAATTATGATAAACAAAAAACGATGCGAAATATTCTAAATTCTAATACAGTTCTTTACTCGGAGGTAGGATCCCGTCAGGGTACGACGGGCTAGCGGCAACCCTTGATATAAAATACATACATAACTTCACGCCTGTATCCCATATGGGGTAGGCAGAACACTAGAGGTTACTAAACCATCTGATGTCACGTTTGACAAATTTCGAGGCATTAAGTATAATGATGGAGAGAGATTACTGCAGTGATAAGGGGTCAGCCTATCGCCCACAAAAAACCTCCAATAAAACCTCTGTCCCTTTACTGACGTTTACAGTATGCCCGGGAAGAGAAGCAGCTGGCACATTCTATGTTTTCCTTTGTCCAGCATGGAAGTTGATATAAAATGTGCTGCCAAATATCACCGCTTCTGCGTTGATAGGTGCCGGCCATATTTTATGAAGAGCCAGTTCCTTTCTAAAAGTATGTGCTGCCATCGTCGACCTCATCTAGGTACACTTACCATGTGTGATTTAGCTCAAATGTGGGGCCGCCTATTCCATAAAAAGTTTTTAAAGACACGATAACACATACAAGCCGAAAGTAATTACTACTTTAGAGTGGTTACCGAATCCGTTCACACATGGTCGCTTACTGCTCCGTTTTATCGGATACTCTTTTTTATAATGGAGTATATTGTGTTGTGCCATATGTGAAGTCGCTCATATAACTCCGTGCGCCATCGATGAAAAAAAAACATATCCGATAAAACGGAGACCAAGTGTGAATGGGCTCTTACGTACTACATCCGGCTACCGTCATCCATAATTTCATACAAAATGTCTAGATCCTTATTTTCTCGGATTCGGATCGGATAAGAATGGGATGTAGTGCGTTACCGCTCTTAGGCTTTATATAGATTTAATAAATCATGTTAATAAAAGTACGGAAACACTCTACTTCTTGCAGACTAGTCGCGTCGTTTGTTATTTTTCCTATACTTTTCCACATAACTTGAGTGACGAGATAATACGATATATCAACAAAAAATAACAGATAACTTTATTTGAATTGCCACGAAAACTGATAAAATCTTAATTGCAACTTTTTTTGTATTTGTTTGTATTAGGTACTGTTACTTTGATATAATGCACTAATGAATTATTTTCTTTCTATCTTTCTTTCTTTATAACGTTTATATTGTCTTATGTTTTCACGATTCATAATTTATATTGATAAAGCTGGTTTTGTTTATTTATTTGACTTCGCTTATCGCTGACATACCAGCCGAATTTGAAAACTTTTTTTGAAACCAATTTTTAATAAGTTATAGGCGAGCAAAACTGCGCGCAACTTTTAAACCATATTTCGCGGACCTCGTGGTTACGTACGAGGGACTTTTTTATAATTTTAACGTTCAAGAGTCCCCATAACAGAACGTTCACACATGGTGCGTTTTACTGGATACGTTTTACCGGATACGTAATTTTTTCATCGAAGGCGCATGGAGTTGTATGAGCGACTTCACATGTGGCACAATATTCAGTATACGTATTTACGATACAAAAAAGGTATCCAGTAAAACGGATCATGTGTGAACGGGCTGTAAGGCTGCAAACTGGACGGCAGCGACAACGAGAGAGACAGCGGCGCGGGCAGCCACGCGGGGAATCTGGGCCGTTCTCGACGCCAGCGGGCGCTCTAGCGATTTTTCGCGGTTCCATACAAACTCAATACTTTCTATAGTGTCGCGGAAATCGCTGCCCGCGCTGCTGTCGCTGTCGTCCAGTTCGCAGCCTAAATCGCACAGCACAACGGAGCATTAATAAAGATCGCAGGAAGTGACTGTCCCGGACTGGGATGTGCAAGGAATTAGATTAAATCCAAGATGGTTTATTACCTACCGCCCTGTGACCTTATTTTCCATTACGAACATGAACTCTGAGAGGCCGGTATATTGCTATTTTAAACTGGCTTCCAAAAGGAGGAGGTTGTTAATTCGTCAGTATGCGTTTTTATATGTTGTGAGAGATTATTTCATAAATTATGAATCGACTTTAATGATTTTTGTTTTTTTTTGGTAAAAGATACTACAGAGAAAGTCCAGTATAAATTTCATCAAAATCAATATAGCAATTTTACATAGGTATCTAGGAAAACGAAAAAACAGGTGAAGTTTCACTTACGCCTAAGTTTTCGTTTTTCAATGCTCTGCATTCGTTGATTATATAAATGCAATATTTTATTACTAAACTACAGCTGCTATCGTGATTACGACACTTTTTGACGTCATTGTGAATAAGAGAGACAGTTTGATGCAAACAATCATGATTCAACATAAAAATAAATACTGGATTGAATTCAATGGACTTTTTAAACTATAGGTAGGTACTAGGTAATAATAATAAATCTAAAGGATTTGTTTGTTTGTACGCGGTCATCTCAGAAACTACCAGAAGGATTTGAAAATGATATTCATATCCTTCTGGTAGTTTTTGTGGCAAGGTATTTATTAATTAATAAATTCCTACAGGATCCAAGGTCACACGGGTGTTTGTATAAAATAGAATGTGTTCATAGAAATATTCATTGTAAAAATTATACCAATTGCAATAACATTGATAGTTAGTTAAATATTTTTGTATAACTACATTTTGAACTTTTAATTGTTTTTAAAATTCATATTTACACATCAAATAGTCAAACTTGGTGGTCTGAATTCCTATTGATAGGCATTATTTATTATTGCTTCCATGCTGGACTGGGAGCGAAAGAAAAACATAGAATGTGCCAGCTGCTTCTCTTCCCGGGCATACTGTAGAAGTCAGTTAAGGGACAGAGGTTTTAAAGGCATTTTTGTGGGCAATAGGCTGATCCCCTGTCACTACAATAGTCTCTCTCCATCTTTATAATACCTCCAAATTTGTCAAACGTGACATCAGATGGTCCTTAACCTCTGGTGTTCTGCTTACCCCATAAGGGATATAGGCGTGACATTCAATTGCTATTTACAGGATCTGCATATACTTGTCGTTAGTGTGTTTTATTTCAGGATAAAGATTTCTAAACAGACACTCATGATCATGATTTTTATGCTTTATTTAGTTCCGGGATGGATGGCACCATTTTCCAAATAAAATCCTATCACCCCATATTTGTATACCTGGTTGATCTCAAGTAGAGTAAGCTGATGGACTGACACTCTGATATAAAAGCTTATGCAGAATTAAATAAATAATAGTCAAGTTGAACAAACAACACTACCTATTTATTTATTTATTATTTACAGTTTTGTATATGGAGGATTTGATGTGAACTAAATTATCTGAGAACTAGAATCTGAAAATTATCCTATACAACGTCGATACAAGCGAGAGGCATTAAATGAAACCACATATACTTTAAGTGTCTATTGTTAAAACTATTTAAAAAAGTTTACGAGAAATATATGAAAAAACTTTTTTCAAAAAAATTTTATGGCAAAATAGTTAATTTAAAATGTAAACACCCTTTGTAAAGATTTGGACAGACATTTTGAAATTTCGCGGTGTATGATAACTATGCCTATAGTACTAAAGATAAGGTGATTCGGCAAGACATAAATAAGGTGTTTAAATTAAACTAACAACTAAAAAACATTCCTGTGACTTAACTATTGTTTACATTAATCAGATTTTTGTTGTGCAGCCTGATAATGATACATAAAGTATGTGTTTTCATTTAATGCCTCTCACTTGTATCAACCTTGTATAAAATTATATTCTTCCAAGGGAGTAGGATCCCGTCAGGGTTTGACTCACTAGCAACCATATAAATCTGCCACTAAATATTACCGCTCTGGTGGTGATGTGTTCCGGCAATATTTTATGAAGAGCCAGTTCTTTCCTAGGCCCGTGTGCTGTCATCTTCAACCTCATCTTCAGATACCATCAGGTAACATTGAGTTCTAAAGTTGGCTTAGTCTTTAATTAAAAAAAAAATCTTTTAAATAATCCTTCCTGTGTACAAAATTTGTTACCAAGTTTGTTTTTAAAATCAAAACATAATGTGCAAGAAATTGTATTTAGCATTTATCATAGATAATTTATTTTTTATCAGAAACCATACTCTCATTTGACCTCATTCTTCCCTGCTGGTAAGTGAAAATTTGGTCGAAGATGTCAGCACATGGTTTCATGAATGAACTTTCTATTCATAAAATATTGCAAGAACACATCACTGCTGGATACATAACATGTACGATTCACATATACATATTATTCATACCCTGTATGATAATCTATGATAAGGTGTTATCTTTTAATTAACTGTCATAATTTTGTTTACTTATGTAAGTGTGCCATAGAACTAGGTATATCATGTTTTTAAGTTCAGTTTTATGATTTTTGTTCTTCTAAAATAATGTGTTAAATTAAATTCATGACATTCAAGGGCAATGTTAACTCTAAAAGCAAAGTTGTCTGGGAATTATCAGTGCATTTGAATGCTAATTGCTCTATAATATGCTTCAACTAGATTCCAAAGACCTATCCCTTCATGTGGTTGCTGGGCAACAAACTCCGCTACACCATTCTGTAGGATATATGTATGAATATCACACACTGAGTGTTATGTCAGACTCTTGTAAGTACGCAGGATTTGACATTGCACTTATTGCTACATTTTTCAATTTTCATTTTTGTTTGCCATATCTAGTTAAAATCAGTGTTAACCATTCACCTATCTATAAGTATGGCTTTATTAAATTTTTGGACCTAAACTAAAGGATGTCTGCTAAGTAGTCACTGTACTATTATAATGGTACTGGTACACAAATTTGAAATCATTCAATTATAATTTACATAATATGAAAGTATTGTAGGACTAATCAATTGTGACATTAGTGCTTCAGTATATCTATAACATGTTAAGTTATCATGTTAGTTAAAGTTTTGATTATTGGTAACTGTGAAATAAAACTTAAAAAGGCATGAGAATTTTTAACTCAAATGTGTCCAGTTACACAATGAACAATGGCATAACGATACCAAGGCTTAGATGAAACATTATGTAAAAAAAATATGTTGACCAACTGATAACATTGCATATTGTTCATGGCTCTTAGAAATTCATCTCCTACTCTAATTTAAGAGAAAGTTTTGCAATGCCTTTTATAGTAATTACTTTACAACAATGATTGAGTAAAACAATTACAAGAAAGTAAGTAATTGTTTTACTAAGTACTATTTATTAATCTTGAGAATTAATAAACACTGTTGTAAACAAAGTTGTAAATTATATGAAAAAATAATAAACAGTACCATATGTAAACATAGTATGCTAAAGCAAGAATACCTTTGTCAGATCATTTAGGTACTGACTTTATTGTGAGGACAGTTTCAAAAGAACCCAAATATTCAAATAAGAACTTAGAGCACTATCAGCACAAGGGTTGCAAAATGCAAACTTGTTAAAACTTTGCTTTATTGCTAAGTCTTAATGCAGTGAAATAAATATAAACAACATGTACTTACTCACTATTTTCCTTAGTTTTTTCTACATGTTTTTTAATGCTTGCTATTGAGGAATCTAATCGATTTAAAAAGTCATCAAAAGTTTTCTTCTCATCAGGACTGCCAGGTGAAAAATCTCTTGATGGCATGCCAGCTATAGATGCTCGATGCGTTGGTGGAGCAATCTCTGTTACACGTTCTCCATTCTCATAGAAAGGCGACTCTTTGGTAACTGGGATCAGCAAATATTCCCTCAAAAACAAACTGTCCGTGGCAAATAAACGATTTACCCTTCTAATTTTTTCCATCTGCAATATAAATATCACACATTCATGAATAACAGACGTTCACAGCTTAAACATTAACTAATAATAACCGAAACTTTAACTGCTGCTACTATCACTTACAGTTACACCATATTTTAGTGCAATTCCTTGTAACGTATCGCCTTTGGACATGACATGTTTTATGTACTCTTCGTTCCTCTTTATATGATTGCAAGTGCTTCCGTATTTTTTCAAGGGTCGAGCTGATTCTCTAATAGAAACTCTCTCGTCAAAAAGACGTTCCTCCTCCATTTTTGACGTAAATGGAATAAATAAATTGACAGAAAGACAAACATTACAATTTTGACAGTGGCAGTTCCTATCCTATTTCAACTTTTTTTTTCTGTAATAGCCGAAGTTGTAGTTTGTATGAAATCCACTACCTTCCTTCTCTATGAGCAGCACAGACTAAAAACGTACATATTTAGTAGAGTCTGGCTAACGAAAGTAGACAATGCAAACTTTTTATATGGCAACTTATTCTGGTGTCACTGTTGTCAATCGCACGGTTGTTGACGGTTTTTGTAGTTTCATAATCAATGTAGGAAACAGCGATTCCAGCGACTCCGACGATTCATTCCATATTGAATTGCTGGATTCAGAATTTGATTACAATGAAAAATAATAACTATTGTATTTTATTTTTAAGCCTGACTAATACTAGTTGCCTATCATTTTAATCATATACTTCTCATCAAAAAGTAGGATAGTACCAATATTATTATTTTTACGATAATTTTATAAAAAAAATTAATCAAGTACCTAGAATATCATGTTTGTTTAATCCATATGTGTCCTACTACAGTCGTACAATACAATATGTACGTACAGTACGTACAATAGTGTCGTAATATAGGGTTACCATGATGCGATTTTTTAAATTCGCCAGATTTTTTTATCTATTCATTTATTTGAAAAAATCCTCACCAGCCTATAGCTGTAACGCCGAAACTATAACACGATGATTTTTTTTATATGTGTCACAATTAATGACTATTTTATCAGTATTTTTTTTCACAGTCAAAATTCGTTTTCATTGAGATTTCAAAAGTATGGATTACAGTTTGAAGGACACCGCCGAAACTCTAGTACGATTTTTTTTTATATGCGTTACACTATATATGACTATTTCAACCGTAATTTTCGGCAAAGTCAAAACTTCATCGAGATTTCAAAAGAGAGGATTGCAGCTTGAAGAACAGTCCAACTAAGATAAAATATACTATAGTCCAACTATAGCCCAACAATATATATTTTTCTTTGGTCGGTTGAAATTCCCTATCTCAAAAACTGCTTAACCAATTTTGATGAAACTTGCAGTATTCCCTAAGTTGGACAATACCTTGCAAAAAATAACAATACAAAACAAATTGGACTTGTAGTTACGGAGATATCCAAACGCAAACATAAAAACATACATACATACGTACACTTTTGAAATGTTGTCCATTTGTTCAGACGCTGATAGACTAACATATGCGAAAACTGGACAGTTCTGTCAATATCTCTCGCCACACAATTCATCTATTTTTTGATACCTCAAATAATTCAACAGACCTAACCGTTTGCGTGCACGAGAGGTGATGATTACAGATTGACGTTCAAGCTGTAATCCTAACTAACCTATAGTTATAACGCTGAAACTATAGTACCACTATTTTTTATATGCGTCACTATTTATGACTATTTCATCAGTATTTTTCGGCTTAATCAAAATTCGTTTTCATGGAGATTCCAAAAGTAAGGATTACAGCTCGAAGGCCACCACCGTCTTTAGGGGGGCATGAGGGTAATATTATCCTTTTTTCACTATCACGCCACGCCATGGCTACCATGAACGAAAATTTCCCTCCTTTCAGTAAAATTCTTTACAATAAATACCTACTTATCTAATAATAAACATTTCAATTCATTTTCCAAGCTGTTCTGGCTGAGACTACCTACTGCCTTTTTACCGCAGCTTACTTCAACCATCAAGCAGACCTTATGGTATTTGAAGCATGTACAACATTCCAATGAGTATTCCAACGATAATAACTCCGTTTTAAATGGAAAGTAAACAAGAAAAGCATCGGAAATTTTTAAAGGCCTCCGAGGTGCAGTGGTCGAAGGAGACCGTGGCGTGAGAGATCTGAGTTTAGAAAATTTACTGAACTGATTTGAATGATTTAAATTTCTGAACTGGCTCAGGGATGGGTGTGTATACCTACTAGGTTACCCCCTGGTTCCACTGTGTGGTCACCAAAGAAGAAAAAAGAGCCCACTTAAGGAATATTTTTACAATTGATTTTTAAGCGCGCCTACATTTTGAATCTAGAAACTTTATACGCATCTACGCACTTATATTCCAATGACTTGTTATTCTTTCCTATCGTTTCAAGAGTTGCAAACTTAATTACCTATATGTTTCATAAAATGTAATCGAAATTTTAAAGGGTCCAATGTTAGTGTTTGCAAATTCTCGCAGAAGTTGTATAATTTGGACAATACGACGAAAATAGAAGAAAAATTAACGACGACATCAGTATTACCGCCATATTGAATTATAGGTGAGTCAGTACCCCAGAGCACTGTCAAAAGAGAGCGCCATCGGATCACATTTTGTCGAACTTGATTCAATATGGCACGGGTACATTAACTAATAGTTTAAGTTGTGAACTTGTGACTTGTCACGGATTGAAGTGCAAGAATTTTCACCTGGAATGTGCGTGTGCGTGATGGATTGGATGCAAAGGACCGGTGAGCTTGTCGCGCAGGTCACCTGATCTTACAACACTTGACTTTATTCTGTGGGGTTGGGTTAAAGATTATATCACGTAAGTAGGTACTTTTAATGAAAGTCAGACTTAATAAAAACTCTTAACGAATCATTAATATAATATTGCAGGGCAATTCAAAAAAATTGGTCATGTTTAAGGCAATCTAAGAAAATGTGATAGCAACTCATTTTAACCTTAAAATATAAAGTGATTTAGTTTAAAAATAAATGAAAAAATGTGTTAAATAAAAATCACCCGGCAAGGACTCGAACCCAGGAACGCCTCGAAATTGCTTTTTTCATTAATTGAAGAGAAATTAAGCATTTTAAATCTAAGAACTTTAAAATATTATATGATATAGTGTACTTTAATTTTCCTTCCCTTATAAATAAACACACGATTAATACGTTTCGGTTAAAATATTGTTAAGATTTGTTAACTCTCTATTATTTTGCAAAAGTTCAAAACAAAAACAAAGGACTTATAAACCTTTAATTCAACCTACAATTATTATAATTATACATAAAGGAGATATCTTTACCTATACTTATACTCTTTGCCTCGCGTGGCCATTGCCATCTATGAGGCGTACGAAAACGATAAAAAGCATTTTAAATCTAAGAACTTTAAAATATTATATGATATAGTGTACTTTAATTTTCCTTCCCTTATAAATAAACACACGATTAATACGTTTCGGTTAAAATATTGTTAAGATTTGTTAACTCTCTATTATTATGCAAAAGTTCAAAAGAAAAACAAAGGACTTATAAACCTTTAATTCAACCTACAATTATTATAATTATACATAAAGGAGATATCTTTACCTATACTTATACTCTTTGCCTCGCGTGGCCATTGCCATCTATGAGGCGTACGAGAACGATTTTTTTTTAAATATCACGTTGATTCTTTATAATATTTGCAGCTTAGAGTAATAATATTAGGTATAGAGCGCGCGTATTGCATTTTCCGCCTAATGCGTGGCGTAGGCAGATGAATATTATGACAGATAGGGTTGTGAATCTTATGCAAAAATGATAATCATTTTATCGATAACGCTCCGAATGCATAACCTTATTGTGTGTCTTACAGAATATTTTTAAAAAGGGATATTAAATAAAATTGCAAAATAAAATATATATTTCCTCGTCAATTCACTTTTTTTTACATCAAGTAGATAGTTTGAAAACATACGTTGATCTGATGATATTTTCGATTAACATTTTCATTTTACACGAGGCAAAAATTAATTTCTTAAGCAACAATAACACCTACTGACGGCACAATCAATTAGCTGCGTAGATGATACTGCAGTGCTAGCACGGATCTTTTGTCGATCGTAAGTTTACGAATGCTCGTATAGTATGGAGTCGGTTGCAAGTTTTTAGTAACAATGTAATTTTTTATTTTACAGATATTTAAGAGTAGAACCTGTTAACAAACATTCAAAATTAACAAGGAACACATTTATTTAAGCTGACCGTGCGGCAATGGATAGATTTAAATTATTGCTTGCAAATCCGTCTCCATACTATACGAGCATTCGTAAACTTACGATCGACAAAAGATCCGTGCTAGCACTGCTGATTTTACAAAATCGTAATACATTATTATGCGACAGTAGTTTGATATGATGGTAGTGCGAATAACATCTGCGCAATGTCCTAGGTACCTTCGTGAAAAATTAATTAAGACAGTTCACGCCATAGAGTAACTTATATACTGGTATAGAGTCGTCACTAACAAATTTGGTACTAGCGCGATCTAGCGGAAAACAACCGTAACTAGACAACCAACACCCAGCTGCGCCGCTCTAGCTTCTATTCTTAAGAAGGGTAATTTTAAACAATAACTTAAGACTTTGGAATAGCTAGATTCATAAAATTATGGGTTAATCAGGTTTGGGTATGATGAATCCAGCAGTTCAATCAAAGTCTATGTATTGAAGTAAATAAAAAACAATGGGGAGTTTTCTGACAGCTCATAAAAATTAGTTCAAAAAACCTCTATAGATGGCACTTTTAAAAAGCCGAAGGCGATAAGTCTGTAAACTATAATGTAGGTAAGTGGTATCTACCATCTATGGTTATTTATACGTTCAATTTCTGGTAAAGACGTCAATTAATTTATTTTACTTTTAAAAACGCAGTGTGGAATAAATTCTTCGCCTTCGCCTTTTGTAAAGCGCCATCTATCGAAGCCTTTTGTACCAATTTTGTACAATTTTGTTTTTTTAATGAGCTGTCAGAAATTTCCCCATTTAGCAGTTGCGTGATTTATTCAGTTTTCTTTTTCGGTGTCCTTGTAACGTGCGTAAGTCCAACGTGTTATGCGAAGAATTCAGAGTCCGGGAGCTTGCCAAAGTGGTAGAAAATTTATAAAACACAATCCAGAGCACATTCACAAGTCACGGGAGGAAACGGAATGAAAAAATTCATTCTTCACTCATGTCAGTCTCTCAATCACTTTCGTTTTGACATTTTGTGCATCAACATAGTAGAGCTGTCAATGTTTTGACAACTAGTATTAATATAGTAGTATTACAAAAAACTTCAAGATTTTGCTAACTTTAAATCATTGCATAAAATCTATTTCAACTATATTTATTTTAAAATCTTATTCTATAGTGACAACTATCCGTTGGGATTAAAATAATGTATTGGGTATTTTTTGCAGTCATAAAAAGACATTTTCGTATGCTTGGAACGCACCCAATTAGTTACTCTAACTTCGTAGAACGCACCCAATTAGAAAAATCTACGATTTTTTGTATTTATGATTCAATTTAAATATTAAATATATCATCTTATATAGCGGATAAAATAATATTAATTTTGTATCAACTACTTAAAGCACAATATATTTTTTCAGGAACCGTTGAGCAAAAGTGGCATCTATTGGTTTAAAATGGAACATAATCTTTACTGTGTTGAGAATAATGCTATCTATCGGAAAGCATCAATACTTTTATCACAAGAGCGAATTCTAAGGAAAGGGAAATAATACTAAGTAAAAAAACACTGGTTCACGCATACGACGTTCCAACAACCACCGACTGGTCAATATGTTTAAGAAGATAAAAATATAACTGCATTTAAAAAAGAGTTAGTGCGTATAATTTACTATTTTTGTGTCCAAATTCATTCATTTCTACGCTTTTTTAAACCCTTTAAGGGATGTATTGCAAAAAATAGACCCAAGTGGCCCAAGGTTATTAACTATTTTGTACAACTCTGTCCAGTGGTCCTACAGCCCGGAAAGTGTAACCGTTAAATAGAGAGACAGACAGATAGACATTTAAAATATTAGTTTGGATATGTAATGTTTTTTAAAATGTGCATTATATTTAATTTATCATTAAATCATAAAACTACTGCATCTACTAAATTATTTACTGTATCTTTGCGATGAATCTTTATACAAAAAAAAAATCGTGATTTCAATTTTATATCAGCCAATCGTAAGCATAACAAACTGTTAAAGATTCAAGAAAATAAGCGTTCTGTATTGAAAAATCAATAATTACATTGGTATGTAGGTACCAATAAAGATTTCAAGCAATCACAATTGCAGACTAAGTGCCAACGCTGCATTCCGCGTTTGAACGCGCGTACCGTACGTCCGTATTATACGGACGTACGTACGGACGTACAGTATGCGCGTTCGAACACGGAATGCAGCGATGCTAGAACAATTTCATAAGTGTGCTTGTACAGTCGTGTCAATTGAATATAATTCCTTACTATTTGGCTTAAGTTCGTTTAAAAATTAAAAAGACATCCAGTTAGTCCGTTTGTGGAATCGAGGTTGCTATGCGGGGAATTTATTTTTTTGAAGACATTTATCTTTACATAATCAACCGAATTCAAAATTACTGAAAATATATAGGCGGAGCATTACAATTCAATCAATCATCGTATGCAGCATCGACCGCGTCACAATACTACTCGACTTCATTTTTATGTCAAAGAGCAATAGAGGTAACAAAGCCGCGCGGACTGCGTTGTCACGCTCCCTTCCCGCGTCTGTTTCACCCCCTTGGCGAGTAATTTTTACCCACGACGGAACGGAGACGGTATATGTGTTTGTGCAAACCAATGTTACCATATATCTCCAGAACCACTGGTCCGATTTTATTGCGGTTTTCAGTAATCGCTTTGGATTTGATTGGTGCATGTTCTTAGATAGGTGTAGCTGTAACAACTCACCAGGGGGCGCTGCAGTAAACATTTGTTTGTAAAATCCAATGTTACCGTTTATCTGCAAAACCATTGGTCCGATTTAAATGCTGTTTTCAGTGATCGCTTTGGACTTGATTAGCGCATGTTTTGAGATAGGTGTTACGGTAACAACTCACCAGGGGGCGCTGCAGTAAATATTTGTTTGCAAACCATTATTGGTCCGATTTGAATGCCGTTTTCAATTATCGCTTTGGATTTGATTGGTATAATGTTCTTGCCACCAGCAAAGTTGAGTTGTGAATACTTATTATAATACTTCACTATGTATTTAAATAAACTAGATGGGTTTTCCAGCGGAGGTGGCGACATTAGAGGGCTGATGAGGAACGAGGTGTTGTGTAATGTAATGTATGGTACCTATATTATGGTCTTTAAAAAGTTTGAAATAATAAACAAAATAAAAATTTTGAAAAACCCACGACGCGACGGTTAAAAAGTAATTGAAAAAGAATAAAATAATTTAAAATCCCCCGACTGAAATGATTAATGTAAATTTCAATATAAAACTACAAAACGAATTCATTCAATGGCAGCCCCAGACGGATTTTCTTGCTCTTCTTATAAAGTTCATAGGGAGTTGAATACCTATGTTATTGCGACAACTACATCTACGAGAACTGAATAGGTAAGCGTAGGGAAGTGCTATGAAAACGAATAGTATGTTGTTCATAATATGACCGACTCTGTGTGAGATCAAGAGAACTTTTAAAAAAGGTTTTCACGTTAATTATCTCTCGTCACATAAATCATTTCAGTCGGGGGATTTTAAATTATTTTATTCTTTTTCAATTACTTTTGAACCGTCGCGTCGTGGGTTTTTCAAAATTTTTATTTTGTTTTTTTAAGCTATTGCATAGCTTCTATCGCGGGCCTTGAGTATGGGGACCGAATCCAGAAATTCCGTAACAAAAAAAACTTAACACCCCCCACTCCGACCGGCACAGCGGTGGTGATACTTTGATTTCATAACTTTACATGCGGGCTTTAATAAACAATCAGCGCCATCTACTAGGAACTTGTGGAACTTCATATTAGATCAAACATTACTGCATTAATAAAATAAATAAATAATTGCATAAGTTGATAAAAAATGATATGCAATAGCTTTACCACGGCAGTCTCCGAGTGCCACACGTCTTTTTTGTTTCAAAATATATTAAAACCATTAGTTATTTATGAAATGTTACAACAGAATTATATTTTGTTTGTTTTGGGGTATCGATTTTACACGTTCGAACCGCAAATTTAACCATTTAATATGTTAAATATCGAAATAAACACAGAAACTCGCTCCTGACATGAACATGTCGAGCCTCGATGTCGAACGAATACTAGTGCTTGCGGTGACATTACAGGTTTACTTGGTTTTGCGTGTTCTATACGTTATAATTGTTACTCTAAGATTTGCAGTTTTTGTTTGTATTTTAAATGGTTTGATAATCATAAATACAAACAAAATATCAATTTCTTTGTCATTCCCGTTCTTTATTTCTAATTTTGATCATTGTGACAGGCTGTCGCAGGGTTCAGACACAACCCTTGCCCGCCTGCGATCCAACTGTGACCGCATATTTGCAATTCTATATCTTAACTGATTGAAATAAGGTTTTATTTTGAATAGGTTATTCTGATATTCGGGATGAAGCCTTTAAACTTTGTAAACGTATAGCGGATGATTCTGCTATAAGGTTGGCACCCGGAAGTCGTGCTAGAATCGCAATGTGTATCGAAAGGCCTATAAAGACGTTTGACAGTAAAAAAAACAGTTTTGTCTAGTCTATTAGATACATGGTAGGTAGCAATAGACAGGAGATGCCCATTAATTGTTTACTGTAGGATATATGTGGCAAACGTGCGATGAATTTACGGACATATCTTTATTTCTTTCTAACAAGCGTACATTTGACATGAGTGAAAGACTCGAAGTCAAATTCTTCCTTTCCTTTTTTTGGTTTGATTTTCTTTTTACGCTATGTTGTCAGCTTGGTGAAATGCAGTCGCCATTTTACTTATACGTTTGCGTCAGTCAGTGTGTTTTGTTTACTTTCAGGAAAAGTGCAAAATATTCGGGATTTTTTAGAGATTTGACTATGAAATGCTTTAGTAAATATCAATTTTATAAGTTTGATTTTAATTATTGTGTACAATATGCATAAGTGTTCGATTTTAGGTTGTGGCGCTAAAAAGTCGCAAAACATAAGTTTACACCAGTAAGTTAACTCAAATTCTTATGTTTTGTAATTATTTGCGTATAACATCATCTGGTTTACTGTAACAAGTACCTATAAGCGATAATAATTGAGTAATAGTGAATGTTTAGAAGGTTTTAAATTTATAACCTTGATTCCTAGTTACCAAATGTAAACATAGTGATGGGCATCCGTAAACCGTCTTTTTTATCGATATTTTTCAGATTTCCCACTAATTTAAATATGCGGCGAAGGTGGATAAACGCAATTGGATTAGAAAATATAAGCCCACGTCATAGGAAGAATTTTATATGTTCATTACATTTTGAGGATGATAACATCAACAGAACACTTGGACTCATCAGGCTAAAAGATGATGCAGTACCCTCACTTTACTTATCAGTAAGTGTTTTGAAGAGAATTGTTACTTTGCACCTCTCTGAAAATTTTTAAATATAATTTAAATTACATAATCATCGAAGGATATAACTTTTGCATGATGATAATTAAAAGAAAATTTAATTTTTGGAGAATTGCTATTTATTAATACAAACTTTGTATTCATTTTCAGTCTCCAACTATTACTAGTGTTCGGAGCGTGGCTTCACAGAAAAGAATCCCACGCTCAGCACTCGCTGAAGTAAGTGAAATAAACTTCAAGTTTTCATGTGACATTCCGCAAAAGCAACATTCTTTCATTCCATTTTTTTTTCAACCATTTTTTTTATTACAGTTCACAGACTTGAAAAACCAGGTCATACCACAAAGTTCTGACCAACAAGAACCAAAACCAAATTCAAGTCACGATAAGGTTGGTTTTACAATATAACTTAAGTAGTTATTGATTCTAACTTTTTTTAGTAGTAGAATGAGTGAAAGATAGCGTGAACTGTTTGTGCATAATTTCCTGAGGATACCAGGCGTTTCTAACTTGTGTTTATTAAATAAAATATTTTTCTTTTAATATTTTCAGGCTTATCAAAATGAAATCAAAATTATCAAGTTAGAAAAATTATGTGACAGATTAATAAAAAAAATAAAAAATCTGAAACTTCAAGTATATCGAAAAAATAAGAAAATAGCAGAACAAAAAGATGTCATGGAGAAATTAAAAGCTGAAAAGTTAATAACAAACGAAGAGTGCAACATATTGAAAGAATGTGCTGGACCTCAGGATTTTTTGAAAAGACAGATCGCAAAGACGAAGGGTGAACCGCTTACACGTAAATATTCCGAAGAGATAAGAAAATTTGCGCTCACGCTTCATTTTTTTTCACCAAAAGCCTATGATTACATCAGGCAAGAGTATAACACCTGCTTGCCTCATACACGCACCCTTGCCAAGTGGTACCAACATGTGGATGCTGAGCCAGGTTTCACCAATGAATCATTTTTAGCTTTAAAAAGACAAGTCGAGCAAAGCAGTCATCCTGTCATATGTGCCCTCATAATTGATGAAATGTCAATACGCAAGTCATTGACTTGGGACTCTAAGTCTAAAAAATATTACGGTAGGGTTGATTGTGGACAGAATATTGATTCTGACCAAGTTGAAGAAGCCAGTCAGGCACTTGTATTTTTAATTACCTCCATAAATGGCAGATGGAAATTGCCCATTGGATATTTTTTGATAAATTCATTGACAGGGCAACAAAAAGGCGAATTAGTAAAATTAGCATTGAAAATGTGTGAAGAGGTTGGTGTTAAAGTAGTTAGTTTAACAAGCGATGGCCCTATAGCAAATTTTGCCATGTTTTCCCATTTAGGTTTTGATTTTTTCGCAGACAAAACCGTCGCTGAATTTAACAACACACTTTTACATGCTTTTATTGATCCCTGTCATGCATTGAAATTAATTAGAAACGCATTTGGTGAGCTAACCATATTTTATGACCACCAAAATAGAATTATTAATTTCAGGTACATTGAAATGTTGCAGGAGCTACAGGAAAACAAAGGCCTACACCTTGCCACCAAATTAAAAAAAGCTCACATTTTTTTTTATAAACAAAAAATGAAAGTTCGGTTAGCAGCACAAATATTCAGTAGGTCTGTAGCGGATGCCCTCGAGTATTGCCGCGACAAATTAAAATATCTCAACTTTAGGGAATGTGAGGGAACTGTTTTTTTTATTAATTTAATGAATGACGTATTTGATGTTCTTAACAGTCATTCTTTATATGAACCGGGTTGGAAAAAAGCTGTATACCCAGGAAATTTCGGTTTCGTTATTGCATTATTTCAAAGTGCAATAGATTACATACGACTTTTGAAACTCCCTTCTGGCGAACTTATTGTTAACTCAAGAAGAAAAACTGGGTTTATCGGTCTAATAATAGACATGATTAGTACATTGTCTTTATACGACTATTTAATAGTGAAAACAGATATGTTGAAATACATACCATTGTACAAAATAAATCAAGATCACTTAGAACTTTTTTTTTCACAAGTTAGAGCCAGAGGCGGTTTTAACAATAACCCGAATGCTTTGCAGTTTAGGGCAGCATACAAAAAGTTATTAATTCGTGCGGAAATAAGAGATGGTGGTGTTGGGAATTGCGTTCCACTGGAACAAATTAGCATTCTTACCTGCGGTAGCCATTGTCCAATTGATAACCTCAATGCCATTACAGCGGAAGAATCCTTTTTGGAGATAGAAGAAGACCATAGTGATCTTTATGATGAGTATTTGGCTTATTTGACGAAAGAAGTTGACGAGTACACTGAAAGTGCTTTGGAATATATAGCAGGATTCGTAATTAGAAAACTTATTAGTAGACTAAAATGCCATAAATGTTCGATCTTATTATTAGGCGAAGAAAACACCAATACGTTGATTTATAAAAAATCGCGAGGTGGATTATTATATGCTTCAAATGGTGTTTTAGATGTAATTAAGAAAACTGAAAAATTACTCTCATCTCATTTAAAGTCAGATAAACACAGAAAACCCGAAAATTATTATTTATATATTTTTAAATTTATGACAGAATATTATGACACAAACAAAATGTTTGTCATTTCAGAAGACACTGAGCATAATGTTCAACATAGGCTTATGTTGATTAAAACCATCATCAAAACATATTTGGACTTGCGATATAGGTACTTTGGAAAACTTTCTTCTGACCGCTTATCAAATAGACAACATTTTAATAAGCTTACTTTATTCAGAAATGAGTAATGACTTTTTGGGTTATTCTTCTAATTTCACTTTAAATTATATACCATTACCTACCTACTTAATTTATTTATTTAACAGTTTATGTACACAAAGTAAGATACATTATGCCGATGAATGATTTATACAAAGTTAGTAGGTACAAAAGTTCTGCTAATAAAAAAAATCTTGGGACTGGAGAGTTTGATTGAGGAGCAATAATAATATGTGTAATTTAATTCTGGTTTTTCTTTATTTTGCCACTGCGTTTTCATCAATTTCTCAGCCTTTTTAATAATTTCTATCACACTGCTAGAAGCATATTTTTACCCTCCCCTTGTTTTTTTATAAATTAAACTATTTGTATTTTCGACCCCGAGTAATAGAGAGGTGCATACTTCACACTTTATATTAGTGAGTAATTTTTTAGTAACGAATCCTGCAATGTTTTTAAGGATACTATCAGTGTACAGATCATTATCTTTTAAAATAGTTTCTAAATATTGATCGTGTAGATCGCTATGATCTTCTGAGATTTCAGCAAATCTTTCCTTTTCTGTGACCTCATTTAGAGCTGTTATTGGGTTTTGACTGCTACAAGTCAAAATTGTTATTTGCTGCAATGGAGTACGATTTCCATACCCCGGATTTCAGCTCTCACTAATAATTTTCGCAGTATGCAGCCCTAAATTGTATAGCATTCGGATTGTTGTTAAACCCTCCTCTCGCTCTTACAGCCGAAAAAAACAGCTCTATGTGATCTTGGCTAATTTTATAACATAGGATGTATTTCAATATTTTTGCATCTTGCATAAATAATTGTATAGTGCCAGCGCACTTTGCATATTTATTATCATAGCAATAAAACTAGTTTTCCTTCGTGATTTAATTAATAGTTCACCAGAAGGCAACTTTAAATTTTTCAGATAACTAGTAGCACCTTCAAACAATGCTGCTATTAAGGCAATATTAGATGGGTACATGGCATTTTAAAATCCTGGTGGGTAGATGGAATGGCTATTTTATACATCAAAAATGTCATTTATGAGGTTTATAAAGTTTATAGTACCTTCATAATCTTCAATTTTTTTTATTTTAATTTACTTCTATAGTAGTCCAGAGCATCGGCTACAGAATTACTAAACAGTTGGCTAGCTAGTTTTACTTTCATTTTCTGCTTTTGAAAGAATATATGTGGTTTTTTAATTGTACTAGCCAGATGCAAACCTTGTTTTTCTTGTAGTTCAAGCAACTCTTCTAAATATTTGAACTTAACTTTTCTTCCACAAGGATCTATGAACACTCTTAATTCGCCAAAAGCATTCCAAATTAATTTTATTGCATGGCATGGGTCTATAAAAGCATGATTAAGCGTGTTTCATCGTTCAAAACTGGTTTTATCCTGGTTTCGAAGATATCACAGTCGATATGTGAAAACATGCTAAAATTTGCAACAGGGCCATCACAAGTTATGTTCACTACTTTAACACCCACATCTGCACATAGTTTTAGAGCAATATCAACAATAACACTTTTTTGCTCTCCTGTGAGCGATGTTATAAAAAAGTACCCAATGGGTATTTTCCACGTTCCATTTATGGCAGTTAATAATATAACGAAAGCTTGATTGGCTTCATCAACATTATCACTTTCTAGATTATGTCCATACTCAACTCTGCCATAATATTTTTATTTTCTTGATCCCATATAAGCGACTTTCTAATGGCCATTTCATCAAAGATTAAGGAACACACCACTGAATATTTACTTCCCAAAACTATGAGCTTCAATGTATCAAATGCCTCTTTTGTAAAACCTGGTTCACAGTTAACATTTTCGTGCCATATTATGAATACCTATTCAAAATGTTAAAGATAAGTTTACTATATTGTCTCTAAGTGACCTTGAAATTGTACTTATCTTATTATCTGTAAATCAGACTGTTTTTTATTTAGAAATAAGTATTAAAAGTTAAATTTTATTAATATCTATTCAAAATGTTTAAGATAAGGTTTAATTTAGTGTCTCTAAGTGACCTTGAAATTGTACTTACCGTATTATTTGTAAATCAGACTGTTTTTTAATTAGTAATAAGTATTAACAGTTAATTCAAAATGTTGACACCTGTTCAAAGATAAGTTTACTTTAGTGTCGCTAAGTGACCTTAAAATTGTTGATTTCAATACATCAAAATCTATTCACAATGCAGGTGTTTTATTTGGTAATTTTAAATACTAATTTTAACCATACAGAATGACTATAAATAGAATATCGAAAGAATATGGATAGGTATTATAAATTCATACGAGCTAACGTATCTACTGCTTCCAAGTTGGAAAAGTCTTGTATTAGGTTGGTGGCCGTATTGATAATTTTTTTTAGGTATACGAGTACCTAAATAAATAAAAAAATATTTCTGACACTCACACTACATTATCTAGCCCAAATTAAGTTTCTTAAAGAACTTGTGTTATAGATACTAGATAACCTGATATACTTAAGAAATATATAAACATACGTATTAAAATATTACATACATATTGAGTGAATGCATATTTTTATTAGAATAAACTTAAATAATAAACATCCATGGCTTGACGACTAATATCTGTGTTCATCACACAAATATCCGCCGCCGCCGCCGGGATTCGAACCCAGAACCTCTTCTGGCATAGAAGGCAATGTATGTTACCACTACCTCATAAGACAATTGTTTTTTATTATTACTAAACAGCGGATTAGAACATGAAAGTTAGGTATAATATATCGGGTGTCCAGTAATTAATGGATAACCCAGTAGTGGTAGGTAGAGGAGCTAGTGACTGCTTAGAAAAAAAATCTTCAGCAAGTAGGTCTGTGTTTTTTAAATTTGTTTGAGGGAAATCCCTCATTTTCTAACTAAAATAGCCATATTGGCCACAAGTATCAGATTTTGTTTCTTTCTTTTAATGAATAACAATTTTGAATAACCACTAAATAAAATCAGAATAAGCAGAATTCCTTTGTTTAAGAAGCGCTAGAACTTTTATTTTTGTTTTTTCATAATTTTGTAGACACACTTTGGAACCTCTTCGTGTAAAAAAAAGTAAGGAGACGTAAGTGGCCAACTTCTCAAAAAATTGCCTCATTCTAAAGCGATATAACGTTTACTATTTGATTAAAAATATAAAAGATATTGATAATTTAATGTGTTAAGAGCTATTTTTCGGCAATTACCTAAAATTGGATAGAGTTATCGTAGTTTGCGATTTTACAAAAATAATGTAACCTTATAATGAAGTCACTATTCAATGAGAGATATTGGCTATTTTAGTTACAAAATGAGGGAATTTCCTAAAAAAAACATCTATTTTTTTTTCTAAGCAGTCACTAGTTCCTTTACCTGCCAATACTGGGTTATCCATTAAGTATATGTACACAATGACTACGAAAACTTTATCGATATCGATATGTAATTTTAATTAGGGCTCAACTCTTCAGCAGCCATTTTATAGCAACTGTCAAGTGTTTCATGGTTTTCATTCTAAGGGCATCTCCTGTCTATTGCTACCTACCATGATTAGATATTTGAAATTGTCAAAATGAGACGATGACAATTTGTCAATTGATGTCTAAATGAATTTAATTATAAATAAATTATTCATATAATAAGAAGAAGAAGAAGAAATAAATTATTTTAAAAATAAATTGTTTTAAAAATAACTAAATTTTAGCTGGTTGCCATTAAACCAAAAGAAGAAGAACTAAAATTTTTCAATTCATCAATAAAGATGTAAGAACCCATGCAAGAAGATTGTTTTTAGTGACAGGTAATTTTTATGTACTAAGTACCATCGCGAACCTTTCCGCAGGTCGTAGACGATATATTTCTGCCTGGAACACATCGATCATCATCGAAGCGATCATTTTTCGTGACAAATATTATGTGAAGGGGGGCTAGCCAGGTGAACTCAGGACTGGTCCTTCAGAGGTGGAAATTATACTGATCCAAACCTACACAGCTAGTTCATCAAATCTATGTTAAACGTCTTTAGAATAGGAAAATCTAACTAATTTAATGCATGGTGAGTATTTTTTTTAAGTTAAACTGAAACATCAACCGTAGCATCAAAGTGAACCTTTATTATTATCAAAGTAAGCTTCTGTTATGGAGACTATACAGCGGAAGTAAGGTGGGTATCCACTAAGATTTAAGAAAAGTTCGTTTCCTAAACTGTCCCGGCTGGGACTCGAACCCAGGAACTCTCAGGCCACAGAAGAACACTGCGGAACAGAGTCTTTAAGTTTAAAATGTTGGTAGTAGGTATTCATTTTATTATAAATCTTAGTAATTTCTCTCACTCATTTTCAACCGACTTCTAAAAGGAGAATGTTCTTAATTCGTGTGTTTGTTTTTTAGTGTCTTTGTAACATGATTTTTTGGACAATAATTGTGAATCGATTTTAAATATTCTGTTACAGGATACTTCAGCGGTGGTCCCATATAAATTTCATCGAAATCGATTGAGTACGTCATGAAAAAAATATTTTTTTGAAAGACATATGTTGGTATAGGTACGGAGAACATTTACCTTGCCAAAGCTTTGACGTGAAGTTAGTTTTTTGATGCTCTGCATTCGTTGATTATTATAATTATGTTATACAACACAATAAAATTTACAGCTACATTGAAAATAACTGATATCATGAATCGTGTTCCTAGGACCGAGATATCTCATGGATTTTGGAGATGCGAAATCTGTAAAGTTCAAAAGAAGCCTGGCTCTGGTGTATTATTACCCACGTTTCCAGCGGATGCTAAGTGGTATGTAAATAAGGCCATTTCATTATCATAAAGGTATTTTGGCCAAAGGCCACCACTGACAAAATTAAACATTAACTTCTCTTCTAGACGCTATATTCATAATTTTGTTCCTATTTAGGTATGAGTAATATGAGCTCTTTATTGGTGATTGACACCGCGTTTGACCTCATCTCACCTGATGGAAAATGAAGATGATTTTAAAGATGAAAGCACACGGGTTTGATAGGACCTAGCACTTAATAAAATATTTCCGGAACACATCACCGAAGGAGCGATGATATTTAGCGGCAGAAGAGTGGTCGCTAGCCAGAAACGCCTTTTACGACACCCTTTCAAGACAAATTCTATTAACATCTCAAATTATATTATCAAATGTGTGGGAAGAGTTGTGTGGAGTTATTAAAACACAGTTTATGTAGGTATTTATCTAATTCTTAGATGATAGCTGTTAAGTAATCTATTATATCTGTTCATGTTTTATTTTATGTTACGGAAGAGCGGTGTCTCCCAACAAAAACATTTAGTATTTAAAGGGGTTCACTTGCCACTTATTTTATATGGATTTTAGTAAAAAGTAAATAAAAACATTTTTCATTTTTTTCATTTCAAGGGTATATGTTTTCTTTTGAAGTAAAACACTCAAATGAACTTTTTTAATGATTTAACAATAAGAATATTTATTTCTGATTGCAGTTGCCTTAGTGAATAAAAGCAATTCGTGAGGAAGATCTATGTTTATAAGAAGCATATTACAGTAGAGCAACTACATAAAATGATTTCATTTGGAAACTATTTTTCGGAAAAAACAACAACGCCCCACAGCCTTTCAACATAAGCCACATTTTCGTCGGGAAAGCAATCAGCCACAAATCCTGCCCACAAATTATTTATTTTGTAGGTTTAAAAATAAAAAAGCTAGTAGTCATTTTCAAATCGTGTATAAAGCTAGTAGTCATTTTCAAATCTCCAGAAATCGAGGATTTAGGTTAGCTGGCAAGCCAAAGCATTTTGAATAATGATTTTTTTATACCTACACCAAATTAAAATCGTCAAATGCATTGTCATGTCATTCGTTGGTCAATTTGTAAGCTTTTATAATAAAGCGCCTAAAAATATTAATTATTTAAGCTTAGTTAAAAGATAGTCTAAAACAAATGTTATGTAAAAATGGTTTCTATGAAATGTCTGGGCCATTTTGTGGCTATAAGCTGTTATTTTATTTTAAAGAAGATTGTTGTTTCGAGCCACTTCTTCTGAACAGATCGTATTTTCAATAATTGGTGGTAGATTCATTTCACTTAGAAAAAAATATTACTTATTGCACGTGTCTGTTGAAATACATACGAAAAAAATCTTTAATTTTCGCATTGCCAAAGTATTGGTTGAATACAGATCGACTCAATAAAAAAAATAATGAAAGATTTCATTATTGAGCGATTGCAAATATTTCACCATTTTCAAAATAGTAATAACTTACATAAGATAAGCTTCACTACGAGTAGCAAGTCATTAAGAAGAGACTAGGTATAGAGGCATTCTCTTAGTAATAAGATTTTACCCTCTTTACTCAGAAGTATTTTATATATAGGTATAATTATTTTTATTCCTGAGAACTTAAAATACGTAAAATTGTACTGTTTCGGAAAGCTTTTTTTTATTGTTTGATATTGTATAATAGATGATTAAACGAACTTCTAAGTGAAGTTCTATCGCTATTATATGAGTCGCTTCATTCGAAGATATTATATAACAGGTAGTCCTTTTTAGGTACTAGGTAACTTCGCATAATTTAAAGTATCATAAAAAAAACACTGTGGTGGGGCGCCGCGTGGCATGATCCACCCGGTTCGCGCCAAGCCCTCATTCTTTAGAGACCCTAAACGAAACTTTTAAATGGGTTCTGGGGTGGGTGGGTACGTCATATCTTCGAATGAAGCGACTCATATAATAGCGATAGAACTTCACTTAGAAGTTCGTTTAATCATCTATTATATTTCGTCGCTTCATTCTTCAGATATTATATAACAGGTAGATTTTCAGAGATAGAAAGTTTTGTTTAGGTATATACTTGGAATTGAAATAAGTAAAGATATAAATATGTAATTACATATTTTATTATTATAGTACTTAATAATTAGTATTATTACATAATGAGCTTCAAAAAATCTTACTTTATTTGAGTCGCTAGAAATTATAATCAGCTTAAATTAATGAAACTTAGTGATAGTCTATTTATAGACACATAATTTTTAATGTAGTAATTTACTTAATATCAAAATACGTAATATTCAATAACTATTTTTAATATTAGGTTAAGTATTGTTCATGTCTCGATTAAGTATCGACAAAGCAAAGTTATTTTATTGATCATCTAAAGGCCGATGGTAAAACTTTGCGAACACCTGTGAGTTTTGTGTCCACCCGGCCGTTTTTCGAATGACATCGACACTGATACCGGCCGCGCGCGCGGCTGAGGTCGACGCGTGTCGTGTGCTGTGCGCACTAAAACGCTCATGTCAATGCCGCTCGTGGCGAGCGTTTGCTTAATCCATCGACTTAGCGTCTGACTTGATGCAGTTCTGTGGGGAGCTTTGAATGTTACGAAGAGATTCCCGGAGTTTGAACCTCAGATATTTTTTGTAATAAAAATATATTCTTTTAAAGTTGATACTGGGCATATGTTTATATTGCTTTGAAAGTTTGGGAGAGATAATAAGGGCTGTTCCCGATTTGGAGCGGAAGTCTTGATTATATCTGTTATAATAATATTTACTTTATCGGATTGAAAAACAATATTTTCTAATTTAAGTAAAGACAATGTCTGTACTCTTTGACCGGTACATAAAGCTAACAATGTAACGAGTTTTTTTGTAATATTTTCTAATGATAAATTAATATTTGGATACCAAGAAGACAGTTGATTTAGTACTAAATTTGGATCCCAAGTAAATGAATATTTAGGCTTAATATGTTTAGTTTTATAGGCTCCTATTAAGAGGCGTTTAACACAACTATTATCACTTATCTCTTCTCCTAATAAAAGAGATAATGCAGATCGATGTGTATTTAATGAACCGTAAGAACATCCTTTATTAAATTGCTCGTTTAAGAATCAAAGAAATAATGGAATGGATTTTTCGAAACTATTAATTCATAACCACACTTCTTGAAACCATAACTTCAATGAGACGTTGTACTGGCGAACAGTAGTGTCTGCGAGCGAGGCGAGCATCAACGTGAGAGCCTCTGGTGGGCAGCTGCGCCGGCTGAACGACGCCCGGAGAGCCTCGCGGCACCCAGGGTAAGGCTGGAGTGCAGTGGGTGCTGACTCCATGGCTGGGAAGGCCAGAAGGGGAATACAAGTACCCCTTCGGCTTTATCATCAATGATTTTTCGTATACATTTTAATACAAGAGAAAAGGGAGGAAATGCATAAAAATCCAAGTCAGCCCAGCTTATTGTAAATGCATCAACTGCGACTGCATCAGTTTCAGGCTTCCAGGTGACAAATAATTAACATTTGGCATTGGCTCGACTTGAGAACAAGTCGATCTTAATGGGCCCGAAACTATTTACAATAAGTTGGAAAGCGCTATCCGAGAGGGCCCATTTCTGGACTCGAAATCTGCTCGATTTTCTTTGGTGTTAACATAAGAAGCAAATATCCATAAATTGCGTTTTTCACACCATTGCCAAATTTCTCTACTTAAAATATTCAAATGTGGGAACTGAATACCTCCCATCCTAATAATGTAGCTAATGGCGGTAGTATTGTCAATACGTAATAATATTGCATAATCTTTTCCTTCACTAGCTATACTTTTGAGACCTAACAAAACCGCGAGTAATTCTAAAAAGTTCATGTGATTTTCTTTTTCACTGTTCGTCCATGAACCACTATATTTATTATTTTTGCATACTGCTCCCCAGCCTGTCCTAGATGCGTCGGTGTAAATTTCTGACTTATAATTTTGAGTAATGATTGGACATGAAATAATATTAATATTATTTTTCCACTACCATAAATCTTTTAGTAATATCTTATTAAGATTCATTTTCACCTCATAGTTTCCTCCGAACTTATTTAAGGCTAAAAACTTTTGTCTCTCTAATATTTTTGTATATAAGAATCTATATTTTGTGGCTGGACAGGCTGCGATCAATACACCTATAAGTTTAGCGAAATTTCGTAATGAACAAGTTTTAAGATTAATGTACCTATTTATTAACTGTGCAATGTTATGCCGCTTATCGCCAGGTAACGTAATAGACATCTGTTCTGTGTTGAACATAAAACCTAAGAATTTGATTGACTTTTTTGGTACAATGTGACTTTTATCGAAATTTACAATAAAACCTAGACAATGTAATAACTTCAAAGTTTCTCTTACATTAATCATGCATTCTTCATATGTATCTCCAATAAGAAGATCGTCTTAATAGGTAGTAGACTTAAAACCTTGTTTTCTCAAATGACTCATTACTTCACGCATAATTTTTGTAAATACCCACGGAGCTACCGATAATCCATACGGCATTGCTGTGAACTCGTAAGTGATCGGCTCAGACGAATCATTTTCTTGGAATTCGAATCGTAGGTACTTTGTGTCACTAACAAAAAACGGCATAAGTAGATATGATTCTTTCATATCTATGTTGGCTAAGTATCCATTACGAGGAATTAATTTCGAGGCTGTTTTATAAGATTCCATTTTAAAATGTACTTTTGTTACGAACTTGTTTAAAGATTTTAAATTTAGTATAAACCTTTTTTCTCCGTTAGGTTTCGGAGCTAAAAATATATTTGAAATAAATTGATCCTTTGAAGGAGAACAAGGTTTTATAGCCCCTAAGTCTAATAATTTATTTATAGCTATTTTCATGTCTCTTTTTTCACATGATGACAAATTATTTTTAGGAATAGAATACTGACAAATTTGAGTATCAAATGGTATTCTAAATCCATAATTTATCCACTTCAATATAACTTCGTTTTTAGTTACTTTTGTCCAACAATCATAAAATAAATTACTTCGACCTGCATGTACCTTGATTAATGTTGGGTCGGAGCACGATCCTGGATGAAGTCTGCGGCTGGAACTTGGCATTGAACGCAGAGTTCGATTGAGGGCGCCGCTGTGTTTGAGCTTCTATCGGTTTCCTCTGACCTCCCCGCCCCCCCCTGAACGACGGGTAACGAGGAGGTCCTGTCCAGTTTCCCGGCTGAGACGACCGGTTGACCGTTGATATTTGAGAGGAGACTGGTTTGGCTGGGCCTTTTTTAATTCGGGCTCCCTACTTTTCAATGGCTTTACTTGCCTTTATTTTTTCCGGCAACGAACTTCCGAATAAAGTTTCGTCTCTTTCGGAGTCTTGTATAACATGTTTAAAGTTTGTATCCAAATTAGGTAAAATCAGTTTTACCCTATCTTTGGTGAACATAAAGTGGAGGTCTGATAATAGGCAGCATCCATCACTTACGTGACGGAAGGCCTTCATTTTGTTTTCTTCCTTCTCAGGGAGGACGTCCATATCTCGATTTATGGTGGTAATACCGTACCCCAGCTGTTGCTGAAAGTTTTGGATTTTTTTTTTGTCACGTGCTCGTGCTATGTCAGTTATGGCTGCTGAGATTTCAGCATTTATTTCAGCTGTAATCGTATTGAAAACAAAAGGTGATCGATAAGATCAAATAATTTTTTTTTTTAAATTTTACATCATTACGATATTGAGCGGATAACGTGATATATCTATTATAGATTACACGCATTTTCTGCTCTGATTTTTTAAATAACCTTGGAGGCGACATGTTTATGTCTAATTCATATTAATATAACGCCCATAACGTATTACAGACAACGAGATAAATCTCCTTGAGATTACCCGCATTTTCTGTAATCGTATTGAAAACAAAAGTTGATCGATAAGATCAGATAAAATTTATTAAAGTTTACATCATTACGATATTGAGCGGATAACGTGATATATCTATTATAGATTACACGCATTTTCTGCTCTGATGTTTTAAATAACATTTTTAAACCGAATAAGTAGGTCTTACCTTGTAAGATTTCTTCTTCATCGGAAGAAATAATTCGCTGTTTCCGTTTTTTATTTATTTTTTGTTCCAACTTTTTTATCTTTAGGTATATTATAATGTTGAAGCTGTTCTTCTGCTTTACGTTTAGGCATTTTGTAAAAACTTAAGTAAATGATTAAAGTAAATGACGTATGCTTGTTACCACGCACGAAAAAAGAATGAGGGCTTGGCGCGAACCGGGTGGATCATGCCACGCGGCGCCCCACCACAGTGTTTTTTTTATGATACTTTAAATTATGCGAAGTTACCTAGTACCTAAAAAGGACTACCTGTTATATAATATCTGAAGAATGAAGCGACGAAATATAATTGATAATATAGCTTATATTCTTTATTAATTATTTTTCTACATTTTATTTAAACATAAAGATATAAAGATTATATGTTGACTTAATAAAGGTAAAATATATATAATTAATTACTCGACTGGTGTTAGCCTTTCTAAAACACAATGCTGTTCAAGTAGCAAAATTGTAACAAAAGATTTTTTGATATACTTTTTGATATACTTTGTTTAAACTATATAAATAACAGCAATACGTAACAGTTTGACTAGTCTTTATGAATCTTCAATATCTTTTTTCTTTAAATATTGTATATTGTTGTTATAAATATTATGCATTTACTTTTTGTTAAAGTATAGTACACAATAACTCTAACTAGGTTACTGTAATATTTTTTTATTATATTTTTTTATAAACTTTACCGCAAGAATAATGAATATGAATTAAACAAGGTGGATAATATAACAACATATTTAATTACAATAATGCTTTTAAAATAACTTATTGCTGTAATTAATAATTTAGGAGTGTCACAATTTTTTCATCGCATCACTTTTCTTATCACTTTTATTGTTTCTTAAATAGGTTTAAGTAAAAATACCATGTGCTTCAATAAAATGTTTATAATTATTGTTCTTTTTTGTGTAGTTCTTTTATCTATTTTTCCCTGTACCTGCTATTTATCGAATCTGTTATCGACCGTGAACATCACTAACTATCGATAATGAACACCACATCCCTAGTATTTTCCTAAAGTTGGCCATACTTTTTTATTAAAATATTGGCAGTAGAATTGGTAGCCTCCTGTTCTTAGCTCATTCATTCGTTCAGTGGGGTCTCTTAGAACGTAGTGATCAGGGTTCAGACACAACCCTTGCCCGCCTGCGATCCAACTGTGACCGCATATTTGCAATTCTATATCTTAACTGATTGAAATAAGGTTTTATTTTGAATAGGTTATTCTGATATTCGGGATGAAGCCTTTAAACTTTGTAAACGTATAGCGGATGATTCTGCTTTAAGGTTGGCACCCGGAAGTCGTGCTAGAATCGCAATGTGTATCGAAAGGCCTATAAAGACGTTTGACAGTAAAAAAAAACAGTTTTGTCTAGTCTATTAGATATTTTAAAATTTATCCGCCTTTGTGCAAATATTTTAAAATTTATTGTAAAATGTTACTAATGCTGTTGGTGTACAATAAAGAATTATTATTATTATTATTATTATTTGAAATTGTCAAAATGAGACGATGACAATAATTTGTCAATTGATGTCTAAATGAATTTAATTATAAATAAATTATTTTAAAAATAAATTGTTTTAAAAATAACTAAATTTTAGCTGGTTGCCATTAAACCAAAAGAAGAAGAACAAAAATTTTTCAATTCATCAATAAAGATGTAAGAACCCATGCAAGAAGATTGTTTTTAGTTACAGGTAATTTTTATGTACTAAGTACCATCGCGAACCTTTCCGCAGGTCGTAGACGATATATTTCTGCCTGGAACACATCGATCATCATCGAAGCGATCATTTTTCGTGACAAATTGTATGTGAAGGTGAGGCCAGGTCTAGCCAGGTGAACTCAGAACTGGTCCTTCAGAGGTGGAAATTATACTGATCCAAACCTACACAGCTAGTTCATCAAATCTACGTTAAACGTCTTTAGAATAGGAAAAACTAACTAATTTATTGTATGGTGAGTATTTTTTTTAAGTTAAACTGAAACATCAACCGTAGCATCAAAGTGAACCTTTATTATTATCAAAGTAAGCTTCTGTTATGGAGACTATACAGCGGAAGTAAGGTGGGTATCCACTAAGATTTAAGAAAAGTTCGTTTCCTAAACTGTCCCGGCTTGGACTCGAACCCAGGAACTCTCAGGCCACAGAAGAACACTGCGGAACAGAGTCTTTATGTTTAAAATTTTGGTAGTAGGTATTCATTTTATTATAAATCTTAGTAATTTCTCTCACTAATTTTCAACCGACTTCTAAAAGGAGAATGTTCTTAATTCGTGTGTTTGTTTTTTTAGTGTCTTTGTAACATGATTTTTTGGACAATAATTGTGAATCGATATTAAATATTCTGTTACAGGATACTTCAGCGGTGGTCCCATATAAATTTCATCGAAATCGATTGAATACGTCATGAAAAAAATATTTTTTTTAAAGACATATGTTGGTATAGGTACGGAGAACATTTACCTTGCCAAAGCTTTGACGTGAAGTTGGTTTTTTGATGCTCTGCATTCGCTGATTATTATATGTTATACAACACAATAAAATTTACAGCTACATTGAAAATAACTGATATCATGAATCGTGTTCCTAGGCCGAGATATCTCATGGATTTTGGAGATGCGAAATCTGTAAAGTTCAAAAGAAGCCTGGCTCTGGTGTATTATAACCCACGTTTCCAGCGGATGCTAAGTGGTATGTAAATAAGGCCATTTCATTATCATAAAGATGTTTTGGCCAAAGGCCACCACTGACAAAATTAAACATACAAAATTAACTTCTCTTCTAGACGCTATATTCATAATTTTGTTCCTATTTAGGTATGAGTAATATGAGCTCTTTATTGGTGATTGACACCGCGTTTGACCTCATCTCACCTGATGGAAAATAAAGATGATTTTAAAGATGAAAGTACACGGGTTTGATAGGACTTAGCACTTCATAAAATATTTCCGGAACACATCACCGAAGGAGCAATGATATTTAGCGGCAGAAGAGTGGTCGCTAGCCAGAAACGCCTTTTACGACACCCTTTCAAGACAAATTCTATTAACATCTCAAATTATATTATCAAATGTGTGGGAAGAATTGTGTGGAGTTATTAAAACACAGTTTATGTAGGTATTTATCTAATTCTTAGATGATAGTTGTTAAGTAATCTATTATATCTGTTCATGTTTTATTTTACGTTACGGAAGAGCGGTGTCTCCCAAAAAAAACATTCAGTATTTAAAGGGGTTCACTTGCCACTTATTTTATATGGACTTTAGTAAAAAGTAAATAAAAACATTTTTCATTTTTTTCATTTCAATCTTCTCAAGGGTATATGTTTTCTTTTGAAGTAAAACACTCAAATGAACTTTTTTAATGATTTAACAATAAGAATATTTATTTCTGATTGCAGTTGCCTTAGTGAATAAAAGCAATTCGTGAGGAAGATCTATGTTTGTAAGAAGCATATTACAGTGGAGCAACTACATAAAATGATTGCATTTGGAAACTATTTTTCGGAAAAAACAACAACGCCCCACAGCCTTTCAACATAAGCCACATTTTCGTCGGGAAATCAATCAGCCACAAATCCTGCCCACAAATTATTTATTTTGTAGTTTTAAAAATAAAAAAGCTAGTAGTCATTTTCAAATCGTGTATAAAGCTAGTAGTCATTTTCAAATCTCCAGAAACCGAGGATTTAGGTTAGCTGGCAAGCCAAAGCATTTTGAATAATGATTTTTTTATACCTACACCAAATTAAAATCGTCAAATGCATTGTCATGTCATTCGTTGGTCAATTTGTAAGCTTTTATAATAAAGCGCCTAAAAATATTAATTATTTAAGCTTAGTTAAAAGATAGTCTAAAACAAATGTTATGTAAAAATGGTTTCTATGAAATGTCTGGGCCATTTTGTGGCTATAAGCTGTTATTTTTATTTTAAAGAAGATTGTTGTTTCGAGCCACTTCTTCTGAACAGATTGTATTTTCATTAATTGCTGGTAGATTCATTTCACTTTGAAAAAAATATTACTTATTGCACGTGTCTGTTGAAATACATAAGAAAAAAATCTTTAATTTTCGCATTGCCAAAGTATCGGTTGAATACAGATCGACTCAATAAAAAAAAAAAATGAAAGATTTCATTATTGAGCGATTGCAAATATTTCACCATTTTCAAAATAGTAATAACTTACATAAGATAAGCTTCACTAGCAAGTCATTAAGAAGAGACTAGGTATAGAGGCATTCTCTTAGTAATAAGATTTTACCCTCTTTACTCAGAAGTATTTTATATATGTATAGGTATAATTATTTTTATTCCTGAGAACTTAAAATACGTAAAATTGTACTGTTTCGGAAAGCTTTTTTTTATTGTTTGATATTGTATAATTGATAATATAGCTTATATTCTTTATTAATTATTTTTCTACATTTTATTTAAACATAAAGATATAAAGATTGTATGTTGACTTAATAAAGGTAAAATATTTATAATTAATTACTCGACTGGTGTTAGCCTTTCTAAAACACAATGCTGTTCAAGTAGCAAAATTGTAACAAAAGATTTTATGATATACTTTGTTTAACCCTATATAAATAACAGCAATACGTAACAGTTTGACTAGTCTTTATGAATCTTCAATATCTTTTTTCTTTAAATATTGTATATTGTTGTTATAAATATTATGCATTTACTTTTTGTTAAAGTATAGTACACAATAACTCTAACTAGGTTACTGTAATATTTTTTTATTATATTTTTTTATAAACTTTACCGCAAGAATAATGAATATGAATTAAACAAGGTGGATAATATAACAACATATTTAATTACAATAATGCTTTTAAAATAACTTATTGCTATAATTAATAATTTAGGAATGTCACTTTCCTCGCATCGCTTTTCTTATAACTTTTATTGTTTCTTAAATAGGTTTAAGTAAAAATACCATGTGCTTCAATAAAATGTTTATAATTATTGTTTTTTTTTGTGTAGTTCTTTTATCTATTTTTCCCTGTACCTGCTATTTATCGAATCTTTTATCGACCGTGAACATCACTAACTATCGATAATGAACACCACATCCCTAGTATTTTCCTAAAGTTGGCCATACTTTTTTATTAAAATATTGGCAGTAGAATTGGTAGCCTCCTCTTCTTAGCTCATTCATTCGTTCAGTGGGGTCTCTTAGAACGTAGTGATTGTATGCTTTTTGGTAGTGATTGTATGCTTTTTGGGCTGTCGGACAGACAGCAAACAAGTTCATTCATTCATTCACCAGTCAAGTCGGTCAAAGAGTAATGGAAGAGGTTCAGTTCCGTATTCCGTTCAATTCAATCGGCACAGCAGTCAGTCAGTCAGTCCAAGTCAGTCAGTCAGTTTTATTGCGTGCGTTATGGTGGAGTGATGTGTTTCAGTGTTTTGATTTAATTGATTTGTTTTGGTACTCCATATATTATGATCGAGTTACTAACTCAAATTTTTATCCGTACTTTGAGTATTTATTTTTCATTATAAACTGTGCTATAAATTAATGGTTAAGAAATAACTCTGTTGTGTTTTGTGCAGAATGTTGTTGTGATCGATACTACGAAATAATTATTGTTTTGAGGGTAAGCATGAATTAAACTATCATTTTTTTATTTATTTTCCGGATTGTCGAGATCAAATACATTTTATAATGATCGATTGTAAAGCCCTTTCAATTTTGTTATTTAGCCTGGCGCACGCTTGTAAGCTCATGGGTCGTGCCGCCCGCCCCATGCAAAAAGTGAGGGTTACTCCTATCGATACGCTTTTTCTCTGGCAAAAATGTAAAATTCGATTCGAGCCATTTTTTGCAACATCAATAGTGTGATAAATTCGACAGCTGTCATTTTGTCTTCCATATTCAAAAAAATATATAATTTGTTTGTATTTACCGATGGAGACCATCATAACAATTTATTTTATGTAATTTATACCAGCCCAATAGGATTTCCATCCAGGAAAATTATTATTCGACGTGCTAATGGATTTTTTCTGCAATTATTTATTCTGTATCGATTTCGTAAGATTAAACGTCGTCGCAAGTTTTGCGTTGTGTAAAGTTATTGATTTGCAAGTACCTTATATTTACTATTGATAATTCCGTATTGAGTGTCATGAGATTCCGAAGCCAACCCATGAAGACCAAACAATATAAAAAAAATATACTGCTGTTACATTTAAAAATATACTGTGATTTTGACCAAAAAAGCTTTTTTCTGATCTACTCACTACTAATGAGTATTATATTTTTATTTTCAAAGTACCTAATTGATACACATATATCAATGAATAAAGAAGTAAATTTTCTTAAGCTTCACAATGTTATTACAATGGATATAGAATCTAAGCTTTAGTATGAGCTAATTCTTTGAGTTATCTACACAGTATTTTTTCTAAGCATACACCTGAAAATCCCTATTCAAGTTCTTATTGTTGATGTATTAAAAGGTTATTAAAGCAGGTAGCTGAGTCATCATGAAGAATGCCTTAGATTAGTCAAGATCTTTGTAATCCCTGCTCTATAATTTGGTGACTCACAATGTTTGGACATGGCAGTGACCTTCATGGAACCTGCCTTATCAACTTTTTATCTCACATTCTTTAAAAAGCTTAGGTTTGAACAGCCTAGTTAGTATGAGACTATTCCTTGTTGTGATATTTGATAGTGCTTCCGGAATGTTTTGTAATGTATAAAAAGTTACTTGCTTTTTTGAAAGTAATTTGGATTTATTAAAGTGAGACATGTTTTTCTTTTCATCTCAAATGAAAATATAGTTTAAGTCATATTTATTGGAAATGAAAATTAATGCAATGATAAAAAATAAATTGACTACCTACTATAATATAATTTGTATAGTGTAAATGATGTTGAACGAAGCTAAGCCAATCTTATTTGATAAATTATTTATAGCATTCTACAATGCCAATAAGAACCAGAATCCTATATTTTATTTTGTTCAAAGTCACAGGAAAGATGCACAAATATTTATCAAGCAAGAAAATTAAATTAGTACCTCTCTTAATTTGACCACCTATTTGACTGCTGCATCCTTGAGCACATCAAATTTTTTATTGTTTATAAATATAAACATTTATAGATACAGAAAAGACAACTGAACTTAAACTTAATTTTTCAAAGCAATCTTCAGGGACATAGTGTCGCCATGTCTCGTCATGCTACTTATAAAAATTTACTGTCTTTACTTATGTACTAAAGCTAAACTGTTAGCTTGTTTGAATGCGCTTATCTCAGAAACTACTATTCAGTTAGATTTTTTCCCATTTGATAGCTTAGCTCTTTGAGAAGGTAGGTGCTAAATGTCATCTAGACTAAAGTTACGCAGATTATATCGCATAGGTCTTGAGTTTTTTTAGTTTGGAGGTATTATAATGATGGATAGAAACTATTGCAGTGACAGGGGGTCAGCCTATCGCCCACTAAAATGTCAATTAAACCTCTGTCCCTAACTGACTTTTACATTATGCTCGGGAAGAGGAGCAGCTGGTGCATTCTATGTTTTTCCTTTGCTCCTAGTCCAACACTGAATAATTTTTTTTGTATAAGAGTGAAAAAATATTCTTCTTCCAAGCTGGTCTGGGAGAAAAAGAAAAATATAGAATGTGAACCACCATTGAGAATCCACCATTATAATGCCTCCAAATTTGTCAAACGTGACATCAGATGGTTTTATAACCTCTGGTGTTCTGCCTAAGTTGTGTGTGTGTGTGAATAAATATTTTGACCATACAACCTTTCGTATGTCTTATCGGTGCGAGAAACATAAAAAAGATAGGTATGTACCACATTTTTATCTTCATCTATGATCCCATAAATCTATTCATTGCTGTGGGTAGTATCTATAAAGCACCATCAGTGGGCGTCATACATTCCTATAAAACAAAAACCAGTATTGGACTGTTGATAAATACCAACAAACAAACAATCAGATCACGTGACGTCACAGCAACCGGTACTCCATCGGGGTCAGCAGTACGCGATGACGCGTCCTGCAAGAAACATTTCACTCTTTCTGAGAAGAGTTACACATGATGGTGTCCGGTCCTTGCATAACGCTGATGGTAAAATATTGATGTGAATCACTGCAGGAGCTTGTGTATTTCTTAGGAACGGGTTTTCCTATAATAATAATAATAAATAAATAAAATCCCCAGACAATCATACCAACTACTACATGGCCCCAAAGTAAGCATAGCTTGTGATTTGGGATACCATATAGCGAACTAGGGAGAACCTAGAATATAAATACATAAATAGATAAACACCCACACACGGAACTTTTTTTTTTCTTCTTGTTCCTTGCGGGAATCGAACCCGCAACCACTGGCGTCTGAGGCAAATAAGTTTACCCCATCGCCAAAGTGGTCTTCATTGATGAATCATTGCAGGAGCTTGGGTCGTAGTATTTCTTAGAAACAGGATTTCCTATTCTTCTTATACAAGGAACCGTTCGTCTTTCTCTATGTTTGGAATAATCTACTGAACAGATTTTCAGTTGAAAGCGTACACGCCCGGCAAGCGGGACGCCTAGGTTCGAGTCCCTCTGATTATGTTTAGCGTATTTTTTGTCCTATTTTTGATAAGTGAGCATTATTAAATACAGGAATCTTTAAAATATTAGATTTTGATTTGGTTTGTACCAGTACTGCAGTGTATGTAGTTCTCGTTCTTAAACATCACGATCAATTTTTGCGAGTTGATGTCTATCATGTTTTGTCAAGTTGGTCAAAATATTGATTTGAAAAGTGTTCAATTGCATAGTTAAACTGTGTAGGAGCGAAGCGGAACCAGATATTAGGTTTTTTAAAAAATTTGGGTTTTCTTTCAAAAGTATAAAGATCGATAATAACGGATGAAAAACAGGATTAGCAGAAATACCTCCTTGCATAAGCGTATAAGCGAGTGTAAGGCTGCAACTGGACGGCAGCGACAGCGGCGCGGGCAGCAACGACGCGGGGAATCTGGGCCGTTCTCGACGCCAGCGGCCGCTCGAGCGATTTGTCGCGGTTTCATACAAACTCAATATTTTCTATCGTTAAAATTAAACGACTCAAAGTCAAAGTCAAAAGAATCTTTATTTCGTAAGTATTTAAATACATTTGAAATAAGTCACAATTTACAAATTGAACTGAATCTACCACCACTTCGGAAAGTCGATCTGTTGAGAAGAAGTGGCAAGAAACTCAACAGCAATCATCTTTACAATAACAATCACAACAACAACAATTTACAATCTTCTTGCATCCGGATATCTTATAATAAAACTTTATGCTTATCCTTAAATCTATCGAAGTGTTAATCTTAAATATTTTGGAGTTTTATTATAAAAGCGTACACATTGACCCATGAACGAGTTGGTGATCTTCTGGAGTCTACTATTATATTTATACATTAGGCAATCAAGTAAAAACGAGGTTTTGTCTCCTATAAATTTCGTATAGGTGCTGTAGGGCTTTGGGCTCGATTCTCTATTTAAAACATATATGAACGTTATCCAATCCCGAATGCAATTTCATGTGAAAATATCTCGTATGAAATATTAAGGTTCACAAAATAAATACACCATTTGCCATCCCTGTATAGCTATATTGATTTATAGTGTTCCATTGTACCGATGACCTATATACCCAACCTTAATATGTGTCAGTTATTAATATTATTTTCATTAAGTTCAAATATTTACGTTGTTAAGTTGGGTGTGTCCCAACAAATGTTACCGATATAAAGAACCTACTTTTATAACTTTAATATCACCCGTGAGACGCGAGGCAGGCAACAGATCGTTCGCTACGTACGACCAATAAATAACAATTACGTATTTTATGATTTTCATAAAAATACTCAATTGAATCTTGAATATCTAATAACAATAACGATCTTCACGCATGAATGCATTGCTTTAAAACGTGGAGTGTAACGCGATACTTTTTACAAATGTGCTATAGAGCCCCCGTTTAGTGGTTGGTGTAGTCAGCATTCCGATCTACTTTGTTTCAGAGCAATAAAAAAAAACTCATTTTTTTTTAATTGCTCTGGAACAAAGACCACGTTATACAAACCACTAGAAAATACATTAATATCACGGTTTATACACTTTATACCGTAACCTATGATAATTCTAACTCCAATGAATGACATAGTTAACGTAGCCAAGTTTATCTTTATCCACTTAGACATTAGATTTAAAGTCGCAAAGTTAAATTGTAGATGTAAATCAAAATGCACCGTGGACACGACTCGCGACCCTGCCTAGGGCATTCGAATCTTTCCAACTATTGTTATTATGGCTCTGTGGTTTCAACGTTAGTTTTACCGTTAACTTTATTTACTTTAAATCATGTTGCAAGGTTTATTATTTCATAAATTGCGACTCCGCATACTTATTGGCCTGGTTTCAGGTATATTTTTATCTGCTATTCAACCATGCCTATCTATGGTAAGGTATAATTTAGGCTGCATTTGCTTACAGTGCGATCGGACAGATGTTAGCAGTAGTGGGAGACAGGTGTGCACGCGCCTTTATTTTGTTTTTGTTTTTTAAGCCTTATAAGAAATGCAATGGTTGCTGTTTTTTTAATTTCATATAGTTACTACAAATGAAGGATAAATATGTGCGTAGACCTACTAATATGTCTATTATTGGGTAGCTATAACACAAGCTATTTGCTTCCTTTGACATATAATATTCCTATTTAATTTAAAGTTGTTAACAATAGTCCCACAAACTCATAATAGGTACCTGTTGCTAGATTAAATCTTCTTACTTTTAATACTGAAGTTTACTTTCATTGTTATTAAAAAAAAAACATATTGTGTCTGTGGTGTTGCCAACCGGACAGGCAGGTGTGTAGCGACGAAATGTGCATTTTGCATCGATTTGCGAAAGCAGCCGCATTGACTACCTGCCATGGATTGCATTTAAATATCAAGGTTAATGTGGATCATAAGTTCGTGAAATGTAATTAGTTTGACAAATAAGGATTTTACTCTGCCTGAAATATGCACCAAAACACATTGAAGTATGGAATGGTACAACCACGTACAACTTATATTGGTCGATGTATGTACTATCCAACCAACTTAATGATGCTCATTTTGGGAAATCGTTTAAATAATTCGCTTGAAGATCCTTGGTGACGAACTTGTTATCATTACATTCGACACTGATATTTAATGAGTACAGAATTCGTACAGCATCTAAAAAGTCATAAGTGCATTATACGCGATAGACCTTACAAGTTTGACAGTTTTAAACGAATTTTCAGCAAAATGATGACCCATTCAGTTGTTCGATGGTACCTTATTTCTTGTGAGAAAACCCTTTATCTCAGCTGATGGTTAGTGAAATTGAGACTTGAGGTCGTAGATGAAGACAGCCGGACTTATCAAGAACCTTTATTCATATCTCTCTTTTGTAACGATAACGAATTTGAAACGGAATCCTTATGAAGAGGAAGTCGTTGAATAAATCTTTTAAGAGCCAGTCTATTTTCAGATATCGCTTAAAATACGAATGAAATTGTTTTGTTCAAAACGTTAGAACTTGTATGAAATAATAAATTAGACTACTACGGGATGAAGTTCTTAATAAGTACTTGGCAAAGTTTTTGGGCAGTATAATGACAAAAAAAAAACATGTGAACCGTGAATTTCACTACGTTCTCTACGTTAAATATTATTTTGAATTTTAGAATGATTTAAATATCATTCCAACTCTTTATGTTCATTCTCTCGTGAATCCGTAAAGACTCGTAGATTTTCTAAGTCCGACACGAAGATTCCGAGATATACACGTTCAAAAAACGAACAAACAATCCCACAGCTTTATTATAATTAGCAAAGTTTATACATATTATACAAATGTAGGTATAGATGTCACTGCGCAGCTTTATCATTTCGAGAGCGCGTGCGCATGTGTTTTGTGTGTCCAACCAAACCCATAATGGTTATCAGTTCCTTGAACTTGATGTCCCGTTGTTGACATCAAAGGACATCGCCTGATTTACTACTTGCGAAAGCTTTGACCAAACTTTGATGCCGCTATAACGTGGTCCTTCAAAATGTTCTTTTTAATAGGAGTGTGATCATAAGTTAATAAGAAAGTGAAGCTGTTCGATCTCCGTATTTAATAAATGTTTGTGAAATGAAGAAATGTATGTCATGCGGATGAGTGTTTTCCTATTTATTATTAAAAGAGGTGATATAATATGTTCTTTCTTTATCTAATTTATGACAAACTTTTTGGCTTACAAGCCATTTATTGAGTTTGTGGTTTGCCTCGCACACCATGTGGCACTGATTTCTTCATTATATTTTTCTCATGGTTTTAAATTCAAGAATTCCGTAGTAAAATAAACAGCTTTCTTGTCTGAGGATCACCTCCATACAGCTAGCTTTCGTATGACATGGCATAAAACACACAAATGTAAACTTTTACGAGATTTTATTCCGATTATGAATTCAAATCCAAACGCAGAGTAAAACCTTTTTTTAGTTTGGACCTAAATTGAAAGTAATTCCGTTTTTAAATTCAATTCTAAAAATCAAAATATGTGTTAAAATTATTAATACCTAGCGGTTTGAACTTTACGTTGTTGGACACACAAAACATTGTTATCTGTCCGTGGCAGAGGCAGCTGGCACGGGACTTATCAAATGTCCTTTATTGCTACTGTTCATGGTTTAAATTCATGTTTGATTTGACTCCTTTAAGTTACAGATACGGTTTAATTTTTTAATTCCAGTATTCTACAATATATTTTATATGGACATTGATATTTACTTACAACATAATAAATGCATTGAAAAAACTTAACATAATTCGAAAAGTCGATGAAATAAATTCAAATTAAAAAAGGTGATTTTACAGAAAAATGTTTTTATCATACACTAGCTTTATCCCGCAACTTCGTATGCGCTTAACTACCCTTCTTGTGTAGTTACATCAGAAACTATACAACCAGACACCCACTGAAAGAACCTTTATACCAAGTATCACACCCATGCACTCAAGGAATAAGTTTTTTTCCTACAAACTAAAAATCATATATTTCCCGTGCCCGTGGGAATTTTTGGGATTTTTTTCGTAGCACAACCAATCACTTTTAGAAGAACCTTCATGTCAAGTATCACATACGTACACTCAAAGAATAAGATTTTTCATACAAACTAAAAAGTCCAACCCCTTCCCGTGGGAATTTCGGGAATTCCTTCCATAATACAAACAGACACTTATTGAGGAACCTTTATATCTAGTATCACATCCGTGCACTAAAGGGATGGGATTTTTTCATACAAACTAAAACATCATATATTTCCCGTTCCCGTAGGAATTTCGGAAATTTCTTTCATAACACAACCAGACACATATTGAAAAACCTTTACACCAAGTTTCACATCGGTGCTCTCAACTGTTCCCGTGGGAATTTCGGGAATTCCTTCCTTAGTGCACCCCTACATCCTCTAAAGAATGTATTTTCCAAATTTCAGCTCTCTACGCCCAGTAGTTACGGCTGTACGTTGTCTGTCAGTCACTCAGTCACTCAGTACCTCAGTCACTCAGTCAGTAACGGAACAGTTTTATATATATTGATAATACTTTTTATAATAACCCTTCATACATAATTTTTGCTCAACAGTATCTTTTATGATACATAAATAACGTTGCCTGACAATCAAACTCATGCTCGTTTTACACCTTACATCTCATACATCTTATTAGAATGCTTTTAAAAGTATTCATGTAAATTTAATTCAATCTAGATTCATTTTAATATGAAGTTGAGCTAATAGTTCGTTGAACCCCAGTAGTCGAAAAGTTGTACCCCCCTTCGCGCAAACATCTGTTCCCGTATTGTAGTTTGGTTACTTAAACATACTAAATGTTTTGCACTTCGTTTGAAAGTACAGTCAGCGTCAAAACTCATTAAAGTAGTATAATTTAAAAGGCTTACTTTCTAGCAGGGATGATATGATTTAAATTTATATTAAATCGCGATTAAAATCAAATGATTTTCTTTTAAATCAATGATTTAAATCAGTACTTTTTCACTGCAACCAAAACAGCCAGCAAGTGTTGAGGGAATTTCCCCGACATAAACTACGGTGCGCACACGTGTGCATCACTAGGGTGCCTATACCATAATACGGTCGGGGTCCATATAGGGTATTATCTTATTTTAATAGTTTATTTTTTGTTATATTTAAAAATGGAAGTGCTTTTTTATTAAGTGCCTTTAGAAGAATATATGTTTGTTGATTTTCGTTACTGTAATTTTGTATAAATTCAAATAAAAAAAATTTTTTTTAAATAGGCAAATTAAATATGCTACTTACTACTCCGTTTTTTCTGATAAAATAATAAGTTAATAAAAATACTAATATGTTGATCTAACTAAATTATTTTGCTTTTTTTTTTAATAATGACTTCCATACTGAAAACGATCAGATAATTTCTTAAAAATCATGATTTTTATCAAGCCTGCTTTCTAGTAATTTAGGAACATAACTATTGCGTTTTCTGGTTCTCTTCAGGCGGTTGCTTGACGAGCGGTCATCATTCATATAAAGTCGGTTGTCAACCAATAACAATAATTATTTATTTATTTTAACATCAAAGTTTAAAATACTGTCTTATTCATATTTTAAAACTACTACTTTAATAAACTCAACTTATTAACTAACTTACACCATACAACACTTAACTAATAGCCTAAAGTACTTAGTACAAATCGCCATAGTATACCTACATATGGTAATGTTACAGCAATTATGTGTTTTCTGTAGAGCTAGTTCTACAGAAAACACTTAGTTTAGTCGCCAATAAAAAAGAACGAAACATTTCAAAGAATATGGATAAAAAAACATGTGATTATTAACATCTTCAATCGACTTTTTTGGTTGACTGTACTACTTAGTTGAAGACTGCCGCCAAATGTTACCGCTCCGGCGGTAATGTGTTCCGGCAATATTGTATAAAGAGCCAGTTCCTTCCTAAACCCGTGTGCTTTCATCTTCGACCTCATCGTCACTTACCATCAGGTGAGATTGAGGTCAAACGCGGGTCTAGACACTTATAAAAAAAAAAAAAAAAAAAGAATAACAGTGTTGAATTCAAAAGTTACGTAGGTAATGTTTTTTTGATTTTTAGATTACTTAGTACTATTTTATGAATTATTTATGCTAGACCAAGAATAAAGGCGTTGACTCACGCCCGAGCCACAAGCAGGGATGAAAATGGCGAAAGATACACGGTTGTTTTTTTCGCAACATTGAAACTTTCAAGTAAATTACATGTACTTAACGTTGGAAAAATATCTTTAAAATACGTGTTTTATTCAAAATATATATTTTTCATAAATTACAGAAAAAATTGCATAATGAATGACACTTTTTTGAATAGTTATTAATTAGATATTGTGTTCAGAGAAAAAGATTTACAACGTGGGTATTTGAGGCGATGTTTTGTATTTGTGGGTACGCAAGCTTACGTTTCTTCATGTGTTTTTCGTAGTTTTCGAAAAATGTGAAAAATACAATGTATTTTACATGTCATTTTCAACCCTAGTCACAAGATAATACCTAGTTAGGGAATCAAGAGTATTTATTAAGTAAACTAGCTATTTCGCGCGGTTTTACCTGTGAGAATATCGGGATAAAAAGTAGCCTATGACTCCAGACTTTACACTATCACTATGCCAAATTTCATCGAAATCCGTTGAGCCTTTCTACCGTGATTGACAATCAAACAAACAAACATCTATACATCTAAACTTTCACATTTATAATATTAGTAGGATGAAGATTATTAGCTATCAGACCATTGGTGACATTATCTACTAACACGTACTATACAAAATTTTGCCTTTCTACAATTTTTCTATACGAAGCTTTTTTTTAAAGCTGACTATAACCGCGTTTGATCTCAATTTCATCTGATAGTAAGTAAAGATGAGGTGAAAGTAAAATTGCCTATACCAAATCTATTGCTCCTCCCTATTTATTTACAAAAACGAGTACAAATTTCTTCCTTCACATTTAAGAGCTTATATTTTTTTATAAAGTTAAGTATCAAAATTGGTTCTAAATACATTGAACTTTCTGCGGAAACAGCGCAAGTATCATGTTGCTTATGTTGTTATGCAGGAAGCCGTAGAATGTATGTGTCACCGCGGTTATGGGAAAACGTCATCACGTTTTTATAATTGCAGATATTTAGCGATGCGATGTAACTCCCGCTCTGAGCATTTAGGTACCGTAGAACTTTGTCCGTGTTAATAAAGCAAGTATCAAATTCGAAATATTATTATTTCTCGTAATTTTATATTGAAAAATAAGTCACATATCGAAACGATTCTACCACTATTTCTGAAGATCGATCTATTTAGAAAGAAGTGGCATAAATTTCAAGAGCAATCAACTTTTTTGAAATAATTTACAGGGAAGAACTTTCATCGTCCATATTCAGATTCTACTTCTACAGTACTTTCTTTTCTTTGAAAATTTATCATGTTGTAAATCTTGAATATTTGTGGGAAATCTATTATAAAAGCGATTCGCATGGTACGTTTAGAATTAATGGTAGGTAGGTCTAGGAGGGCGCGAATGCGAGGCCATATAAAAAGTTTATATTTTATTATTGTTTAATAATATAATGTTAAAAAATGGTGCATACTTCTCAACTTAGTACATAGGTGGCGGACGTTTTTCTTATAAATTATGCCGATGCGCCATGGAGACATAGGTTGATTTTAATGTTATTTTACACATAGACACACATTCTGCATTATTACAGAAACTATATTTTAATTTTTGATACGCAGTAAAGTCGCACATAAAACTGAATAAGAAGTATTTTTATGATTTAGTTTCACCGTGACATCGTTGTCGGAACGGAACATCCCTTGTCACTCGCTCGTTATAGAGGGTGCTTCGAAGTCGTTTAAATGGACAATGGTCCATACAAGTGCACTTGTCGATGTCAACGATGTTGTCCACTTTTGATTCTGTCTCTAAAGGCCTTTAAATGGCAGGTGCAACGAAGAATAATAACAATGAGTTCGTATTAAAAAGAAGGTTTTAACAAAAGTTATTTTTCTATTCGAAGTTTTTCAAATCATACTCTTTCATTGCGAAACTTTTTCAAAAAGAAAAACAAAACAGATAACCTAGTTGTGCCTCATAAAACAAGTCTAATTAAAAGCGTTCAGGTTATCCGTTCTGTAATGTTATTTATATATCATTGCATAGCATTTTTCAAGTAATTTAACGCTGCAAAAAACGTTGAAGCGATTACTAATTATGATTATCTTAGGAGTTCCGTGGAACGGAGCTGTTTAAAAAACAGTTTTAGTTCGTGATTGCTACTTAGTTTGTCCGTTCGCCGAATCGAATGTCGAATTAATTGTGCTTTTTTATACGGAGCATTCGTAACAGTAGCAGTATTTTCTGCCTGTGTTGCCATTTGTAACATTACTGCAGTAGTTTATGGATTTTATTAATGAAAAGCTCTATAAACAGTCACTTATAAATTAGTAAGTAGGTATCTAATAGTTTTTAGTAATTTAAGTAAGTTATAAAAATTGCTTTTTTATATTTTTTTTCATGGGTCATTAAATCGTAATATTAGTAATAAAAAAAAACTACCTACATTATTTTCCAAATATATGTTCTGTTTTAGGTGTAAGCATGTTTCAAAGGTTACTGCTTGATATCTTAAACTCATAACAAAACAATATAATTGCTCAATTTAAAAAAAAATTTAGAGAGAAAAATCTGTAGTTGGCAACATTAGTTTTTCATTGAGATGAGTATCGTAAAGACAGGTTGGTAGTAAGTAGATTTTGGAGGTGTGGTCGACCGTCAGCAGTGAATCGATTCTAAACTTATGTTTTTTTTTAATTTAAATTTAAAATTGGATATTTGTTCAATGTAGTATCACTGTAGTATCGAGTACTGTAGTCACCTTTGGGATGGTTCTGCCAAATACCAGGTCGAAGCGCTAGACTCTGTTGACCGAAAACTCATAAATAACAACAATCTTACAAATAAAAAATTGCAGACGCTGGAGCATCGTCGTAAGGTTGCTTGTTTGACAGTATTTTATCGGCTACATTTTGGTGAGTGTGCGAGTGCTCTTTTTGACCAAATTGAACCCACCCCTTTTTACCACCGGAATACCAGACGCAGACAGAACTTCCATCCCTATATAGTGGATTTACCAAGAAGTCGAACAAAACGCTTCGACAGTTCCTTTTTGGTACGGATTGCCAAGGTGTGGAACAATCTGCCTGCGTCTGTTTTTCCTGACCACTACAGTCCTGGAACTTTTAAGTGTCGAGTGAATCGGTTTCTCGTGGACGGACGTGTAACACCATAGTCTTCATGCGCACTTTCCATCAGGTGGCATGGAAGACAAACGTCCTATCCCTTCAATATATATAAAAAAAGATGAAAATATGGAAATTAAGACTTGCTGCATTCTACACAATACGTGTTATTTTAAGAATAAGTAAACATACACAGGTGACAACAGAAATACATTAATACTGATGGAGATATCTAAAACAATAATTTGCCCTTTGTTGAATCATATTGGCCACGCAATAAGTGACTTTATCACCTATTTAAAAAAAAATGCGTGTCGATTGCAGCTCGATGGTTTTTCACAACAATACTATTCCTAAGAATAATGTAACTGTTTAGTATTAAGTAACGTGTACCACGGCAAATATGTGCCTATGATAAAAGTCGCTGTTTGTAGCTACAAATTATCATTGTTGCGAAGTTTTCTGAAATGGTTTACTGTGCTGTCTCTAAGTAGAGCGGTTATATCAGACTCCCATTAAATTAAACACCCTATTTAAAAGGGACATCCTAAAAATTAAGCTTTTAGCTTCAAAAAAAAATGGACCTTAATACAAACTACCCTACTACTACCAAACTACTACCAAATTGTACCCTTTTAGGGTTATTTTTATAGAAAATCCTTTCGTAAAACTCGACTGACATTGTTTAGAGAGAATCTCTGTCCCAAGGCCCAGAAGTTAAGACTGTATTGATGTGTCTGTATTTATGAATGTTATAAAACTGGCAGTTTTCGAGATTAGTGTTGAAACAAAAACCTTTCAGTTTTATTATATTACTAGCAGAGGCGTGCGGTTTTACCCGCGTCACTATGGATTCCGTAAGAATTTCTTGATAAAATATTTATATTGTATACTAATATATAAAGCTCAAGAGTTGGTTTGTTTGTTTGGTTGAACGCGCTAATCTCAAAAGTACTGGTCCGATTTGAAAAAATATTTTTGAATTGTATAGTCCATTTATCGAGGAAGGATAGAAGCTATATTTTATCCCGGAGTTCCGATGGGAACGGAAGTAATGCAGGTGGAACTGCGGAGAACGACTAGTTGTCAATAAACCCTCCCTAAGAGATGGACTATCGAATGCAAATAGTTTTTCCTAATTAAAAATATGTATTTATTTAATATGTATGTTTATATATTTCTTAAGTATATCAGTTAACTAGTATCCATAACAAAAGTTCTTTAAGAAACTTAATTTGGGCTAGATAATGTTGTGTGAGTGTCAGAAATATTTATTTATTTATTCTTTACTAGCTGCTGCCCGCGACGTCGTCTGCGTGAACGCTATGCAGCACCAAACGCACCTACGATTATAACACTGCTAGCGTGATAATATGTAGCCTATATGTTGACCCGACTTCTTAACTATCTTCATGCCAAATTTGAAGTAAATCCATGCAGTACTTTTTGAGTTTATCCCGGAAAGACAAACAGACAAAAATTCTAAAAACTATATTTTTTGTTTCTGTTTCGATTGTAGATCATACCCCAAGTATTCTTTTAAAAAAATATTCAATGTACAGTTTTGACTTTCCTACCATTTTATTATATGTATAGATAAACCCGACAATCAGTTTTTGAGATTGGCGCATTCGAACAGAAACAAATCCTTCAGGATTATTAAGTTAGTAACAAATTATTTTAAGATATCTCTTTTATTACTCAATAATCACTCGGTGTATAGAATAAACCGTCGCGTGCCGCTGCCTGGGCGGGATCCGGATAATGCGCGCAGCGAGCACGCATGTCGACCGGTTATTACTACGTTACTATGAACAATACGCCTAAGTTACAGCCGCGTCTAATCAAATATATGCACTTCGGAACCTATTCACTTGCAATAAGGTTAAAAATCCAATGAAAATGTATACATATACAGATACTAGAAAAATACGCCTCGTTCTGTTATGTTACGTCACTGCTGGGATATGACAACGCTGTTTTGTAATGTGGCTTTTATGAGGTGGTTAGTTTAAGGTCAATAGTTAATAAGTAAGTAGTTTATACAAATGTATCGACGCTTAGTTGATTACCACTTGAATAAAAAAGTATTGTTTAGGTTCTTATTTTGTACGTCAAGTTTTTTTTGTGCTGCCTCTGTTTAAGCATATCACGCGTACTGAGAGTGTAGTTAGTACATATAGAGAAAAAACTATAAAATTTCGAAAGTATTATAAATTTTAATTAAATATCAAATAGATACTCACTGGCAAGCAGCTTTACGGTATGATACGGTATTTAATAATTATTTTAGAAAAACCACGATAACACGCTACAACTCTAGGTGTGTCTAAGTTTTGTTGAACTTCCTCGCGTGTTGACACGCTATGCAAATCTTCCATCGCCCTGTATATAAAATAGGGTTGCGGCACTATTTATCGATATTCGATGTTACTTCACCGGCTCACAAAGCAATGCAGGCGCGCGGTGCGATATTTATTCGATTAACGGTTCTTTGGAGTTTTATTGCGTGCCATCCGAACGTACACTGGCCTAGTATTGTGTTTGAGCAATCGATATTATCTCGTATTGCATGCAGTGTTGTATGTATACAGTTCGATTTTTATGAGACTGCTATGATATTTTTTTATCTAACTAATATAATAACGCTAAGTTTGTGTTTTTGAACGTACTCATCTATAGTAGTTTTATAAATTTGAATTTGAAAAAAATTCGTTATGCAAAGGCCATATTTTAAAAAAATTGTTACGGGATCGAAGTTGCAAGGTTAGATACATACATATATTAACATTAGGTATATAAATAAATAAGTAATTTATGTGAAACCAACATTCACACAGGTAATAAAAGTTAATTTTACAGAACAGCCGATTGGGTCTTCTGTAAATAAACTTAAATAATCCTTGACAATCAATAATAAATTAAGATACAATGTATGTACAATTAACTACATTAGCAAAAAATCAACAAATCCACATGCCTTCTATAATATACCTATAAATAATTAAATAAAGAATGATAAAACAACAATTTAATTTAATAAACTACGAATGCAGAGCATTACAAAAACCGACTTCAAGTCAAAACTTTGGCCGACTTACAATGTCATCCACGTAAACATTCTCCGAAATCATACATATTGTTTCATAAATTTCAAATTTTCAATGAAGTACTCAACCGATTTCAATGAAATTTATAACAGACCATCTATGAAGTATCCTCTATCATATGAAACAAGAATTTTCAAAATCGATTCATAATTGTCCGAAATATCGTATAACAAAGACACAAAAAAAACATTCAGACGAATTGAGAACCTTCTTCTTTTTTGGAAGTCTGTTGAAAAACGTTCAGCGTACCCGTATGCCGATCCACGACTCCCGCAAAAATTAAAAAGCACTTAGGCCATAAATAACTGAATTTATTGGACCGTTTACGGAGCAAAAAAGAGTCGATCTTTCAATCAAAATATCGTTAAATATACAGCGAAACGCTTCGATAGTTCATTTTGTAAGGGTCACTATCCTGCATCATTTTATCTTACAGTCCCGAGTCGAGTCTTATAAGTGTAACGAAAATAAGTTTCCCATCCTCGTCCACTTTTCTTATGATGACATAGAATACTTAGTTTTCTATAAATATATTAGGAATAAAGTTGAATGGTTTGTTTGTTTGAAGGTGATAATCTTGAAAACTATCAGTATATTAATGAAATGAGTATTCAAAAACCTTATTGTTTATATTTCATCTAGAAATTCCCACGGAATCAAAAGTTGTGCCGGTAAAACCGCACGCTTCTTCTAGTATAATATAATTCTACGGAAAATAAAAACCATAACATCGATATCGATAAAAAATAAAATGCCTAGGTATTACCAAAAGTTACAAAATAAGATTGTGTCATACAAATGTGAAATACTCTAGCTCACAGTCAATAACATTCTTTTTCACTAACAAGAGATTATTTACTTAACCGTACTGTTTTTAAGTCGTTAATTTTAGTGCACTCATGATACTGCTCAAGCAGGCAGAGTATTTAGTATGGAATCGTTAATCGGTAAACGGTAAATGAATTCTTGGATATGTTTGTGATTCATAATGGATCATGATGCTTTTCAGGTTTCCTTTCAATCCCGAGCTATTCAAATCCAGGGTAGCTTTAAACGAGTATATTTTTTTATACAAATGTTGCCTAACTAATCGTCGGATCGATATTTGTTGCTTTGCGCACTAAATCGGGTAAAATGCTCGATGACCTCAGTGGAGCCTCGCAACGAGTGGGTCTTAAAATGAACATGGATAAGAGAAGATCATGTCGAACGTCCATGTTGCACCTGCTCCTGTGGTAGTTGGAGGCACCACGCTCGAAGTTGTTGACGATTATCTATACCTAGGACATAAACTCCAGTTAGGTAGGTCCAACTTTGGGAAAGTGGTCAATCGTCGAATCCAACTCGGCTGGGCAGCGTTCGGGAAGCTCCGTAGAATCTTCTCGTCCAAAATACGGCACTGAGACGTGGTCACTAACTATGGGCCTTATAAACAAGCTTAAAGTCGCTCAGCGGGTAATAGAAAGGGCTATGCTCGGAGTTTCCCTGCGAGATCGAATCAGGAATGAGGAGATTCGCAGGCGAACCAAAGTCACCGACATAGCCAGAAGAATTGCAGAGCTGAAGTGGCAATAGGCAGGGCTCATAGCTTGCAGAACAGATGGCCGTTGGGACAGAAAAGTCCTCGCGTGGCGGCCCCCCGCACGATGGACCGACGACCTAGTCAAAGTCGCCGGAAAACGCTGGATGAGGGCGGCGCGGGACCGAACGACGTGGAAAACCTTGGGGGAAGCCTATGTCCAGCAGTGGACGTCTACTGGCTGATGATGATGATGGATGACACTAAATCGGAAAGCTTCTAAAAAATAGAAATTCTCCGCATAGGTTGAGCAAATAGTGGCATTCCACGAAATGTTAGATATCGTGTCTTTTTCGAAAATAGTTTTATATCCGCCAAGCAAAAACCTACAAAAAAAGGGACGGGGATGAACCGTACCGTACGAAACATGAACTAAGTTTTATTCGATTTTCTTACATCGATCACGTGTAACTATTCCAAAAGGCTTTGCAGTCTCTTTCCAAACAGGAAACTCTTTTTAAATATATAAGGTGCAGTGCCTTATGAAATACAAGAAATTAATCTTGCATCGTGTTGCAGTTTAATGAGTGCGCTTCCGTCGCACTATGCTTATAACCTGACACCTCACTATGTAGTGAAGCGCTTGAAATGGGTGATAACGTTGAGCGTAAGAAAATAATGAAATGTAATGTTTTTATAAGTACTATCTCTAATGTTAATTAGAGGATGAAGAGGGGATTTTGTTTGTATTGCAGTTTTATTTCCCAAAAGAAATTCTTGATGAAGAATTTCTTTTTTAAATATAGTTCTTAAAAGTGAGGCTATCATCATGTAAATAAGATTATTCACATACAAGTCTCGTTTCATAGAAACGAGAATTTGAGCAAATTAACTATAATTAAGCTTTATTCAAACTTCCTTTCAAACAATACCTACTCAGAGTACCATTACACACATAAAAAAGATGAAACTAATAGCAATGTCAGCTAGTCTTGAAAAGGTTATTTTCTCAAGTTACATAGACTGCTTTTAAGCTACTGTTCTAAAATAGCATGCTAAAACGCGTGCTATTTAGTATGCTCAAAAATCGCAAGCCTGTCGATTCACAAAGCGTGCTCGAAATGAGCATGTTAATTTTGAGCAACATTCCGACACACATGCTACTACGAAGCGAGTGCTCAATTGAAGCATGCTTTGGTGCTTGAAATGAGCATGTGTTACTTAAATATATCTATACTAATATATAAAGCTGAAGAGTTTGTTTTTTTGTTTGAACGCGCTAATCTCAGAAACTACAAGTGGGATTTGAAAACTTCTTTTTGCATTTGATAGCCCAACTCTTGAGGAAGGTTATAGGCTATATTTTATCCCGAAATTCCCACGGGATCAAAAGTTACGCGGGTAAAACCGCGCGCGGTGGCTAGTATAATATAAAATATTCGTTTTTTATATCCTTGATTGAGTTTCATGCATGGGCTGTTTCATTGTTGTGTAGGCACAAAGATCAGAATAAGTTCAAATGTAATGAAATAAGTAACCCATACATAAGTACGTTGATTTAGGTTATGTCAAGTACTTACTCTAACCTTCATTAATCACAATAAATGCTCTCATGTCATCGTACGTTTAATTAAAATATATTTTTGGAAATTTCTATTGGATTTTCTTTTCAAAATGCAAGAGTTTTGACTCAGGGTTTTAATCACTAAAGGTTTTCTGATTTATCTGAACAATTCTAATGATTTATTCTTATTTTTATTGTAAGGCACAATGTTATGTTTACCTGTGGGTGTTCGAAGAATATAGAGTTGCACTTTATGGTTAAGGAATACTATAATAGTATAAAAGTAATCTTTATGCTTTAGTTCGTCTATGACACTTTTATTTCTCAGAGACGACTAATGTTTTAGATTGAAATAAAACGGTCAGACATTTAAAAGAGCCACTGTGACCTCAAGATTGTGGTTTTTTAAGAGTCCTATGGCGACTTTGATACCTACGTTGGTTTTACATAAAGATCCACAGTTTTAATATAATAATCCGTGACAAACAGATGTCCAACAGAGCGAAACAGAAGTACGTAATGAAACATATGTCAATGTCGAGTAGTAAAAAAGACATATAAAATAAACCGAAAAACGGTACAGACCACTTTGATGATGGGGTGTCACTGTCTAACTCAGACCGTACGGAAAAAGAAAAAATAAGTTCCGTTTCTGGGTGTTTATCTATTTATGTATTTATATTCCAGGTTCCGCCGTAGTTCCCTACATAGTATCCCATAACACAAGCTATGCTTTCTCTGGGGCCATGTAGTTGGTGTGATTGTCTTGAGATTCTTTTTTATTTTGTTTTATAAGAAAAATACTAAATTCACAGGGTTAACAGAATTTCATTCCCGCGTAGAGTCGGGTTAGTAGAGCCCCACCGTCACTGGCTAAGCATGTAGTAAACGGCGACTAAACCGAGTGTCCCCCGCTTTGTGGTAGAAATCTGAGGCCGCTTTGCTAGTGACCACCCTTCTTTAAAATATGCCGCCAAATATCAGCGCTCCGGCGGTGAAGTCTTTCGACAATATCTAATGAAGAGCCAGTTTCTTTCTAAAACTGTGTGCTGTCATCTTCGACCTCATCTTCACTTACCATATAAGGTGAGATTGAGGTCAAACGCGGGCTTAGTCATTAATAAAAACACTTTTTCAAAAAATATACCTTCATATTATTTTTGTTGCTTATATTTACTGGGCAATAAAAGGGCAACGTATATTTTACGGTACATAGTGGTAAAAATAAGTCATTCTTATGCGTCCGAAGATAATTACGTGTCAAGAATTCTGTTAAAATTAATTAATTTAGGACATAAAAGAGAAATGATAATGTTTTAGTTACCTAACCAATAAAAAAATAATATACTTAGTTTTTTTTCTGCAAAGCGCGAATCACCTTATTAAGCTAGGCCATGTTAAGATTGGATAAACTAAAAATTAAGTTAATAAATGTCCCAAAAATGCTACGAAAACAGATACGAAAAACAATAAAATTTGTAAAAATAACCCATAAAACTTACTTTATTTAATTAAATCATTAAAATATCAATATTAGCCTGAAAACTAGGTACTCTTATGGTTTAAGACTCAAGAATTGGTATTTCGTATTTTGCATTTAGAATTGCACCAAAAATACCGACCAGCTGCAGTGTAAAATGCAGTAAAAATTAGCATAACCAGAAATGGCCGCCCTCGATTTTATTTAGCACAGGAACAAGAGGGCAAGCGGGCCCAATTCGACATTTATGTTATTACTAGCCACCGCGCGCGGTTTTACCCGCGTAACTTTTGATCCCGTAGGAATTTCGGGATAAAATATAGCCTATAACCTACCTCAAGAGTTGGGCTATCAAATGCAAAAAGAATTTTTCAAATCCCACTTGTAGTTTCTTAGATTAGCGCGTTCAAACAAGCAAACAAACTCTTCAGCTTTATATATTAGTAGGTATAGATTTTAAATGTTGTATAGGTATAGAAATACCAAGATGAAATAAAAAAAGCGTAAAATATCCCGTTTCTAAAGGTTTTCTTTCGATATCATCTTAGACCAAGTTTAACCTGATGTAAGGTGGAGATTTGTTCAAGATGATATTTCAGGTTTAGGAATGAACTGGACTCTTCATAAAATATTGCTGGAATACATCATCATCGGTATTTAAAAAGGTTGTGCTTATGATAATATTAAACGCTACTTTAACAAATACTGATTTAATGGTTTTTGGCTTTAACATTTGAACAGGGGTAAAATAAGAGAATGCCATGTCTTATTGGCGTAAGGTACCTGGTAGCATATTATGTATTAATTTAGATCTAATAGTTTATACTGATCGTATGGGTTATTACTTTATTCATCATCACCACAACCCTCTTTTTAATGAGCGCATTGTAGAGCCATACCTCTCTCGCCTAGGTGAGGAAGCTTTTGCCATAAATCGCCGACCTTGCCCAGTGCTGGTTGGTGGATGTTAAAATTTTCAGGGTACCGTACCCTAACGAATACTATGGACAAGCATACAGCACCCGGGCCGTCTTTTTAAAGTGCCCTCCGAAGCACGAACTAATAATAATATTAATTGAAATACATTGCGGGGATTGAACACGCAACCCCTCGACCGCTACTCGCCAACAGAGGCTCAGAGGCGTTATTTTCTTTTTGATATTCAGCAGTGAGTTATAAATTATGCATTCTACTGAGGGTACTCTAAGGTAGTTTAACTCGTTTTAATATAGAAAACTTTCATTTCGTTCATTTAGTTATGTTGAGTCATTTTAAATTGTTTAATAAATCTATATATCCTCACAGAGTTTTTAATTTATAATATTCGTATAATAAATAAAGCATAAGCTCAATTTCATTAAAAAGCCTTGATTAAATGATCGTATCTAAAAACGAAGACTTCTTTTATCGTTGGAGCTGGTTTTATGTAACGTATTTTCATCCCAATTTGGTAGTTATGGCATTAAGCCAAGATATGAATCCTCGGGGTCTTTCGAAAGTAGGTAGATTCTCGTCATATTTATGATGAGAGGGTTTGACATGTCCGTAATCATAACAGTATACCAACAATACAGTGATGGCTGTCACATCTCGATAGTGTTTGCGTTTGTAAAGTAATCGATCTTTTAGACATGATTTGACGTCACGAAAGAGTCCAGTAGTTTGTTCAATAATGATTGATTTGGGTTGATGTGGGCCGTAGTGCTTTGAATGGCGGGGTGCCTATTATTTATCTCTCGATATGAAAGTCGTATTATTTGTTGTGACATAATGATATTGGATCTAGTGGAGTCTGGGGCAGATACCATACTAGATACCTATGACATTTCTGAACATTCATAGGTCATATTTGCGTGATGAACACAGATATTATCTCCTATGTCATGGATTATGTTTATTTTAGTTTATTTCTAATATTTATTTATTTATGGCCTACGTGTTTATATTTCTTAAGTTCATTTATTTTTTTATCCATAACACAAATTCTGAAAAAGAATCATAACACTTTATTTTGATAGTGAATACCACAATTGTTTTTATCTTGATATACGCTATCTATGCGTTTACAACAATAGTCTATTATTTGATATTCTCAGCGGATTTAATAAATTAAATTAAACGGATTTAATTAAATTAAATTTATACCGTTTCGACATACCGTCAACAAAGCAAGCCATCGCAGGTTCCATGCAGTTCAGTATGAAGTTGGTTCCGTTTGTGGAACTTTTTTCTCATATAGCGCACATCAGCGGATATTGCTCATTGCTGCACTTTTTAATAACCACTTCCTTAATGTATGCTTAATGAGGAGACTAGCTCGTTTACCGCCTGGAAATTGGTTTATAACCGCTGTGGTGTGATGATTTCCGTTGTGTTAAAGTTGTCATTCCGTCTGATGAAGTGGCGAGCATGTGAATCACCTTTTCAACCGATTTCCAAAATAGGCGGAGGTTCTCAATTCTTGTGTATGTGTGTTACACGATATTTCGGACAATTATGAATTGATTTTGAAAATTAATGTTTCCTATGATAGAGGATACTTCGTAGTTGGGCCCATTTAAATTACATCGAAATCGGTTGAGTACCTACTACATTGAAAATTTCAAACTTTTGAAAAAATATGTATGATTTTGGAGAATGTTTACGTTGATGACATTCTCAACTCAGCCAAAGTTTTGACGTGAAGTCGGTTTTTTTAATGCTCTGCATTCATTGATTACAGAAATTTTGGATTGTGAGTTGAGATGGCTTATTTAGCGGTTACATCTGTATGTTTCTTTTACTAATATATTCTCGGTGTGCCGCCGTGTCGTCTAGTTATGTTTTGACCTTACATTAAAAGCTGATGCACATTTTAGTAACTCCTTAATAATATAATTTTTGGTCATGATTAAATTAACATCATCATCATCACGACTCTTTGGAAAGAGCCCACTGCAGGGCTATGAGTCTCTCCCCTGAGTGACGAGGAGGTATAGGCCATAATCTACTAAGCTGGCCCAGTGCTGGGTGGTGGATGTCAGAATTTTCAGGGCGCCGAAAATGGCTTCTGACAAACCCTAATGACTACTGTATATAAGTATACAGCACCCGGGACCGACTGCTTAAGGGCGCGGACCCATGTCTGCGGTGCGGCGCCGCTCGCCGCGCGGCGGTGCACCGCCGCGCCGCAACGCGACGCGGCGGCGCCGCGGACAGTGCGCGGTGAGATGAGAAATGAAACTAGCCTGAATGGATTAGGATATGTTTGTTTATTATTTGTAGAATATTTTTTTAATTCTGTGACAGATGCCTGACGAAATTTTAATTGAAAATAGTAGTGAATAAATGTGCGTTTGACCACTTTCTGGTAAACACTCTTTTGTTCTATATATTTTATTGTGACAGAGACTTTGTGACAGTAATAAAAAACAAGATAACTATTATTTATAGGCATGTGTACATACGCTTAAATCGCGTCAGAATGTTTCCAAATTAAAGTGAATCTACCACCACTTCGGAAAGTCGATCTGTTGAGAAGAAGTGGTAAGAAACTCAACAGCAATCGTCTTTTTCAACTTAATTTCTAATTTTTACATTAATAAGTGCATAAAAGAAACAAACACAAGACAGCTAATATCATCACATAAAAAAAATATACACTCAATTTTAAAGAAACAGCCTGTGGAGAACAACTATATATGTGCAATGCAAACATGGCAAACTGGGTACACTAGGTACAGTGAAACTTTTATAAGACTCTAATTTACAAAAGGGAGCCACCAAACCAGATGTGTGTGTGCCACAAAAAAGGGCAATCCCAATGCTCCTCGGCACTGAAAAATGTTTGTGTCGGAATTTATTCATTACTATGTTCAATTAAAATTCAATTTCGTCAGGCATCTGTCACAGAATTAAAAAAATATTCTACAAATAATAAACAAACATATCCTAATCCATTCAGGCTAGTTTCATTTCTCACCTCACCGCGCACTGTCCGCGGCGCCGCCGCGTCGCGTTGCGGCGCGGCGGTGCACCGCCGCGCGGCGAGCGGCGCCGCACCGCAGACATGGGTCCGCGCCCTAACGTGCCCTCGTTGCTTGATCTGTGATATCGTTTGATACACACAGTAACCACGGCGCCACGACGACTTAACTAAATTTTTAATTTAAATTTTAATTAACATAGTTCCATCTATCTTTACCTTTGTATATTGAGTGTCATACACTGATATATACTTAAACTTGTATGTGCTTACACATGCACAGACTGATTCGTATACCCGTCTACGCTCCGGTGCAGTTTGACTTTAAATTGTTGCTGTATGTGCAGATAGTCTTCTTCATCGATATTTTCACCAAATTCGAAGATAAAACCATTATGACTTGACCCTTACATAATTTATAGTGATGTTTGGCGTCACTTTGGTAAATGGTCTTCATTTAGAGCAGTGATTCCCAAAGTGGTCTACCTATATCGACCCCCAGGGGTCTATGACAACCTGCAGAGCTCTACGAAAATGAAAAAATAAAGGCAGGTCCATGAAATAAAAATGGAGGCCACATTAGTTGGTCTCAACATATTATTAAAGCATTATTGCTTATTTTATTTCATGTTTCTTATATTTTATATAACATATACAAAATTTTATTTAGAGCAATTACTTTTAATTTAAATTCAAGTAGGTAAGTAATAATTGATAAATTTATGAAACTTAACATGTGCTTTCACTTGAAGTTTCTAACACAAAACTTCATGACGTTTAAAAATTAACAATAAAATAATATCAGGTAAGTCTCAGGGGGTCTACCCAAAACCTATAAAACGTGGCAAGGGGGTCTACGAACCAAATAGTTTGGAAACCTCTGATTTAGAGGCCGTCATTACATACAATACCTAGTTTATAGTAAATGAATTGTTTGCAATAAATACGCTGTTTTTCTGGTGTATAAACATATAAACACACTTAATTACTAGTTTTAAAATCTGCGCTAGAGTCGACAAAACGTTATTTATGAAATATGTAAATTTATTGAACTATTCAAAGCACGTCGATGACCAAAGGAACGGTTCCTTACTGAGGAAGCGTTTTATTACCAGGATGACCAGCAAGGAGCCGCTTACTTCCGTCCACAGGTGATGAATCAAACCTTCGGTCACAGTTCAGATATCTACAGTAATTCAATTCGGCCGCATCTTTGAAATAAATACCTACAGCAGCGCCGCGGTCCGTTTACATGTGATAGGGCTGCGCGCTTTCAGCGTTTAAATAACATTTGCCTACTTTGAGTTTACCTCCATTTAGTTTTGTGACTGCAAATATACTTTTTTTGTATATAATCCAATAAAATACTTTGTAAATTGAATAGGGAGTGTTCAACTAAAACACGTTTTGTGTCAAAAAACCATGTTTACGTTTGAATAACAAATCGGTCTTATAAATTAGCCACTGAAAAATACACGCGCCTCGACTGAGACGCACGAAAAGATGAATTATAAAATTTTAGAGTATAAACAATCCGCATATTAACATAAAGCTCTATCCACAATTGTTTCGGAACACAGACACTCGCGACTGGCCGCATGCCGAGCGCATGCCGAGGTCGTTTGTATGATGTTGAATTACTGTAGATATCTGTACTGTGCTTCAGTGAAAGGAAAAGTTGTTTCGCTCGTTCAGGAACTTGCCTTGCCGTTGTATAGGTTCTCCTTCTGTCGGATGGGTAAGCTGCACGTAGGTATAGCCATCCTTCCTTAATTTTTGAAATTCTAATGAAAGCGTTGTTTTTCAGATCTATAAATAATAATAATTAAATTAAATAGATAACAATTTCGGTTGTAGGTATCTATGCTTTATAAGTTTTCACGATTCATTCATTCAAATGATATGTTTTTTTTTTATTTAACACCACGGTCACCCGTCAAACAAAATCTTTAACAAAATATGAGTAGGTATCTCCATGAAATAGGGTATTTTAATAACACAATCAATTTTTAATGATTTTCCTTCCTGATTAAAAAACTACATACATACATACACAAATACTTCACGTCTGCATCTCTTATGCGTTAGGCTATGAAACCATCTGATGCCACGTTCGACAAATTTGGAGGTATGATAATGATAGAGAGACTATTGCAGTGCCAGGGGGTCATCCTATTTTCCGCAAAAAACGCCAATAAAACCTCTGTCCCTTAACTGACTTTTAAAGTATGTCCGGGAAGTGAAGCAGCTGGCCCATTCTTTGTTTTTCTTTCGCTCCCAGTCCAGCAAAAAGTATAATCGTTTGTTTCATTTAATTCTGGTACCTACTTTGATTACCTACAGACACTCACTTATATCATGTCTATACCACCGCTCATCATGATACAACGTGGCGTATATATACGGAACACGCTATTTTTCAAATTAAAATATTATAATTACGTTACATTATACACTATATTTTATATTTACAAACTAAAAAAATACTATAAACACTACACTACACGATATGTCGTGTAGTACGTCCATGCCCCTGGATTAGAGAATTGTAAATTACGACTACTCCGAGCGATGCGGATCGAATCAGTTGACGTCTATATTGCATCCAAACTTTCATCATAGCAACCATCAAGTTGTGTATAGGCTATTATAGCAATCATAAAGATTATTTTTTCTTGAATATCCACTTTATATTAAGTAAAGACGGATGTTACGTCGTGACAAGAGTGACAAGAGTTTAAATCTACGGTCGTCGTGAGATATTGTAAAAATAATTCTCTATTTAGAAAGAAATATTCTTGTAAAGCTATGCTTGTTTATTTATTTATAATTTGCATAAGTTTTTTTTTTTTCGTATAAAAAATTCACTTAATTTTGTTCCAGGTTTCACTAAAATGGAACCATCAATAGCAGTATAATAGTGCATCGGAAAACACACAATAACAGGTTTGTGCTTTATCTTTACGGTTTATTTCCTTATAGTCGGAACGTGAAGAGTCAATATTTGGGTTAATGACAATATAATTAGATTAAGTTTATCTCCAATCACGTTTTAAACAGAATCGTTCGAAAGCAAATTTTCGCAAAGGAATGTGTTCGTAGGCGGATAAAATTCATAAAAGTGGTATTATTTATAGCCGCATAAGCTTCGTCATTTCTGCGGAAGCTTCTTTTGTGGAATAAATCTTGTTAATTGCACAATAAAGTTCTCCAAACACCGAAATATGTTGGATCGTGAAAAGTTCTAAAAAAGCTTTATTTACGAAAATGTTAAAGTTATGTATAGTCAAAAGAGGAACCGTATTGATCTGGTCAAAATATTGTATCTGCAAGATGGCTTCACCTGCCGCACCGCGAATGAAACAATCGTTTTATTTTCAGCAATGATTCCAAGACCAAATCATCTCACGAAACTCTAATGTTGACTGGCCACTTTGGAGACGACCAAAATCTCTTCTGTAATCTCAATACATAACTTAGTGCCTGTATCCCTTATGGGGTTGCAGAACACCAGAGGTTATAAGACCATCTGATGTCACTATTAACTTTGGAGGTATTATAATGATGGATAGAGTCTATTGCAGTGACAAGGGGTCAGCCTATCGCCCACAAAAACGCCAATAAACCTCTGTCCCTCAACTGGCTTTTACATTCTGTACTGTAACCGGGAAGAGAAGCAGCTGGTACATTCTATGTTTTTCTTTCGCTCCCAGTCCAGCATGGAAGCAATCTCAAGTGTATGCTAATCAATTCCTTATCCGAGATCAATCGCAGAAGAGATCATCGAAGAGATAAAGCTAATCTTTTAAATAAGTCATTGAGAATTTCATGAAAAGAGCAATGGCCTGTTTTTAGTACCGTATAAGCCATTTGCCGAATAATTTATTTAATTCTTACTGAGTCAGAACATGGGTACTAAAAATTACACACCTCGTTTAAAAATACGTGTTACATAATGAACATGAAATTGGTACTTACACTTTTATAAGATACCCTGTGTGATCAATGATTAGTAGCGTTGCATACGAATGGCAAACAATTGAAGAAATCTAAATATGCCCTGTTTCTGAGTTCACTTGAGCAGTGATATGAAATCCTCCGGTCTTATCACTCAGTGGCAATGTCCTGTTATTGTTATTTACACTATATTTGATAGCATTCCTGTTTATTAGGGGCATAAAGCGTTAATTATAATAAATTGAAGGAAATATACATGGTCCGCATATAATAGTCAATTATAATTTAATAGCAGATTAGGTATGATAAGGGGCCTGAGTTTCGAAAAAAAATTTTTTTTTTAAATATTTTTCATCAATTAAAATTTCAAAATTGTTCTCTGTGAGTCAAATTTTAGATTAATCTAGATTTTATGACTATACACAATTAGATGGACACGTTTTTATTACTTGTTGTGTAGTCATAAACTACAGATCAAACTTAAATTTTGATCACGTACTCAGAAGAATTTTGAAATTTTTATTTATGAAAAATATATATTTTTTTTTCCTAATTATGACTCACTCATCAGTCTTAATCTGCTATTAAAATATTATTGACTATTATATGCGGACCCTATATTTTACAAAGCGTCATCTAGGACTGAAGCTGGCATGGCTAGGCTACGGATATACGTACAGCAATCAATACTGAATTTTATGTCCATGGAGGGTTAGTTTAGAATAGCCCTATCGCCACTGAATAAGCGTGTCGTACAAGTGACCCCCGCTTGGTAGTACTATCTCGTCAGGGTCCGACTGGCTAGCGACCATCCTTCATATAAAATCTTTCGCCAAATATTACCGTACTGGCGATGCTGTGTTACGGCAATCATTTATGAAGAGCCAGTTCTTTCCTAGACCCGTGTGCTGTCATCTTCGACCTCATCTTCACTTACCATCAGGTGAGATTGAGGTCAAACGAGGGCTTAATCTTAAATTAAAATATATAATATGCATATTACGGCGAGTTCAAATTTATAATATAATGAATTTTCTAAACTTAATCGCTTCATAGGACAGTGGGTAAATAGCCGGCGAATGTACGAGAGGTTGTGAGTTCGAATCCCGCTGTATGACAAATTTTTGTACGATCTGTAAATAAATAAGCAAGTGCCATGGGTAACCAGACCAGAAATTTATGCACTAAACTAAAAAATATAGTGACTAAAACATAGCCCTGTATGTATTTTAAGAATTTTAACTGCTATTCTATCCCTATATTCGAAGCACTGCTTAGTTCATGTCAGGGCACAATGTCAAAGCAATCACCAGCATTATTTATTTATTGTTCAATCTATTGCAATTTACTACCCTATTAGGTATAACATAAGTACCTTCTCGCACCTTGCAAATGACTTGATACATTAACAATGAAATCTTATTGAGCTGATATTTTGTTGCGGCGTTTATTGACGTACTAAACTGAATTGCGCGCGCGCAGCAGGTGTTATTCGACTCTTGGATTTCAATTGTAAATTGAGTCTTATGTCTTTGCAACACGAGTTCCCGGGTTATCGGAAGGTGTGTTCACTATAACCGGTTGACAATAGACAATGGGTGCCTACTTGTCATTCCCCGCGCTGTTGTTGAAGGAAGTGTTTACGTTTGTAGGGAATGGAATGAAGCTGTGCTGCATTCACTATGAGGGAACTATGTTTTGGGTTTTATAGTAAAAATTAAAATAAAAAAAAATAAAAAAAACGTGAACTCTTCTGAAGCTACAATATTTTGATAAACCTGAAAGGGTTTGTTCATTTGAAAACGCTAATGAGGATCGCTAAAGCTGCAAACTGCACGACAGGGAGAGCGACAGCGGCGCCAGCGACGTCAGTGGGCGCTTGAGCGATTTGTCGCGGTTTCATACAAACTCAATACTTTCAATCCTGTCACGGAAATCTCTGCTCGCTGCCCCGCTGTCGTCCAGTTTGCAGCCTAAAGAAGTCGCATATGAAATTTTTCAGCTCAGTTCTTGGCGAATGTTTTAGGCCGTATTTAATTCAAAAACCCTTACGGGATCAAAAGTTACGCGGATAAAATCGCATGCGGCTGCTAGTGTAATGATTAGCTTGGGCTCTAGGTGCCAAAATTATGCCACTGCAGTAGGATGTAATCTAAAGGATAACTGCAATACGGTGCATCAAATTAAAGTTAATACTTCGCTTTATAAAGCTGCATAAATCATAATTATTTTAAAGTTCACAATGTCATAGAATGACAATCACTTCATACGCGCTGCGCACGCTACTCAATTGTGAACAAAAACCACTCTTGAGCACGCAGCCTGCCGCGCATGCGTATCGATAAAAACTTGCGCCGTAGTCACTTCCCTTTGGCGGATTTCTTTGTTATTTCGAGAAAACATCATAATTTTCACCTTTGCCTCATTGTTTGCATTATTAGACTTAATGATGCAAGAAACGAATATAATTGGGAGGAAGTTCTTGTGTTGTGTTCTATTCTTGTCTTGTAATTGTTTGTTTTCTTCTATTTAATAGATTCTAGTGTTGGTTATAACAAAAAGCTTAAATTCCGCGCATTATAACAGAATAACTGATACCTTTTTTATCGATTGTATGATTGTGCAAAACACCGAAAAGAGTGTTACGAGTTTTCATATTTTACCTATTTAGATATGATTGAGAATGATGATAATTTGCATATATTAACATGAAAGACCAAAAATTTACGTAGTGCTCATTTTAACTCTTAAAACCTAATATTTATTGTAAAATAAACGTCAATAAACGCTCAAAATTGAGAAAAAATGCAGGAACATGCTTTTATATTTTTCAGATTTTAACCCAGTAAATCAATTCGAATTGATTAAAAAAATACTTTTTGAACACTTAAGAAACCAATAAATATAGTCTTTGTACTTTTTTGTACCTTTACAAAGTCTTCTTTTTTTAAAGCCCTAAAATCTAGATAAGTTATACGTAAATTCTCCATAGAAAAATTTATGAACTACCACGCGTATCACGAGCATTCGATTTAGTACTATCATTCTCATATTAACTGTCTGTATCGTCTTTTGGTCGTATTACAGAATAGTACTCATGTATTGATACTAGTTTTGAAACTAGTATCAACGACTTTCTTTATCACAAAACGTTGCCTAATACTAGATTCAATGACCAGATATCACTTGAGTACTAAATGATTTGAACTGTGTTCACGCTTATTATAGAACTTTACTTATGCATATGCCAATGATTGAAACTAGTTTCACAACTGTATTCACTCGAGTGTGCTTTCTACCATACTTGAGCGTACTTCAAATTAAGTTTGTGTTGTTGTGAACTGTGGCTTAGAGAAAAACTAGATAGGTACGCGATTCGTGCCTTGTTTAATAGTGATCTGTATTAACTACAATGGATCCTTTCAGTGATATTGACCATTACGATAATATTAAAAAATATATAGTTTTACACAATCTACAGTAAAAGATGTGTTTTTTTTCGTCGCAAGCAGTGATGCAGATTGATAAAGTGTTTTTCGCCAAATCATATAAAGATATTTATCACATGTTGTTATCTTATATAAAGCTATGGAGTTATTTTAAAATGAGGAATTAGTAGTAAATTATGTTTGAATTATATTATGGTGCCTTTGATGCCTTTGAAAAGTTTGAACATGCTTTTCGTAAATAAAAACTATATTGGAATTCATAGTTTAAGTGACTTTACTTAGTAGTTGGCAACATTACATTTAGCTTTTACGTTTCGTTTTATTTTTGAGTGTTAAATATAAATATATTTTCATAGTAAAAAGAAGCGACAGTTATAATTTAACCGTACTGCTTCTATCGAAAAACAGATAAATAATTCAAAACATTGGCAATTTTGTCATATATCATATAGAATTTAACGCAATTTATAAGACATTGTAATCTAAACGTTGCGTATAACGTAACAGACAATTAGTTTTTGTTATTAAATGTAATGGGAAACAAATTTTTTTCAAAGAAAACCCAGTATCAACTGAGTCAGATATTTGAAACTAGTTTCAGGTAATCTGGTTTTGATAATTGTTTTGTAATAAGACTAAAGCTCAAGTCAAGAATCAGCTGGTGAACAACGCTTACGTGAAACGAGTATTAAGTCTCGTTCTGTAATACGAGCATATGACTATCATCGCCAGTGCGCTTTTGGATTTCAAGGCGACACCACGCGTGTTTGATGCAGCAAAGTTACGTATTACGAATTAGTGTACTCTGTAAGTTATTATTTTTATAACTAATTAATTTCAGTAAGTAGAAAGTACCGATACAATGAAATCTGAAAGAAAACTAAGATGCCAAACCAAGTTACCACCAAACGACATAAATTTCGCGGTCGCGCGGAATTGATGTCGCTTGCGTACGGCCTAGTCCCTTAAACGTTTTACGGAGATGACAATCTGTTCATTAATAATAGGAAGCAATACCGATGCTAATGGGTTGAATTAAAGTCGTTATTCGTTTGTAATTGTAACTCGTAAGGCTCTCCATCAAAATCTCCTTAAAAACTGGAACGCACCCATGCGCGTCTTCCATAAAAGGACCTATTGAAATTTATTAAGAGATTAACCATAATCTTTATACGCTTCAATAGCTTTAAAGTTTTTTGTCGTTCTTACTTGAAAAACACAATGATTAAAAGATACAAAACAGTAAACTTTTATAATCATAAATTGAGCCCGGAGCCGTTAAGTGGAAGTCTGACTTTTAAACTGGAAGGTTCCGTATCGTCTCATTATCAGGACCTTTAGCATGTGGCCCACTGTGGTTAGTCGAAACATCCTTCGGCGATACCACGTTTCGCCGATATTCAATTAGGTATTTATTATGTCTCGCAAGGTGTGGCGAAAAAATTAATGTAGGCTAGATTAGGATGTATTAATTACGTTTACCAAAAAAAAAATATAGTCTGTCTCATGGGTAATGCCAATGGCGGTACCGTGAGCTCCATCTATGGCGGATGAGGTACACTTGGAGGTTTTAGTGGGTAGGTCTGGCCTTCTGCCGGGTCATCCCCACATACCCCGCCGCACAGTGGATCGAAAATCGACTTTCATTGACATAGGAAAATAAAATTTTAGGTATAGTTTTTTTCGTTGCATTTCGCTTTGGCTTACCATAACTATGCTCACATATGACAAAAAAGTTAATTTAAGATATAATCAGATGAGTTATAACTTTTTTCCGAAAAATTTGTATGGAGCTCGTATGTAAAATCCGATTATCTTTGGATCTGCAAGTCAAACCGTAATATCCTTACAGAAGGTTTTAGAACTAATTATTTGTGATTTTTTGGCATACCACATATAACGGTTACAGGTGCAGAATTTTTTTTTAAAATCGTTTAGTAAAATATATTTTTTTGTTTCGTTAATTATACGTTTTTTTACATTCAGTCAAAATACTAAGTTACAAATAGTACCAATAACCTCTTATTATCTTCCTAATCCGAGTAAGACCTGGCCTAAGTAGATATTAAATAACCATTGTTGTTTAATAATGGCAAACAATAACATAAATGATTAACTATTATTATTCTGAGAAATGAGTCATGAAGGCTATGATTTAGGGTAAATAATACTTGGTTTAATTAACAGAACCGATTGCCGGCACATATCTGAGCTGAGCGCACCTCGTTAAAAAAGTATAATGCGACAACATAAAAATGGTTTTATTCCTAAGGATTATATTTTCCTTTGTATTTTATGCTAAGACTAGCTTTATCCCGCAACTTCGTATGCGCTTAACTACCCTTCTCATGGAAAGTTCAGAAACTATACAACCAGACACCCACTGAAAGAACCTTTATACCAAGTATCACACCCATGCACTCAAGGAATAAGTTTTTTCATACAAACTAAAAATCATATATTTCCCGTGCCCGTGGGAATTTTGGGATTTTTTTTCGTAGCACAACCAGTCACTCTTTGAAGAACCTAGATGCCAAGTATCACATCCGTACACTCAAGGAATAAGATTTTTCATACAAACTAAAAAGTCCAACCATTTCCCGTGGGAATTTCGGGAATTCCTTCCATAATACAAACAGACACTTATTGAGGAACCTTTATATCAAGTATCACATCCGTGCACTCAAGGGATGGGATTTTTTCATACAAACTAAAACATCATATATTTCCCGTTCCCGTGGGAATTTCGGGAATTCCTTTCATAACACAACCAGGCACACATTGAAAAACTTTTACACCAAGTTTCACATCGGTGCACTCAAGGAATAAGATTTTTCATACAAACTAAAAAGTCCTATATTTCCCGTTCCCGTGGGAATTTCGGGAATTCCTTCCTTAGTGCACCCCTACATCCCCTAAAGAATGTATGTTCTAAATTTCAGCTCTCTACGCCCAGTAGTTACGGCTGTGCGTTGTCTGTCAGTCACTCAGTCACTCAGTCACTCAGTACCTCAGTCACTCAGTCAGTAACGGAACAGTTTTATATATATTGATTAAGGACTTTTGCTAGCAAAACTGATTACAAAAATCTTTTGTCAGTGAGGGTAGTTAAGAAAAGGTAATTTGTTTATTACATACTTATATTTGTCATTTAGCAGACATAAACATTGTCATTCAAAAATAGAATGCAGTAATAAAATAACATTTAATTAGCGTGGCAACTTGGCCCATTTGTTAGTTTTCCTACTATCTTACAACTATGTTAGTACATTAAATTAGAAATCTAATAACAATATCGTTTATGTCTTTGTGTATACAATAAAAAATTTCAAACAAAATACAATTCAAAAATATGGAATGTATAAACAAATTACAGCAATAAAGTATCAAAAATCTATAAAATAGCTACACTAATTGAGGATCAAACGAACTTCTAAAGTGAAGTTCGATCCTAATTATGTGAACAGCTTCTTTCGAAGCGATTGAGGTTTACTTTATGTAGTAGCGCCACCTACTGCTAGCCTTTGCACGGATTTTAGAGTCTATGATAAGGGTTCTTTTCTTTTTTTTTTTTTTTTTTTTAACAACTGTCACGTTTCGCTCCCTATGTCAGCATCCAGTCTACAGAACTCATTTTGTTTAAAGTCAATCTGTCTTATTCCTGTTTGTTCATTTCACTATATTGGGGTTGGGTAAAATACAAATATAAATTGAAATTACTCCATGTTGAAACATATTCATATTATGCTTATTTCAAAGCATAATAACGGGTGGGTTTATATTAAATCGCTTCGAAAGAAGCTGTTCACATAATTAGGATCGAACTTCACTTTAGAAGTTCGTTTGATCCTCAATTATATTTCACAGCTTCTTTCTTTGCGATTGAGGTTTACTTTATGTAGGATGTTTAAAGATTAGTTATAGTGAAATGAATTGGCAGAGTAGTAAGGTAAAACTCTTCAATAGTAAATAAACATACTTATTGAAAACAATTCAACAATGATTAGGCAAATTATTTTTCGTTACAAAGTTTGTTATAATTTCTAGCAAGGACTGAGGAAGAATCCGACCATCCTGCAGTCTTTTTGATAGGTCAATAGAAACTCCTAAATAAATAGCTCTTAATGTAGCAGCATGTCATGTACTATGTGCACTAAAAATATTTTCATCAATACCACTGAGAGTTAAAGTGTTTTTAACCCAGTGACTTAAAGTTTGGAAACCTATATGTTTCTTAAAACTAATAAACAAATTATCAGGTTTCCTTAAATTTTCGTTTTATTTATATACCTACATCTGTAAGGTTTTTGCTGGACAAATTTCTGGACGAATATTAAAAAACGGAAACTTTACCAAGGTCTGTTTACTATTAAATTTAGAGGTTTTTATAAACCCTTTTATAAGTACCTTTTTTAGTTATTAAAATATTTTTAATCTTTGTCACGGATAAAATTTGAACACGATGTTCCGTTACAAGAGCTATTAGTGTAACAGTTTTCTTGGAAAAGAGTCTTTAAGTCAAGGTCTTCATTAGGAAATTTTGTAGGTAAGTAGCTCAATACAACTGCTGGATCCCAGGTAAGATCATACTTGATGTGGTTGGTCTTCACATAACGACTCCTTTCATGAAACTTTTTAACCTGTCATATTGGGAATTTATGTTTAATATTAATGATAATGCAGATCTATAGCTATTAATAGTACCGTACTTAGCACCTTTTTCGAAAATTTCAGTTAGAAAATGAACAATTATTGGTTTAGAAGTTTGAGTAAAACTAAAATTATTATTTTTGCAATATTCAATCCACGCCTTGATACCTCCTTCACACTGTCTCGGTAAGAATTATCCAACAAAGATGCCAACATAATTTCAACGGACTTTGAAGACAGTGATCTTTTTACTAACGCTTTCGGAACAATTTCGCGGCAACCAAGGTTAATGTTTAATGAAGGTTGTGCGCAGATCTGAAAGGAGATTTCAGCGAATTAGTATTTAGTAAATACAATCACAACACAACCTTTTAAACAATGGCAACCATAGTTGCGTGGGCCAGTATGGTACTACCACAATACCCACAGACTTTTCACTAACAATTTTCTGAAGAGTTTTTGCATCTGGGTCATTTTTCCAGGTTACATAAATAGGACATTATAAGTTGCATCTGTTTGCAAAAAGATCAACCGATAGTATTCCAAACCTATTTGTTATATTATTAAAGGTATAGTCACTTAGATCCCATTCAGTGTCATTAAACTGTTTTCGTGACAAACTCTCAGCTTCTATATTATCTTTTGAAGTAATATAAGATGTAAAGATATTGATCTTACGCATTTCACGCTATTTCCATTGGTCTCGGGTAATATGATCCATATGTGAAAACTGAACACTACCTACCCATTCTATTTATACAGGTAATGGTAATATCTATTCTTAACAATATATCACAATCGTAACTACCATAATTATGCGAATGTTTTAAGTCCGAAAAAACTGCTTTTAATTCCAGAGTATTAATGTGTAGCGACGACTCGCTTTCCTTCCAATGACCCGCTGCCTCTTTTCCATCACAAAACCCGCCCTAGCCAGTATATGATGCGTCAGGATAGATAGTTTTAGTGTATTGGCCTGTTCTAAGAGGAGAAAAGCCCTCTTCTAGATAATTTAACCACCAAGTAAAATCATCTTTATTATATCTGGGTAAATTCACTACCTGATCATAAGTAGGATTTTTATTTGGTGACAATATTTTAAATTGCTCGAATAACTTTGTGTATTATTTTTTCTATTTTAAGAACTTTTTTTTTTTTTTTTTTTTGTGGGTAGTTTTAAAATAATTTTATCTGAATCAAAAATAAACCCAAGGAATTTACATTGTGTTCTAGGAACAAAGCAACCTTTTTTCCGTATGCATTATGAAACCTAAATTTATTAAAATATGTTTTGTAATCCAAACATTCTCATTACAATCATCACAATCTTTGCCAATGTAAAATATATTATCTAGATATATTATGGATGAAAAAATTATCCCGACGTAAAAATTCCATGACTGGTTTTAATATTTTAGTAAATACTTATATAAAGAGCGGTGCATAAGTCAAACGTTTAATATTTGAATTCATATAAAACGTTGTTATATTCAAATCGAAGGTACTTTCGGAAAGACTTATCAACATTGATGAAAAAATAACATGTAGCATTGTTTTGTTAACTTATCAGCGGTTCTGTAATCTTCCATTTTGAAGTGTTTTGTAGTAAATTAATTCAAAGATTTTAAATTATGTATGAAGCGATTTTCACCGTATAGCTTGAGCACAAGAAAAAAATTGTGATAAAATTTACCTGGCTCATGAGAACATACGAATATAGCATTTATTTTTAATAGTTTATCCAACGCTAAAATATAATCTTTATGGCCATGTATTGACCTTGGGTAAACACAAGAGCTACTTTGTTTAGCGGGCAGATATTTAAAAGGTCTTTAGTAACCAGCTATTCACGATAATATTAATGGATCACTCGTTATCTAAGCCCATTTTTGATGAAAATATCGTAAACGTCCATCGCACTGCACCTGGTGGTTTATTTCCGCTGGTTGCTAGTGTTTCACGACCGTTCGTGGTAGGTCCTACGTGGCGGGTACGTGTAGCTCTGCTGTGGAGCTCGAGCCGGCAGCTATGGCTGCGGAGATGACGTCGTCGTTTTTTGCAATTTGCAGCGTTTCAGCAACATCTCCTCCCAATAGATAATCATCGCAACTTGTATTGGTCAGCGTGTCACGCAGGCATACGTTTATGGAACTCATTATTATGTTACGATGAGTTTTAGTTTCCCTATTCTGGCTATCGCGACAAGCGTAACTCAGCAGTTTTAAAAGTTTTTGCTTCAAAGTTCCATTGAAAATGATTACCATCGCTTGCGATAAAGCTGCCAAGGCGATTCCAATTTGCCCTTTTTTTTTTTTTTTTTTTGTTGATGTATAGAATCTCGTTTGGTAAGAGTTTCAGCCAATGCTGCTTTTGCTTCTAAATTTAATAAAGGGAGCAAGTAAATATTTGCAAATTGCGGGTACAAGATAGTCCTCAACAGGCTTATCTTTAGATTCTTTAGATCTTCAGCCGACAACTGCTGGTTTTTAGACCTCTTCCGGGACATTAATCGTATCAAAAAAAAAGGCTGATAATGACGGAGGTAGCTCGGGCACTTCAAATCTTGGATTCGGCGTGCAAGATCGTCTCCACCGCAAATCAGATTAATCGCCAACGGCGATATTATCTGGTAACTGACTAATCAAAAGAATTAATTATATGCATCGAAACTCGATGACTACACGCACATACCATGTGGGTAGTTTTGTGTCAACGACATTTTTTCTAATATTTATTAAAATTATATTAGAGATTCTCCACCGTACATCAGATTAATCGCCAACGACGATATTATTATCGAGTAACGGACTATTAAGGAGAATTAATTGTATGCATCGAACCTCGATGACTACACGCACATACAATGTGGGTAGTTTTTGTGTCAACGACATTTTTTCTAATATTTACTAAAATTATATTAGAGATTCTCCACCGTACATCAGATTAATCGCCAACGACGATATTATTATCGAGTAACGGACTATTAAGGAGAATTAATTGTATGCATCGAACCTCGATGACTACACACACATACAATGTGGGTAGTTTTTGTGTCAACGACATTTTTTCTAATATTTACTAAAATTATATTAGAGATTCTCCACCGTACATCAGATTAATCGCCAACGACGATATTATTATCGAGTAACGGACTATTAAGGAGAATTAATTGTATGCATCGAACCTCGATGACTACACGCACATACAATGTGGGTAGTTTTTGTGTCAACGACATTTTTTCTAATAAGTCCCAACACCGTTGGGTTCTTCGGAATTTGTAATTTGATGTCTCAACCTCCTCGAATTATTTTCTTGAGAATTTTCTCTTCCTTCGATGCACAATTTTTACCATTTAAACTTTTTAAAATTTAACTAGCTAATTAATATATTTTAGTCGACGTGCGCAGGCTACAGCACGGAAACGCAGAATGAGTTCTGTAGACTGGATGCTGACATAGGGAGCGAAACGTGACAGTTGTTAAAAAAAAAAAAAAAAAAAAGAAAAGAACCCTTATCATAGACTCTAAAATCCGTGCAAAGGCTAGCAGTAGGTGGCGCTACTACATAAAGTAAACCTCAATCGCAAAGAAAGAAGCTGTGAAATATAATTAATATTATACTTATATATTATTTTTAATATTCGAGATCACTCTCGTCAGATTCCAGTTCGGAATCAGGATCCAAGTTAGATATATCGATAAACTCGATATCAGGTCCCGAAGACTTAATCAGATCTAAAGTTTCACTGAATAAATCCTGGCTTTTCTTAGCATCTAATTTTGGTCTATGTGCTGATATCAAAGGATCAGATGAAAGAAGAAGCATGTTGAGGATATCTTCATTGGAAGCTTGCCTGGACTTCTTTCGTGAATGATGTTCACGGAACCTCCTAAAATCTTTGTTACGTGCCTCTGCGGCTTCTTCAGAGAGGCTTCCAATTGGCACAATATCGTTTGTGGCGATTATGTCTGCACCGTGAATCAACAGCTTGTGGACAGTCGACGACATGTAGTACCAATCGTACAACTCCACGTACCTTTCTGCTGTTTTCCGGGTATATTCTTTAAATTTCAAAACATCGATTTGCTCTCCAGATGTTATTGCTTGTAATATCACAGCAAACCGTCTAACGAGCTCACATATGTGCCGGCAATCGGTTCTGTTAATTAAAGCAAGTATTATTTACCCTAACTCATAGTCTGAGTGACTCATTTCTCAGAATAATAATAGTTAATCATTTATGTTATTGTTTGCCATTATTAAACAACAATGGTTATTTAATATCTACTTAGGCCAGGTCTTACTCGGATTAGGAAGATAATAAGAGGTTATTGGTACTATTTGTAACTTAGTATTTTGACTGAATGTAAAAAAACGTATAATTAACGAAACAAAAAAATATATTTTACTTAACGATTTTTAGAAAAAATTCTGCACCTGTAACCGTTATATGTGGTATGCCAAAAAATCACAAATAATTAGTTCTAAAACCTTCTGTAAGGATATTACGGTTTGACTTGCAGATCCAAAGATAATCGGATTTTACATACGAGCTCCATACAAATTTTTCGGAAAAAAATTATAACTCATCTGATTATATCTCAAATTAACTTTTTTGTCATATGTGAGCATAGTTATGGTAAGCCAAAGCGAAATGCAACGAAAAAAACTATACCTAAAATTTTATTTTCCTATGTCAATGAAAGTCGATTTTCGATCCACTGTGCGCCGTTCCCCCTTGGGCGGTCGGGGACGTGATTGCACGTTTCCCTCCAGTAAAAAAAGGCTAGGTTAGGATGTAGTCTTTGTCTATTCCGGAGATATAAAACAAAATAAAATATAGATTTTCGCCGCAACGTGTTCTCAGCGCGGGATGTTTCAACTAAACACAGTGAGCTTTTTTTCATGTGCTCTCCAAAAAAAGGGTTCAAACTTTCTGCATGACGTAAGAGATAGGTCAAACTACTATCTTATTGAAACCTCAATCCTCAGATTTCGATATAATACTAAAATCAATCTGGTATAGGTACCTAAGAATTAAAGACTTAAAGATTAAGTACCTAAGTACGCTTCGACTACAGAACCAAAACAAAAACCGTGCAGACACTAACTTACACATTCACACACTCCAAAGCACCTAACCGTCAGAACGGCGCGCAGACAAAAACCTTCACGTCGTATTCAGGAGCATGCTCCTGAAAACTCGCGTTCATTAAGGCTCGTCGCAAGCGGGTGCAGTGACCCCGTGACTGCGCTGAAGGGTGCGTGCCCTACTTCCGAAGGGCATTCGGTGAGATGTCACTTGGTAGGCGGTTGATTACGTCTTTGATTATGAGCTTTCTTTAATGTATAATTGTTTTTAACTACGCGGTTAATTTCACTGATTTAATGAGTTTACGGGATTCAGATTTTGATTTCGCGCGTCCGATATTTCGATGCTGTTACAAGCCAGGCCGCGATCATGGTCGGAAATCGTGGTATGAATCACGTAAATTCATTAAATCATAGTTTCTTTAAGGATTTTCATTTATACAGTGAACTGGCTGATGACCCGTTTTTATAACTATAGTTATAAATAAATAAAATAAATAAATATTTCTGACACTTACACAACATTATCTAGCCCAAATTAAGTTTCTTAAAGAACTTGTGTTATGGATACTAGATAACTGATACACTTAAGAAATATATAAACATAAATATTGAATAAATACATATTTTTATTACAATAAACTTAAATAAACATATAAACATCCATGACTTGACGACTAATATCTGTCTTCATCACACAAATATCCGCCGCCGCCGGGATTCGAACTTAGGACCTCTGGCATAGAAGGTAATGTATGTTACCACTACACCAGCCGGTCGTCATTTACACAATTTAGTTAAATTAACTAATTGGATAACCTTTAAAAATTACAAGAGAACTGCTGGATTATGTCATTATGGCATCTGAGCAACTTCAACGTGTCCTTTCGGTTAGAATGGATTGCGCTATTGTCATATAAATAAATAATGAGGTGATAATGATGATATTTTGGTAAGAATATATATCTCAGGGTAAGTTATGCTTATTGCTTTCTATAGGTACCACAAGATTCAAGGAAAACAGGGAACGGTTCAAATCATGATAGAAGCGGATATTTGTGACATTAATATAGCTTTTACTTAACAGATTTTATTGTTTTAAATTAACATAAGTAGTAAACAGTTATCTACTTTCTACGAGGATACTTCCTTATGAATAATAATTTAAAATTGTTAATGTGTTATAAAAGTTAAGAATATTTGTTTTATAATGCGTCTTAATCACTCAGCAGGCAGCATCAAAAATTAGATTACTTAATAGTTTTCTCTAACCGGTCCAATTGAGAGATTGGCTTGATCACTATGCTTCCGTAACTAAAAAAATACGTCAAAAATTGAATATTTATGTTTTAAATATTCACATATTTGAAGAAATACTCAAATACATAAAAGCCTCCGAAATCTTTGTATCACGTAAATGCTGATCCCGTAGGATTATCAAGATGATACTCTTATCCTGTGTGTTATTACAGGTTCCTTCATCAAGTCGTTTCAAGCGTGAATGGAAATCCATCAGTCTCCGCAAAATTTCTCGTTCAGAATGTGTTTATTTAAGTTTATTTCTCATGCTTTATAGGTACATGTTATGTTCAATATGTATGTTTATATGTTTCGTTAATTTATTTGTCCATTTAGATATTACTTTTACTTAACAATCTATGTACACGTTATAAAAAAAGTCCATAGCACATTTCCATAAGAAACTTAATTTGGGCCAGATAGTTTGGTGTGAAAATATTTACTGCTAGCTGTCGCGCGCAGTAATTTCGATTCTCCTCGAATATCGGGATAAAAAGTAGATATGTGCTATTCTAGACTATAAACTATCGTGAACGTAACTTGCGGTCAGCCAGCAACTTGTCGCTGGCAACTCCTCGTCACAGCTCCCACTTTTATCAGCAGTCGTTCCCGGTGAAAGAAATATCTCTTTGGAACACTCTACCATCTTCAATGCACCATGCTAAAACAATACTTTTAAAAAGCAGTTAAAAGATTTTTATCTTTCACATTGATATTGCATTTTTTCCTATATATATTTATTTTAGTCATTTTGAATGTATATATATGTATAATGTATATGTAACCTAATTAGTTAATTATAAATAAATAATAAATTACTATTGATTTGTATTTTTGTTGCTGTATATTCATGTAATTTTGTTACGGTTTCTCCATTACTACACTACCCATCAGTGTGTAACTGTATACCTTTCCATTGACTGTTTACCCGAGGGTTGCCTGGAAGAGATCGCTCTGAAATGATAAGGCCGCCCAAATTCCATTACCTTCTTTGTTACCGTTTTTTATTGTTATGTGTGATACCTACTATGTTAATGGCAATAAAGCATTTTTGTATTGTATGCCAAGTTACATCCAAACCCCTGCGCCGTTCTGCCGAGGTCCAAAACATCCATCCCTACATCAAAAATTTCACATTTAAGTATAATATTAGTAAGATAGATAAGAGGACTGTCATCTCAAACTTCGAATCCTTAAATTTCCGAAATCGTTCCACGGTTACACGTTGCACTCAGAAAGGTAGGCATAATCAAAGATACGGTCTACCAGCAGCGTATAATATAGTCCCATCGGTTCAGTAGTTATTGCGTTAGATAGTTGCAACCATCCTTGCAAACCCTCAACTTTATAACAGTAGGATACCGATACTGCTCCAGTAAACAACTAAATATTAAAACATGTTGAGTTTGTTAATCTTGTAACTCAAATTCAAGTTTTAAGTATGTGTCTCACTGGGCAGTGGAATAGAAAAGGTGATAATCACGCTCGTAGGTAACAGTTAATTGCAATAAATGAAATGTTACGCCGCTACTAATGATAAAGTGCTGGGTAGTTGTGCTTGCTTATTAACCTAGATTTAAACTGGCTTGCGTTATGGACTAATTTTGGCTGGAGTAACTCGCTTTTAATCAGTGGTTTGGATGAGAAGGCATGGAATAAAGGAAATATCGTTGCTTTAGTGACACAGTCGTTGAACTGAGGTAGTTATTCGTGTTTTATTATAATTATACAGTAAGAATTATTTATTTATTTATTTGCGGAAAACTTACAGATAGATTTTACACGATATTTTGTTCAATAGAAAAATAAGGGCAATTCTATTTTTTTATTAATGTTAGTTGTTTTTTTTTGTCATAAAAAGTATATCAAAAACCCTCTAGCTCTGTTTCATTACCATCTTTCTTCAACACTCGAGTAGGTATAGCTCTTATATAAACCAATTGATTTTGACTAATAAAGTTCGCTGCAGTTTCCGTAAAGTGCGCTTGAGAATGAGGTTTCAGCCCTTAATCACTCACGACCTCATTCTCATGATGAAGACGCTAATGGGCTCAAGTTTGCAGCCCACCACGGCGTGTTCTATATTCAATATTCCTCTCTCGTGTAGTCTGTCTTTGTTACGCATATGAATTGATCGTTTATTGTGTGGATAAAACTTTAGCGAATTAAGTTTTTGTTTCCTGGATTACTCATGTGTGTGTTGTTTAGTTTAGCGCCAGGAAAGGGCTATTCGTTAAAATGCTACTCACGATTTATATTTGTCGAGAATTTCAGCTTTTTTTGGTATTTGTGTCTTATAGAAATTCTGTAGAATTAACCTGATTCAGACCTAGCCTCGTCTAGCCAACCTTAACACCAATTTAAAAGTCTTGAATTAAACAAAACGAGGGTTCGGTTTCGAATACCGTCTTTGATGACTGCATCTAGGAGTTAAACTTACTGTTATTCACCACTATACGAAAAGATTTTTACAATAATGAATCTTATGTTCTAAAAAAAAACTCTAATGATTGGTCAATACGACTTGTAATCATTTGATTTTAATTAATGAAAATTCTCATTTCGGTGCTTGTTTGTGTCAACGTAAACACCAACTAATCGAGCGACAAATCCGTCAACAGGTTGCGTCACTGCAAGCTCGAAAGCTCTGGTTTGTCCCACAGTCGCTCTTTGAGAGGGAAGCTGTTATTTGGAATCCGTGTCTGTGACAACACGTTTCCATGGCTACTAAATTTGGTTTAATTTCGGAATACCACAGTTCAGTAATTCAACTTCATAAAAACGGACGAAATGCGAGCAAACCTACGCGGCTCGATCTCGGCATGCGCTCGGCATGCGGCCAGTCGTGAGTGTCTGCATACCGAGACAATTGTTGATTGGGCTTTAAGTTAATATGCTGATTGTTTATACTTTAAAATTTAATAATACATCTTTTCGTGAGTCTCAGTCGAGGCGCAAGTATTTTTGGTCGCTATAGTGCGACCAGTGGGAGTTTGCGTTCCTGACAGCTGTCAAACTCATAGCTTTTTTCCCCTTCTAATCTGAAATAAACTTTATTCAGTGGACATAAGGAGCTGTCAGGAACGCATTCCCGCAACGGCCGCACATAAGACCGAGTTGTTATTCAATTGTAAACATGGGTTTTTGACACAAAACGTATTTTTGTTGAACACTTCCTATTCAAATTACAAATATGTTATTACTTTATATAAAAAATATGTATTTGCTGTCACAAAACTAAATAGAGGTAATTAATTTAAACGCTAAAAGCGGGCAGTCATATTGTGAACGGACCGCGGCGGCGGCGCGCGCTGTAGGGATTTATTTCAAAGATTCGGCCGAGTTGAATTTCTGTAGATATCTGTACTGTGGGAGGGAATACTATCCAGTCTATCTGATAAGATCTGTGATCTGTGCACTTATCTTAAGTGCCCTCGAGAATAAGATTTTTTTCTATTATTACACAATACTTTTATTAGAATTTGTTTTCTCAAGTTATTTATTAACATTATTATTGTACGTTATTATTATATTCAAAAATCCACTTTTACCAACAACAATAACGCTTGTAATTATTGTGAACATTTAAAGCAGTAATATCTGTACTACTGAAAATCCCAATTACCAGTTTCGAAATAAAAAAATACCATTTAATTAAAAAAAAGCACAATAATAAATACCAAACATGTGAGGTGTAATGGAAACGTATCGTTTGATATGAGTCTGTACTACGATCGGTATATTTAGGAGCAGGTCATTGACTGCAGAAGGAAATTGTGCATTGGTGACGCAAAATGCATCCCACTTCCTTTTTCTTTTTTCAAAAGTCTTCCATCCTTAGGAATATGACGTCATGCATTTTTTCTATGTAATAAAAGTGATATTGCATTTTCAATATGGCAACTCAGGTTAGAAATATGTCGGGAGTTCATGTATGAAATTGCAATCTCAGCTACTTAAATGAGGTTTCCCAGGTTCGCACCAAAATTCGGTCATGCAGGTCACCAGCAGGTTTTTGGAGCGGCGTGAGCTGAAGTGTTGACCCAATTTGGTGATGAAAACAACCGGAATGTAGTTTATTTTGAAAATAGCAGTCGATAAATAGTTGCCCTCGATTTCAAGCTGGATTGAGATGTTATATTGTTGTTAGTTTTATTTTTTCACTAACATATATTAATAAATAAAAATATAATAACAAAACTCTCCACAGATAAAACAAAATGAACAGCTGTTAATTTAACAGTCCAGACTCCAGGCGTAGTTATTTATATCCCTACATATTAGTTAAGAGCAATAAAATAAAGCTTTCGATAGATTTATTACTTTATCGATACCTTGCCCGTTTTTATCGCAACTTAAGATGTATGGTTTCGTAACATGTGTAATAGATTTATTAACTAATAAACTTGACGGTTTTCATTTAATTAGAAAAATAGGTTTGTTTAATAATCAAAAATTTTATATCACTAAGATCTGGACTGGGAGCGAAAGAAAAACATAGAATGTACCAGCTGCTTCTCTTCACGGGCATACTGTAAAAGTCAGTTAAGGGACAGAGGTGTTATTGGCGTGTTTTGTGGGCGATAGGCTGACCCCCTGTCACTGCAATAGTCTCTATCCATCATTATAATACCTCCTAAGTCAAACGTGACAACAGATGGTCTTATGAGCTCTGGTGTTCTGCCTACCCCATAAGGGATACAGGCGTGAAGTTATGTATGATATGTATGTACAGGATTCCTACCCTGTATCTTAGTGAAGAGACAGACTGTTTGCAAATCTTGTACGTTTAAAAACGTCTAGATGTCTAGTGGAAACCGCAGTCATTTCTTACACTATCTTCACAACTCCACGTAGATTCCATCATAGTCTGCAAAGCACAATAGTCACCGGGTTTCAGTAATATTTTCGTCCTGTCTAGAAAAACCTTTGTGTTATGTGTAGCTGTAATCCGAGGCCCATTCAAGGGTTTTTTCTGACTTTTTCGCCCCTTACCGTCTAGAGGGTTTGTTGAATGTTTGTTAAAAGTTTTACAAGATATTCCTAGAGTGGAATAAACTTAGTTTTGCTGGAGTTCTAAGATAGTTTGCTTGATATGAATAACTTATAGAGCTTACGCAATTTTGCCTAGTTCCAAAATCTAAGTGAGTTGGATAACTTAATATATTCTTTGAAAGCACCGTAAAGCAATTTTATGTCTTATTTTTCTAAACGCTTTTGTGAGACGTTTAGTAATTAAAAATCAATCGTGTCTGTCTAGTCTATGACATTGGAAGGGTTAACACGCAATACGGTACAGAAGTAACAGAATTTTGTTCAAAGTTTCATTTTAGCTGAAAGTAACAAACATTCTCATTTTTTTTTCGTACATCTTATAAATGTTAACACGTCTGATTGTTCGGGGTAATCTAAGGATCCACTAAAAACATATTATTCTGGTTTCCAAGAGTCTAAAAGTAGACCTCGGGACTCTAGGTATTAAATTTCACGATACAGCCGAGTTATCTCAGTTTTTTTCAAGGAAAAAATCGATTTAACAACAAGACTAGTACGTACTCAACCATACCAACATAGTAACAATATACCTAGCTTTGCAAAGAGGCAACAAAATAAATAAATAAAATAAAATCCCCAGACAATCACACCAACTACATGGCCCCAAAGTTAGCATAGCTCGTGTTATGGGATACCATGTAGCGAACTAGGGGGGAACCTAGAATAAAAATACAAAAATAGATAAACACCCAGACACCGAACATTTTTTTTTTCTGGTTCCGTGCGGGTATCGAACCCGCAACCACTGGCGTCTGAGGCAGGCAGGTTTACCCCATCGCCAAAGTGGTCGTCAAAATAAAAGCCAAAGTGCAGCCGAGCGGTGCCGGGAACTACTGCTAGCTTTATAAGTAATTGTAATTTGTATAGATGAAAGAGAAAAAAATTTTTATGATGAAATATAAAAGTTTACAACGTGTTATGAAACACGAGGCTTTAATGATAAACATAATGTCTGTTTTATTGTCTGGCTTATTTACCAATTTACATATGATTATAAACAACAATAGAACAAAATATGTGAGCAGGTCTTCTGCTGCCACTTCTAAATTACATCTCTAATTGAGTCATTTGACGCCTCTGCGTTCTAGCTTTTTTAAACTATTATTAATATCCTTGAAAGAATTTTGGATCTTATTTTTTAGTGAATAGAACTTTGATTTCAAAACTTTGCAATGTCATATTCGCAGGATGTGATGATGAAATGATTACCAAGTTGTTTACGAGTAATTGCGGCTTGCTAATCTTATTAGCCTACTTTATATTAGATTTTATTGTAGACTAACAATTTGGCGGGGTTTTACTCGCGTCATTTTTGAATCCGTAAGACCTTCGTAAAATTTCTTAAAACGACCTATACTTACATAGATAATATTTTAAAGTTTTTGCATTTAAAATGTTTATTTACTCTTAAATAACTGAAAAATGTGTTAAATAAAAGTTACCCGACCAGGACTCGAACCTGGAACCTCTCGTTTGCCGGACTGGGAGCGAAAGAAAAACATTAAATATGCCAGCTGCTTTTCTTCCCGGTCATACTGTTCAAGTCAGTTAAGGGACAGTGGTTTTATTGGCGCTTTTGCGGGCGATAGGCTGATATTGCCACTGCAATAGTCTCTCTCCATCATTATATTACCATCAAAGTCAAACGTGACATCAGATGGTTGGACATCAGATGGTTTTATAGCCTCTGGTGTTCCGCCTTCCCCATAAGGGATACAGGCGTGAAGTTAGTGTGTATGTGTGTACGTTCTATAGAGTTGACTTATTTTGACGTATTTTCAAAGATTAGCGTTTTTAAACAAACAAAGCTCTACAGTTTTGTCGTAATAAGTAGGTAGGTGAAGTGCATTCCAAGTTCGAATTTCAGTATTAAGTACAGGAATTAAGCTTGTATAAAGTTTGTATTACTAAGGGAAACTTAAAAACATACGTAAACAATATGTGGAATAGTTAATCTGAAAAAAAAAAAATCTTGATCGACTTTGGAACCTAGTAAACAAACAAACAAAAAACAGCTTTATAATATTAGTATACTAGCTATGTCCACATTTAAAAAAACTTTAGATAAACGAGTGATTAACTTTTATGGGTCCGTCTTCCGACCACTATTTCCGCAGCTAACCGCAAGCACGCGCACGCGCCGTCGTTTTCAAAAGCGATTAAGATTCAATTGCCGCGCCTGTTATTACAAAATGCGCTTGCGCTCCCCGTTAATGGATGATCCAAGCGGAACGATCGTGTATTGATTAATCATAAGATATTAAAGAAATATCTATTGTTACTTCTTTTTTTGTCTTCATATGTAAGTTATGATATTTTAGTTAGTGTTAAGTTGAGCGAAACGATACGCCTTATTAATACGTCGGTGTTGGAATGTTCATGATATACTTTTTTGCTTTAAATAATTAAATATTTTAAACAATCACACCATTCAACATTCACCTCATTATTAGCTTAGATTAAGTTTAATTATCGACTTATGTTATGGAAACTTGATAACGGATCAATAACTGTCTAAAAACTCCAGTGGTCACAGCTTCGACCCCTCGCACAAGGTATATAATTGGGCTTACTATATGACTTGATGGCGCTTTGTAAATAAACGTCCAACAGTAATTAATATTATTTGTTCGGAATAGATCGCAAGCCTAAGTTGAAATCTGCGGGTAGAAAAATATATTAAAAATTATTTTGTGATAATCCTACCGTAACCTAAAATTGCTGAGAGCGGCCGAGCCGTCATCGTTCGTCAGTGGAAGATAGGTTGCTTTGAGAGTTTGAGTGGTACGCAAGTGTTAGTCCCTTGCAAAGTTTAAAGTTATAATCGCGCCCGCGGTTTAGTTTATACGCGAAGATTTGGTTGCGCGCATTGTTTATAATAATCGAAGAAACTATTTCGTGGCGTAATTAAGTAACGCCGAGTGCATTATATTGTATAAGTGATATCCGGTTGTGACACGTGGAGTTCAGGTGATACCTTTACAAATATTTCTCTTTCCCTTTTCAATTTTAATGAGCCTTGTAATTATTTAGTTTAGGTTGACTTTAATTTCCTCCCAAGGGGACCCCTTATCCCTATACATACAGACAGACACACCTACCACGTTGCCCGCAATGTGCACCACTCCAGTTTGGTAAGTAGTTCGTAATTACTCATAGAATTAAGCTGTAGGATTTCATGTTTAACTATTATTAAAACAATTGGGTTTGTATCGTCGGTTTACCGATTCCGATCTGTTCGATACAAAATTTTGGTAGCAGAGCGTGGTTTTTTCCTCGATAGAATATCGGTTAGAGGTTAATAATAGTTATCGTCCTATAGCTTCATTCTAGATAATTCTACTGGTGCACATTGTTAGTTTGTCTTAATTGTATGAAAATAGTTTTGATAAATTTCTATACGTAAATTAGTTTGTGTCTTTCATATTCGAAATTGAAATTGTGTTTTTTCATAATAGATATTTACGTACCTATTTCTTTGTTCTTAAGTACGTACTAAATACGTTTTAAGATTAGTTTAATTAATGCGTATTAAATATAAAGAAACCTACGGTAAGGTTTTATTCGGCTGATCCGATATTGGTTACTTTGTTACAGCGTTAAGGCTGTTTTCAGATTAGCATTTTTTTGGTTTAAAACATAATTTTGGAAATTAATATTTTTGTTAAGCGAACGAATTGGTTTATTTTCGTGTGACTTAATTTACATACGTGTACATTAATACGGTTTTGGCTTTTATTTAAGTGCCAAGTTTTTATTTAGGGTTTATTCAGTGCGTTCAAATAAATTTATTTAAAGAATTTGAATATGGCTAGTAAATATACAGCTCGTATAGCCGCTGTATTGCGTTGGCTTGGTTCGGCCGTTTTAAATATTTCTCGGAAGGATCGGGATCAAGCTTTATTATCGCGTTATGATTCTTTGGAAAATAAATTATTGGATTTATATGATGCGTATCAGGCCTTACTTGAATTGAGTCTTGAACCGGAGGTTATGGAAAAAATTAGTTTGGACATTGACCAGGCCGAGGATTTAGCTGACCAGATCCGACAGGCTGTAGGTATACTGAAGATGAGTTCTTTAGGGCAGAATCAGTTAAAGTCGGACTTAGTTACTTCACCTGAATTAATCGGCAGACTGCCTAAGTTAGATTTACCTCATTTTAGTGGTGACTTAGGTCAGTGGATTGCATATAATAATTTATATGATAGTTTGGTTCACTCGCGGAGAGATTTAGCTCCGGCTCAGAAGCTGGCTTATTTGATGGCATCACTTACAGGTGAAGCGAAGGGACTGGTGCAGCATCTGGATCTTGTTGATAGCAATTATGAGATTGCAAGGGACTTACTAATGCGTCGGTACCAGAATATTAGAAGATTAGCGGATAATCATGTGTCGGTAATTTTAGGTCTCCCTCGAAACCCCGCACCTCAGGCACTGCGGACTAGGCTTCTTAACCCGGTTTTGGTTGCAGTTAATGGATTAAAGGGATTAAATTTACCCGTCGATAGTTGGTCTTTTATATTATTGCATATTGTTTTAGCTAAACTGCCTCACGAACTGCGCAATAGGTTCGAGCAGGAGTACGGTGGAGACTCTGCCTCTCATCTTCCGTCATTTGAAAATTTAGTGTCATTTTTAGAGGATGAGTGTCGTCGTGCAGATAATATTCCGCCGCCTGGAGCATGCGACGTCGTCGGTTCTAGAGCAAGGCAGGGGGCCGCGCCGCCGCGCGCGGAGCGCCGCCGCGAGCCGCGCGTGTACCACGTCGCCGCAGGGCAGCAGCCGCGCGGGCGGTGCTCATACTGTAGGGATTCAGGCCACGGGGTAAATTCATGTTTTAAGTTTAAGGAACTACGGTGGCAGGCGCGTCGCAACATAGCTCGCCAGCGTAGGTGGTGCTATAGTTGCCTCGGCGACCATCTTGCATCTCAATGCAATTCTGCTCGACCTTGCAGGCAGTGCGGTGGTAATCATCATCTTCTGCTTTGTGGTAACCGTAACGGTGCGCCTGTGCCAGCTGATCCAAACCAGCAGGCCGTTACGCAGCAGAATCAGGATGAAGCTGACAGTCAGTGGGCTGGTGCCATGCAGGTTGGACCTCAAATTGGTAGTTCTGGTTCTCGTAGTAGTAAGAAGAGAGTATCTGTTCGTAACTCCAATGGTCAACCGCGACCCTTCACGGGCGGGGGTAGCCGTGCACCACCCCGTGTGGGCCTCGATGCTGCTAGGGAACACCATCATGTTTGTGGTATGCCACTTCACTTCACAGATTGGCCTCGGCTAGGTCATCAGTATAACAATGCAAATCGGATGTATTCGCCCACCGGTGGGCACCCATCAATTCAGCAATGGAATCAGGTTGCCCAGCGAGGTTGTTCCACTGCACAAACACCTAGTTATAACCCTAAACGTAACTGACTCGCACATCCACACCCCCCACCTGCAACTCCCCCTTCTGCGTTAACTGTGTTGTTGCCCACTGCACAGGTCTGCGTCGGTTCCCCATCGGGCGAGCAGGTAACCACGCGTGCGATTTTGGATTCGGGTGCACAGGGGAGTATAGCATCCAGGTGGCTGGTAGAAAGACTGCGGCTAAAGGTAACTTCTGCAGCGGGAGCCATTCGAGGAGTAGGTGGAGTCAAGGTGTCTGGTTTAGTGGGTCAAGTCTCACTCTCCTTTTCTCTGCTTCATGGCTCAAGAACTTGTATTACAATTTCTGCGATTGTTTTGGAAAATGTTATGGGCAGACATCCTCTTATTACATTGCCAGCGGATGTTGTTCGGTTAGCATCTGGGTTTAGATTGGCTGATCCAAACTTTCATGTTCCAGGTCCTGTTAATCTTCTGCTCGGTGCAGATGTTTTAGGAGTGCTGCAATTGGGAAGCAGCACACTTCTGCAACCTGGAGGGTTAGTAGCAGTTTCAACCGACCTTGGTAGTGTCGTTATGGGCCCTGTATTTTCAGCTAAGTCTCTTCACGGCAAGGATGGTGACTTGCAAGTAGGAATCTCCCTCGCTGAAGCTGTTCAGCGCTTTTGGGAAGTGGAAGAGCCCCCTACAGCTTCTCGTGACAACCCAGAGCATCTGGAATGTGAGTCTTTCTTCCAGAACAATACAGGTCGGCTCTGTTCGGGTCAGTTTGTCACGAGGCTACCTTTCCTGCCATCTAGGCCCCCTCTTGGTCATTCCAGAATGTTAGCTGAGAAGAGGTTAGCTTCCGTGGAGAGACGCATGAGACGGGATTCGGTATATCGTGAAAAGTACATTCAGTTTATGCGAGAGTATTTGGAATTGGGACACATGTCCGTTTCCAATTTTGATTGGCGTAGGCAGGAGCACTATTTCATTCCACACCATGCGGTGTTTAAGGCTGGAAAAATTAGAGTAGTTTTTGATGGCTCCGCGCCCACGTCTAACGGAGTTTCTCTCAATCAGTGCTTACATTCGGGTCCAAAACTTCATCGTGACATAGGTGAGATCCTGACAAACTTCCGCCGGCATAAAGTCGTCTTTGTTACAGATATTAAGATGATGTTTCGTTCTACGATAATTCATCCAGCTGATCGCCAATATCAGCTGATCCTCTGGCGTGAGAACGAAAACAGTCAAATTACGGTTTTTGAGTTAAATACTAATACTTATGGACTTAGGTCCAGTCCTTTTATTGCAATGCGTGCTCTATTAGAGTTGGCAGATCGTGAACGAGTGCGATTTCCTAGAGCCGCTGCTGTTTTGAGCACTGACATATTTGTCGATGATATTTGTTCAGGTGCTGCCACTGAGGAAGAGGCGCTGGTGCTACGTGATGAACTGATAGGAATTATGCAGGCAGGTGGCTACGAATTAAGAAAGTGGCTGTCTAACTCAGAAGCTGTTCTTGCTGGTCTGCCTGAGGAGCATCAGCAGGATCCTTATATTTTCGAGAACGTGGACAATCCTGACGCCGTCGCAGTGCTGGGCGTTCAGTATCAACCAATACCTGATGTCTTCACATTTAAGGTTCAAGATTTAGACATAATGCAAACATGGACAAAGCGTTTAGTACTTTCGACTGTGGCAAGGATATTCGATCCCAATGGGTGGTTGACTCCAGTCGTATTTTGGGCAAAGTGCTTTCTGCAAAAGCTTTGGTTGGAAGGATTGTCATGGGACGCACCTTTAATTGGTGACTTGTTGTGTGCTTGGGTTAGGTTTGTAACATCACTTTCTGACATCCAATTCGTTAAAATCAGAAGATCTTTTTTACCAGAGGGTAAATGTAAGGTTGATCTTCATGGATTTTGTGACGCCTCTGAATGCGGTTATGCAGCGGCAGTTTATATTCGTACTGTTGACAGCGCAGGTATTGTGTCAGTCCAGCTTGTTATGGCAAAGAGCAAGGTTGCACCGGTTAGGACGCGTTTGACCATACCAAAATTAGAGTTGTCAGGAGCTGCTCTCTTGACTCGCCTCCTAAATCACTTGGTAGAAACCTTGGGTCAGAAGGTCGACATTAAGAATGTATTTGCGTGGACAGACAGCCAGATTGTTTTGTCTTGGTTACAGACTTCTGTCTATGCCTTGGAAGTATTTGTCGCAAATCGAGTTTCTCAAATCCAGCAGTCAAAAGCAGCGTTAGAATGGAGACATGTGCCGGGAGAAATAAATCCTGCAGACTGTGCGTCACGTGGCTGCGAGGCTCCCGTTTTGTTAAATCATAATTTGTGGTGGGGCCCAGAGTGGCTGTTTCAGTCAGAGGATTTTTGGCCTCAGAAATTAGTTGAAACTGTTGACCCTCTTCCTGGTTTGAAGGTTCTAGCTGTTGAAAAGGATCCTGTTTTAGAACCGGATTGGTTGCTAAATCGATTTAGCTCTCTTGATAAACTGATAGGTGTAACAGGTTGGATCAAGAGATTTGTTCATAATTTAAGGAATAAGTTTAATAGATTGTCTTCTCTTGTGTTGTCTCCCAAGGAAAGAGAGGAATCGCTACTGTTTTGGGTACGGCAGGTTCAGGTCGCTCATTTTGAGTCAGTTTTGAAGGGTCTGACAGAAGGACGTAAATTAAAGGGTGCTATTGCACGTTTGAACCCCTTTATTGCTAACGACGGTTTGTTGCGAGTAGGAGGAAGGCTGCGTTATTCTAATTTGCCATATGAAACTCGACATCCCCTACTTTTACCTAAGGAGAGTCCTTTAGTTACGTTGCTAATAACTGACAGACATAAGAAAAATTGTCATGCCGGATTGAATAGTCTTCTAGCGATTCTTCATCGAGAATATTGGATTTTATCGGCCAGGAGAGCCATTAGGAATGTAATTTTTCGTTGTATTCAGTGTTATAAACTTAGAGCGACTATTGTACAACCTCAAATGGGAGATTTGCCCCCAGATAGAATCGTGCCTGCTAGGCCCTTCTCTGGTGTTGGCACAGATTTTGCAGGTCCATTTTCCATTAAGGTTTCATCGTTGCGGAATGCCAAGGTAGTTAAGGCCTACCTGTGCGTTTTTGTTTGTCTTGTGACTAAGGCAGTACATTTGGAAGTAGTTTCAGCTCTTAGTACTGAAGCCTTTGTTGCTTGTTTGTCTCGATTCGTCAGTCGTCGTGGTTTACCAAGTTTAATTCGGTCCGACTGCGGGACAAACTTTAAGGGATGTGATCGTCACTTCTCAGAAATTTATAAGTTTTTAGATGAGAATCAAGTTTTAATTGAAACTTCTTTGTCGCGTCGGGGTATTAAGTGGCAATTTAGTCCTCCTGCTTACCCTTCTTGGGGCGGTATTTTTGAAGCAGTTGTTAAGGTGGCTAAGACCCATCTTCGAAGGGTTATTGGAGAAACAGTTCTTACCTTTGAAGAATTAGCAACGGTTTTTTGTAAAATCGAAGCTGTTCTTAACTCACGGCCGCTTTGCCCTATCTCTTCGGATCCAAATGATTTGGAAGTTTTAACTCCAGGTCATTTTTTGATTGGAGGTCCTTTGGCAGCTCTTCCAGAATATCCATTTGAGGATATTCCAGTTAATCGCCTTTCACGTTTTGAACTGCTGCAACAGCTCTCGCAGAGCTTTTGGAAGAGGTTCAATGTGGAATATCTTCACTTGTTGCAGCAGCGTGTTCGTTGGTCGGATAAGGTTGACCCACCTAAGGTTGGTGACCTCGTCCTAGTTAAGGAGATGAATATGCCCCCACTGTCTTGGAGACGTGGTCGAATTTTGAGGCTATTCCTAGGTGCTGATGGAACTCCGCGTGTCGCAGAGGTTTTAGTGGGAAGCTCTATTCTCAAAAGAGCTGTCGCAAGCTTGTCGCGACTCCCTGTGTCATAAGTTTAGGCTATCTATTCCTGATTCTCTGGTTGTTTAGGCTCAGTCAGGTAACGCCTGCCTGGGGCGGGGGATTGTTCGGAATAGATCGCAAGCCTAAGTTGAAATCTGCGGGTAGAAAAATATATTAAAAATTATTTTGTGATAATCCTACCGTAACCTAAAATTGCTGAGAGCGGCCGAGCCGTCATCGTTCGTCAGTGGAAGATAGGTTGCTTTGAGAGTTTGAGTGGTACGCAAGTGTTAGTCCCTTGCAAAGTTTAAAGTTATAATCGCGCCCGCGGTTTAGTTTATACGCGAAGATTTGGTTGCGCGCATTGTTTATAATAATCGAAGAAACTATTTCGTGGCGTAATTAAGTAACGCCGAGTGCATTATATTGTATAAGTGATATCCGGTTGTGACACGTGGAGTTCAGGTGATACCTTTACAAATATTTCTCTTTCCCTTTTCAATTTTAATGAGCCTTGTAATTATTTAGTTTAGGTTGACTTTAATTTCCTCCCAAGGGGACCCCTTATCCCTATACATACAGACAGACACACCTACCACGTTGCCCGCAATGTGCACCACTCCAGTTTGGTAAGTAGTTCGTAATTACTCATAGAATTAAGCTGTAGGATTTCATGTTTAACTATTATTAAAACAATTGGGTTTGTATCGTCGGTTTACCGATTCCGATCTGTTCGATACATTATTATTACCAAAAAAATCCGTAACTAATAGCAAATAGCTTTTGCTTATCATACCATCGAACCAACTAAATCATGTCATGACCCATTTTGCTAAAAATTCGTTTGAAACTGCCAAACTTGTAAGGTCTATCGCGTATAATGCACTTATGACTTTTTAGATAGGTTACTGTGCATATCAAACGATATCGCAGGTTAAGCGCGCTATGTTCGGCCGGTATTAGGATGGGTGACCGCCGACCATTCATTTCTCACGACGACTTCCGTGCTTCGGAGGGCACGTTAAACAGTCGGTCCCGGGTGCTGTATACTTGTATATAATAGTCTTTAGAGTTTGTTAGGAGCCATTTCGGCACCCTGAAATATCTGACATCCACCAACCAGCACCGGGCCAGCTTGGTGGATTACGGCCTAAACCTCCTCGTCACCCAGAGGAGAGACTCATAGCCCTGCAGTGGGCTCATTACACGGAGTTGTGATGATGATGATGACTCATTAAATGTCAGTGTCGAATGAAATGATAACAAGTTCATCACCAAGGAAACCTATCTTCAAGCGAATTTCGACCTACTAGCATTAAGACGATTTGCCAACAAGAGCTTGTTGTGGGTCACGATTAAGTTGATTCGATAGTACAAGAATTCGCGTTCTAATTTGAACCCAGCAGTGCACAGAACTTTATCGACTCGTATATTTACAAATGTTCGTACAGTAGTCGTGTAGTCAGGAACATTAAGCTCTAAAAAAATGGCTGACGAATCGGTTACCGCGCTCTAGGACAGTCGTCAGCTATGTTTCGCTTGACTAATCATCAACAGCCTTAAGTGTAGCCAATTATTTGCAACTATTGGAAAGCGTATTCTGGGCTTTTCTAAGTAGCAAAAAGCAATGTTGGTGTCTGTTTTGACATCATCATGACGGGTCGTCAAAAGTTTGCTTGGTGGAATAGCTCTAGGATCTGCGCTTTCGTCCATCCTTTATATGAAGTCTGCCGCCTGATAGTAACGATTTAGAAGACGTCTAACATCTTCCTGCTCGACCCATCGTCACTCACCTATGGATTTTTAATCACAATTTATTGCGTTTACTTATTTGGTCAACTGTTAACACTAAACTTTGGAGTGAAATTTATAAACACGATGTTTCCACAGGGTTTTTAGATCAGTTCTTAAATAACTTCTGAAGCTATCTGTACTAACTAATCAGTTTAGGCAATGGAGAAGAAAACGGAAAGCTCTAAATAGATGTCGCTTCATATGCTTGACCCATAACAAACTGTCAAATAAACAAGTTTTTATCGAAATTGCTTGTTTAGTGTTCTGTTTTGTGGTAAATCTATAAAATAATGTAAGCACATGTATCAAAATATGCAAAATGTGGACCGTAATATGTACATTTCCACAAAAGTTTAAATCAAGTAACATCCACAAGTTCCGCATGTGTATATCCTTAGAGAAACTGTGGTATCCATTTTCTATAAAACTTATGACTACGCAATGATGCATTTCTAATTTTTTGCTCAAAATCACTATAAAATTAACCTTTTCTATGGTATTTGATAGTTGTTATGGATCAAGCGTAATCAGTGCCTCTAGTGGAATAAGAAGGCAGTTTTCTACCCCATTATTCCCGTCGACGTACAGTTGAATATAAATATACAAATTGATGATCAGACCTCTGACCACGCGCCGTCTTTCAATCTCCGACATGACGTTAATGAAACTCTTAAAGCGTAGTAATTTAATAAGAAGCTGTTCTGTAGCTTCCTAATTGCGCTGGTGTGTGAGCTGGAAATAAATAATAGAGATTTCTTCAGAGACAGCTTGTTACAAATAGCTTCTTTTATAGCTGTTTTCTTTTACGACCGTTCTGGCTTTGATGGCTATTCTGTTATGGTTGCTGTTTTATCATGTAGATATGATTTCTCAACACGATACTCGAGTTTGTTTTGTGATCCATATGTGAAGCTATGAAGTGCGTAACTATCTAATTGGATCAAATCGATCCAGATGTTATGAGCATTTATTTTTATGAATACTTACGATGATCAAATTATGTGTGTTTAAAGCTTAGAAGGAACATAAAATTAGTACTTATTATTTAAGAAGTAACTAATGGTTATTATGTTATAAGAAGGTTATGGTCTTGATAATTCGAGCTGCAGGTTTATTTTATGAGCTAACTTAAAGCCTTAATGGATTAGTATGGATTAAAACTGCAGTGCGGATGTCGTCCAGCAGCCGTGCAGCTAATTCAAAGGCACACTTAAAGCCCGTTCACACATGATCCGTTTTACTGGCTACCTTTTTGGTATCGTAAATACGTATACTGAATACTGTGCCATATGTGAAGTCGCTCATACAACTCCATGCGCCATCGATGAAAAGAAAACGTATCCGGTAAAACGTATCCAGTAAAACGGTCCATGTTTGAACGGGCTGTTAGATTTGAAATTTATTAATTCAAATAGAAATAGAAAACAAGGACAGGGAAGACAACTAATCTTCCCTAATAAATAATACATATCGACTGTTTATTACTAAATAGTAGTAATAAACAGACGATATGTATTTCAAATAGTGCAGGTACTTTACCATGAAAGTAACTCTACTAAGTCGGTTGCAACGTAAGCAAACTGTCACCCTTGTTGTCCCAGGGTATATTACATTCTCCTCCTCTTAAAATCTGACATGAATAAATACGCTCCCTAATAAAAAATAAATCCCATAAGTAAGTGCTAGGGAACTATATCTACAACGTTATTTATGATATCCTGCAAAACAATAGGGTTCCGAAACCTTGGTTAGAGAAGCAAGTAAAGTTTAAGAGTTTAATGTTTAAAAGTAAATTCCAGCGGTGTGCCATGCTACTTACAGTAAACACATTTTATAACATTCTTCTATTTATGTTTTTGAATTACATTTAAATCAATACTAGCATGCTACCGTCGACAACGATAAATCGGGCCTTTTATCGATATTTTCTTAGAATATGGTATTTAGTGTATGTAATTTATTAAGATTGTGACATATTTGGTTCTGTGGTATCAAATCGAGTAATTCTATCTATTATGGTGCGCATATTAGCTTTCATAATAGGATAAAATAACAAAATAATATTTATCTTGTCGATTCGACTATTTATCGATGGTTGCATGCTAGCCCTGCAGTTAGTGAACATGTACAGTATTTTTTGCACAAGTTTAATTGCTCTGAGAATTTTTCAGGATTCCCTTTATAAGAGTTTCTTTGTAAAAACGTAGCCTTGGCTCTTTCCTCCTTTCTATTTATAAGCTTTATAAGAAATTGCTATAATATAAGCTTTTACTTACGACTACTTCTTTACTTTATATTGACATAAGTACTTACTTCTTATTATAGTGCATGCAGACTTAGTAGTCTTAGTTAGGTACTGTCCTGCAGTTCAGCACGGCATTCACATAATACCTAATGACTTACTAAAGAAAGCTTACTTTGGACAGTTTTATTTATTCTTTATTGTACACCACAGAAAGAAAAATACAAAGTATAAAAAAGCAGAAACCTGGTACAAAAGGTGGTCTTATCACTATTAAGCAATTTCTTCCAGACAACCTCTATAGAGAATTGACAACGGATCTATGCTTGAGGCATGATCAGCGCTTAGGCCAATAAAACTTAAAAGGCCATAAATAAATGATCGATTAAAACTTTCAAGACATAGAATCACGCATGCAACTTACTCATTAACACGACAAAAAGCTGTCATACGAGCGATTTCAAGGTCCGCCATGTTTCTCATGGTCCCTTTTCACATTGTCTTCCATTTTAGGGAAAGGAATGCGGCTCCCAGCTCGCCAGTCCTTCAGAATACTTGTAGGAGACTCGATTGTCGCCACGCGGAGTCACGTGCGATGCGATAGTCTATGCATCGAATTAAAGGCCTTGATTTTTGCTTCTTAGAACTAATTTCGAAATGTAGCAGGGAGAGTTCCTGTGACGACCAAAATCAGAATAATATTAAAAATCTTTATAGTCTATGCAAAGCTGAAGAGTTGTTTTACTGCGCTAATTTACCAGGCTAAAAGTAACAGTTGAATTTCATAAAAAAAAATGTTCCGTGTCTGTTCGTTTACCTAATTATTTATTTATATTCTAGGTTTCCCCCCTAGTTCGCTACATGGTATCCCATAACACAAGCTATGCTTACTTTGGGGCCATGTAGTTGGTGTGATTGTCTGGGGATTTTATTTATTATTAAGAAATCATTACAGGGCCAAACGTAACGCGAAATATACGTGGTAAATATAAGCGAAGCTGCTAACTCTGTGACATTTCAATACATAAATAAATATATTGATTCTTAAATTACCAATGCCAACGAAATTTAGATTGCCATTTTGGAGTCAAAAAGCTCGGGTTCATTTTTTAAATGGAATATAAGAATTCACTATTTACCAACCCGTCCTTTATTACAAAGAAATCTAACTTGTACCGTGCTAGCAACAGTCTAGACATTTATGTGAAAGTACTAATGTCTTAAATAGGGAAACCTGAATAATTACACGGCAGCTCGTAAAATCTCCTACTAATGGGAGAATCTTCATTGTCATGTATATTAGACGACTTTCTTCAATTATTGTTACCTGCGATTCCATGTTTTGATAGCCTAAAGTTGTACATCCAACGCCGTGACATGTCCAATTAAAAATCTCTAGTAGGTATGTGAGAATAGATGCGACATTCGCGTAGACACTAATTACATGGTCTTTTGTTGCCTTGTCTTTGATTTGTTCCTTAGTTTTTTTTCTCAAGGGGTGTTACGCTCTACTGCGTTCGTGTGAATCGCTTTATTTTAAACGATCTATAAATTTCAATACATTGTTTGGATAATAATAAGTCTCTTTGTTTAGATGCTTCATGGTATGTCGAGGCATCCTTACATAATCGGTTCAATTTCATAACAATTTTCTTTGACAAGAATCCGTTTCTTCAAGACTTTTTAATCACTCAATAGTTAAACCCTCACCCCTAAATAAGGTTTAAGGTTAAGGTGTGTCCCCTAACAAATGACCTTGACTGCTCATTTCCTATATGCTGCACCACCCCTCTTCGTTAAACACTACAGGAGTGAAAGTAAAAGACCGAAAACTAAACATGGAAGCCGATTCGAAGTTAAATTTTAAACTAAATAGTTTTCGATAATCAACGAATGCAGAGCATTAAAAAAACCGACTTCACATCTAAACTTTGGCTGAGTTATAATGTCATCAACGTAAACATTCTCCGAAATCATACATATTCTTTCAAAAATTTGAAATTTTCAATGAAATACTCAACCGATATCGATGAAATTTGCATGGGACCAACTATGATGTATCTTGTATTATATGAAACAAGAATTTTCAAACTCGACACAAAAAAAAAACATAAGACCAATTGAGAACCTCCTCCTTTTTTGGAAGTCGGTTGAAAAACCGCAAAAATATTCAATTAAAATTAACAATGTAAGGTGAATCATAACTAAGCGGATTTTAACTCACAAGGTTTTGTTGAAAATATGGATTGAAACACAACGGGTTTGAGTGAACCTTGGGCCTCTCCCCTGGTTGACAAGGAAGTTTGAGCCTTCAACAGCTAAACCTTCCAGCTGGCCTTGCGACTTTTTTAGTTTACGAATGATCTAGCTACAATTCTCGGTCACATTATTGCTAATAAGATACGACTTGCATTTTTTTAAAATTATTTATTGGAATCAATGAAGTCATCAAACATATTATAAGGCATTATACCTACATTTTAACTCGATGATAAGGTACCTTTTCGATCTTATCGATCTTCTATTAAATCGATATTTGCAACCGAGCTAGATAGATTCGTTGGATTCCAGACAATAATGAAAACGTTTCTAAGTTAATAGTTTTCAGGTACTTAATTGAGTTTTGTATGTGACTCGCCATCCCTAAGTTAGAATAATGAGGCCACGCACTGTTTTCCAGGATTCCCTAAATGTAATGGTGATCTAATTTTATCAGGATAATACCTAGTTTACGTACCTTACCTACCTAAATTTAGTTACGTAGCTCGAGAACTTATCTGAAGAATTTATTTGTTAGTTCGCGCTTATCTCAAAAACTACCAAACTGATTTCAAAAAATATTCTTTCATTTAATAGCCCTATTTTAGAGAAGGATATAGGATAAAATCTATGAAGAAACTCCCACGGCATCCGAAGTTAAGCGGCTAAAACCGCGGCGGCTATCAAATTAAATCGGCATTAATTATTTTTACTCGGTCCCGTCATTCACGTCTAACTTACTTGATGCGTAAAACTCCGACCGAGCGAGTTAATGGTAAAGCGACACCCCGGTTAACTGGGGCTTCTGTTATACCGGCCTTTTTAATTGATCGTTTAACACTTAACAGCTGATTAGCTTGATGCTCGATGGGACTCTTTGACAGGTGTATTTTTATAGTGTCTAGTGAGGCAAAGGAATTGGTTGGGCGTTTCCGTTTTGTTCAATCGTGCAGAGACTGGTGCATACCTATGTATGGTAGGGCTGCTTTTACAGAGCTATTATTTTGACAATGTCGGAAGGAGAAATTCGTGATCGTTCAAACGAGCGCTTCGCATACCGAGTCTCTTTTTGTGACGTAGGTAAAAACATGCAAAGCTATGGACTCGTAAAAAAGACGCAAAAGACTCAACAAAAGACTTGAATAATCAACGAATGCAGAGCAATAAAAAAACCGACTCCACGTCAAAACTTTGGCTGAGTTATAATGTCATCAACGTAAACATTCTTCGAAATCATACATACTTAAAAAAAAAAAAATTCAATTAAGTATCAACCGATTTCGATGAAATTTATATGGGACCAACTATTAAGTATCCTCTATCATATGAAATGATTTTAATCGATTCATAATGGTCCGAAATATCGCGTAACAAAGACACACAAAAATACGATACAGACAAATTGAGAAGCTCCACCTTTTTTGGAAGTCGGTTGAAAAACTGCAAAATATTCAATTAAAATTAAAAATTGTAAGGTGAGTCATAACTAAGTGGATTTTAACTCACAAGGTATTGTCCAAGATGTCCGATTCGTTTTGGGCTATTATGCAGTTCTTGATGTGTGCAGTCGAGGCTGTTGAAAGTTAAAACAAAGAGGATCTTTAAAACAAAGGTATAAAATGAACTAAAGACAAAAAAATACGTCCTGCATAATATTTAAATGTGACTTACAGGTATAATCCCGCTGGATTTTCAAACGGCTTTCACGAAGAATACCTAAGCTGTACAATTAAATAACACTGTCATTTATTTACCCGCGAAAGATGGATCGCTTGCGCAGTATAAAGAAAGGGATATAAATCTACTCTATCATTAACTCAATAAAAATACGCTGCCTGCAACAGAAGGGCTTAAATTATTATCGAGTTGAATAACAATTTCCAGCGAAAGCCCTTCAAGGCAGCTTCTATTTATTATCACAACACCCACGCCCTGTTTGGACAAGTTTCCAACCTTTTTTCCCTTTTTTCGCGATATTAGCGTCGCCTAGTTCAACCTACGCGAAATCAAGTTGAGGAGAGAGGTATTCCTCCATTGAACCGTCGCGTCGTCGTGGCAATACGGAACTTTTAAATTCAATTGAATTTTAATGAAAATAGACAAAATATTTAAATAAATTTGTGGAAAAAGTTGTAAATCTAAAACTTTGTCAGTGTCATTTGGCAGATCTTAAAATTGATCTCAGAATTGATATTTTGTAAGATAAGATTGAGAATTATTCTGCAAAGTTTTGAATTGAAAATTGAGACTCAATAATGTCGGTACTACGAGTATAAATTATAGAATTAGATAAAATGTCAAAAAAATGTTCATTGATTGGATTTGAAAAATTATACTTTGCAGTTCTTCATTTGGTTACTAGGCAGAGTATGCTTTGTCTCGTAACAATTTGATAGATAATGAAGTACCTAGAATTTTATATGGTGACGTTTAAATTAAATATACACGAAGCTATTGTTACTATTCTCCTGCCACGTTGCACGGACAGATGACCTTCTTTTATAACACAATACATTAAGTAAAATCTTTCTTGATCCTTCCAAACAAAATACTGTTTAACGAATACTGTTTAAAAGTTTATCCAGTGTTGTCTGGTTCAAATTATCGATTGAAAAAACAACAATTGTAAAAAAGTAAAGCGTGAACTAGTTTAGCTGAGATGCAATGAATGGCTGTTAGATGTAAATCGATTTGTGACAAAAACGAATCGTTTTACAAACGTCGTCGTAAGTAAATCAGTCATTCTTCACACATTTCTTTTCACCAAGTTCAATCTTGTCAGCTAAACGATGGCCCTAGTGAGCTACATGGTCGCTTCTTATCGGTTTCAAAAGAAATTTGAATTATCAGGCTCAAATTGCCAAAAGGATAGTTTTCATATTCAATCTACGAGTATCTTTAGGCTTAGACAGATAACACGTATAATGTATGGGCGCAGGTACCTTATCGACGCGGGCGATAAACTGACTCTATAGCCCTATTGCGGTCAGAACATCGTTATCCACTCAGTCCATCCTTCCCGGGTCCATAGGAAGATGTAAAAAGTGTTGCTATTCGTACATAGTTTAATGTAATTACCTTCACGCAATAATATAATAACATACAGAGTAACTTTATTTTCATATTTTTTAAAACATTTACATAGCTTTACCGTGCAGGGAAATATAAAAGTCTATAATACCTATTAAGAAAGATCATAATGAATAAATTGCACTGTTAATTTATGCTTGCTTCCATAAATATCTTGCTAATCAGCAATTATGGAAAAGATCCACATTTTATACAAATAAGGAAACAAACTATTTATTTTTGCCTCACTGGTTATAAATTATGGCAATGCAGGAAAAATATGAGACTTTAATCAAATTCCATTTATCAAAACAGGACAAAAACTCGGAAAACAATTGCTTTTCCTGACTTAACTAAATATGAATTATTTTATTTTACTTGTTACTGAACCTGTGTTTGACCTCAAACCTCAAGTGACTATTTTGAGGTCGAAATATGAAGCACACAGCTCTAGGAAGCCACTGTCTCTTCATTAACACTCTCGGACACCATCACCGCTGGAGCGGTGATAATTGGCGGCAGTCTTTATAATTAGGATGTTCGCTTAATGGCACGCGCACACTATGCCTTGGCGCTTCGCAGCGCAATAATCCGCCTGCGTCATTCTCGTACATTTTATATGAAATGCGGTCCGTCCCGCACCGGCACAGTATGCGATAGTTCATATAAAATGTATCAGAGGATCACACGCGGATTTTTGTCCTAACATCAAACGGATTGAAGATCGCTTCGTCGCCTATAACAATACGCTTAGGCGGTGGGACAATTCTTTACCGACCCAATGCTGACAGAATGATTATTTATAATGTGTTGGTTGTTTAGGCAGATCTACTCAAATGATGTCTTTACCAAGTCATGGATAATTATTTTCTTGAGGGGTCGTAATAGGAAGCCATGTTTTTTCCATCTTTCTTTATTTTAATGCATGGAGATTTACAAATTTACACCGTTTAAAATCTGTATTTCACAAGAAATGTCGGTTTTAACATGTGCAATTACGGTCGAATTTTGACCATTAAGACATCACTTGTTAACATAAATTGAGATTTCTTTACTAAACCACAGAACGTCGAAAATATGAAGGCTCGTTAAGAGGAGAATCCTATATGTTATTTCAAGTGATACTCTACTCTACCTGTGTGCATCATCTTCATCTCTATTGATTTTCAGTTTTAGTGCTACAAAGCAACAAAACGCGCATCATTCCTTAACAAACTTTCACGCTTATTATATAAGTTGCAAGACTGACTCTGACTCATATTAACTCAATGTGTTAACCTTTAAAATCACGTCTCTTCGCCTAGTAGCGGCGCGCTATCGTTTATAGATCTAATTTAAAGTCTCAATGAAGTTCTGCACACTCCTAAGTAATTGTTTAACTCTGTATGCACTTCATTGGTAAGCTTACGAGCAAATGTCACATCAGACTGCTATACCAATAAAATTGCAAGCCAGCCTGAGAGTGCGAACTAAACTTATAAATAACCCTAACCCATTGATATAAGAACTATTTTGTTAGCTCAACTGTAACATTTTGATCTCACCGTTTCCGTCCGTCCGCCGGCACTTATCCTCGCAAATGACGTTTCCGCCCGATAACTTACTAAATTAATCCGAACCTAAATCAGCGCTTATTGCAGAAGTCGTAGGTTTGATTTCCTCTGGCTTGCGATTTGATTTCAGTGGGACCGTGGACATTTAACTGTCAAGTGGGTAACTGACACAGTTCACCCTTTTATGTGAATGTCGTTGTGATGTGACTTGAGAGCACGTATTGCAGTATAGACAAATTGTTCTCCCGGTTTTTGTAGCTTGAATCCCTATCCTGGATAAGAGGGTAAGAGGTTAAACCAAATAACAAAGATCAGCTCGATTGAATAACAACAATATTGAAGATCAAACGAACTTCTAAGTAAAGTTCGATCGAAATTATATGAGCAGCTTAATTCGAAGCGATTTATTAGGTTTACTTATTGTAGTATCGGTCCCATGTGTCAGCCTTGCACGGTTATTTTAGAGTCTTTTTTTTTTTTTGTATTGGCAACACTGCTTCACCTCCGGCTCCTAATTAACCGGCCCTTTTGGAATCATTTTGTTTAAAGCCGAATTATATAAAAATGTAATGGATTATTCTATTTATAGGATAAACCATTGCATGGTAAGGTAAAAAAACGATAAGCACAGGTAAGTATTTTACTTATATTAAGATATAAGGGTTGGGATATTTATTTTCAGTAAATAAATAAGTAATATATATGTTTTGTTTTAAACTGGGAGGGTGATTATAAATCGCTTCGAATTAAGCTGCTCATATAATTTCGATCGAACTTTACTTAGAAGTTCGTTTGATCTTCAATTATATTTCGCAGCTTAATTCTTTGCGATTTATTAGGTTTACTTATTGTAGGATGTTCAGAGAGAAAATAAGTAAAATAGCTTACATGATCAACAATTATTATCCATTTTTAGTTATAATATAGCAATTAAATCAATTTCCATACAAAATATAACAACATAATTAGGTACCTACATTAATTATTATGTAGGCATAAAATCACTCAAAATAGTTGTTGCGAAATTGCTAGAATTTTCAATAATTTCTTTGTTATATTTAGCGAATACTTTGGAAGAGTTACTCCAGCCAGCGGCTTTTCTACTTGTATCTAAATTAACTCCAAGCTTGTTGGCCTTAGATGTTGCAGCATGCCGAGTGCTGTGAGCACTGAACAGCGAAGTGTCGATTCCACTTTCATACAGAGTCTGTTTTATCCAATTACTTAATCTTTGTGAAGATAGTTTTGAATGTGGCTTTTTATAACTTATAAATAAATATTTACAGTTTTTACGAAGTTCTCTTGTTTTGTTAATATATGATTCTATACACCGGACAGGACAAATCTCTGGACGTTCATTATAAAAAGGGAGCCTTAATAATGGTTGGGGTGAATGTAGTTTGGAGGTTTTAATTATGTCTGGAATTTTAATAAACATTTCAACACTATATTTACTTATATTATCGAGGTGCATTAAAGATAATGTTTGCTTTTTTTTTTTTTTTTTTTTTTTTTGAGCCAAAAAATCAAGGACTATGTTTGTGTCCCATATGACCTCATATTTATATGTATTGCAGAATATGTATTAATAGTTCCGTATTTTGCACCTTTGTTAAAAACATCGGTTAAAAAATTAATTACGACATGAACTGAACAGGTCAAGTAATTGTGCTGCATTTCGGAACAATAACTAAACAAGACTTGATACAGCTGTTATATTGCTTGTAAGTATTACTAGATAAAGAAGATAACATTATTTCTGTAGAATCAACAGATAACGATTTATTTAATAAAACTTGCCTGATAACTTCACGGCAATCAAACCGAGTATCTTGTGTAAGCTGTGTGTCAATCTGATAGGAGATTGAAGAAGGTTAATATTGGGTTCAAAATAAATTGATTTAGAAATAGATATCTTTTTCAATAATGGGAACCATGACTGTGTGGGCCAATTTAGTACTACGAATATACCCTCGGCCTTATCATCTATTATTTCTCTAAGTGTCTTTAAAATGAGGGCAAATGGCGGAAATGCGTAAAAATAATAGTTAGTCCAGCTGATGGTGAACGCATCAACAGCAAATGCTTCGGGTTCATTTTTCCACGTAAAGTACAATGGGCAATTTGTATTACACCTACTGGCAAACAAATCTATTTCTGGTCTATTTCACCAAATACTCGTTTAATACCAAAATAAGCATGTTCACTTAATTCCCATTCAGTATCTAGAAACTTTTTGCGAGACAATGCCGTGGGTAAAAAAATGTCCTTCGTATTAATATAAGAAGCTAATACTTTAATTTTACGTGTTTCGCACCACTGCAATATTTTTTTTTTTTTTTGGACATATCATTTAAATTTGGTTACTTTATGCTGCCCATTCTATTAATGCAAGATATCGCGGTTACGTTATCAATGCGTAACAAAATTTGACAGTCAGATAATTCTTTAGCAAACGTTTTTAAACCTAAATATGCCGCTTTTAATTCAAATTAATTAATATGAAGTGTCATTTCAGACTCCTTCCAATAACCAAAACATTCCTTGTTATTACTCGAGGCAATTTTATAATCATCAGATCTTAAGCTAGCATAACCATTATCAATTTTGTCTAGCCACCAATAAACATCTTCCCGGATATTTAATGATAAACTAATCTGTCGTTCATATGATGAATTTTCACATAAACTTAAATACTTAAGTCTTTCAAGACGTTTAGAATAAAGCCACGAATATTGAATAGCAGGGCAAGCCGATATGAGAAGTCCAATCAATTGTGCATAATTACGTAACTTAATTGTTTTTGCTTCGAAGATTTTTAAAAGAGATTGTTTTATTTTTACCCTCTTTGTTTGAGGTAATTTTAAAACCATGTTTTGGGAATCAAATACAAAGCCTAGAAATTTAAATGTGTTTGAGGGTTGTAAAGAACTCTTATCACAATTAATCTAGAAGCCTAAACTTTCTAAAAGTGTCTTTATAAAAGTGTGTTTTTTAAAAAGTACGTTATTATAGCAATCTGCCTTTGTTTTACCAACGCAAAAAATATCGTCGAGATAAATAACTGATATCATATTTCTTTGATGTGATCGCAAAAATTCCATAACAGGTTTTAAAAGTTTTGTAAAGGTAGACAATTAAATTCATATAGTTTGTTATTGAATTTGAATCTTAAGTACTTTTTGTGCGAGTTATGAACTGGTAGAAAAAAATATAAGTCTTTTAAATCAATAGTTGACACAAAACATCGCTCGGTAACGAATTTAGATGCAGTTTTATAGCCTTCCATTTTAAAATGGACGGTTTCAACAAACTTGTTTAATTTTTTCAAATTCAATATGAACCTTTTGTCTCCGTTTGGTTTAGGTACTAAAATATATCGGATACAAACTGTTCACTATCGTATGTACACTTAGGTATGGCTTTTATTCGAATCAAGTAATCTATGCAAATTTTAAAATCGTTAAAATTTTTATCTGGCTTATATCTTGAGTCAGGATTACTATTTCCGAAGGGCTTTTTAATAAACGGTATTTTATATCCCTTAATCCAGGACAAAATTATAGGATCATTAGTTATTTTTAACCAATTTTTGTAAAATAGCTTTAGACGGCCAGAATAACTGACCTCAGATGTTAATATCTCCTGTTGTATTTCTTGGGCGGCGAGCGTGAGCGTGTGTAGTTCGGGGTGTGTCGCGGCGGCGGCGGAGGCGGCGGCGGCGGTCCCGAGCGCTGCACCGGGCGAGGTCTCCCCGCTTCGGGCCGCGCAGCAGGCTTCCGTTGCGGGGGCTTCCAGTTTAAACAATTTTGAGAAGTAATCCTATAATTTTGGTTGTTTCTGTTTGAAATAAATGGTTGTGAAGGCTTAAGGGATTCTCCGGTTTTTTGTATAGTTTTTGCGGACCTTAACTTTTCTGGTAAATCGGTCCCAAATAAAAATGTATCTATGGTGGTCTGACGAAGGGTATCTTTTAGTTCTGCATTGATAGTATTAATAACTAAATTTCTTCGGGCCTTCGTTAGGTAGTAGAAGGAATCGCACAACAATTTGCTTGCATCACTTAAGGGTTTTAGAATATCCTGCGATGAATATTTCTTTGTAATGACTTTCTCTGTCGTTTGCGCTAATGCAGCCAAAGCAATGCTGATTTGTTTTTGACTAAGCATTAAGGAAAAACCTTTTTTGCTTGTCACTTCTGAAATACCCGCTTTAACTTCAGGGTTGAGGATAGGCGTTAATAGCATTTCACAGTTTTTGGGTACCCGATATTCTTGTAACAAGGACTGTTTTGTTTCTTTGATGAGACCCTTGGTAAGTATGAGCTGCCATCTATCGGATATGTTTTTATTAATTTCATCTCCCAAAATATCTTGCGACTGGGGAACTTCCCCTAATAATGACAGTATTTCGACATCAATACCACTGTCTCCTCGTACCTCCTTTGTGAGATCCGACTTCGAAGGTACTGGATTCTGTGCCGACGACGACGTATGAGGAACTGCCTCGTTCATACATGCCTCCTCTTCAAGCGATTCTTCGTGATGTGGTGAACTTTCGGGAATGACTTCCACGATAGATTCACGGTTGTTCGGTGAAGCTATGATTAGAACTTCACCATGTTCGTATTTTTTTTGTGGGTATTTTTAAAATAGGTTTAGTTCTGTAGTATAATTTTTGATATTATCATGAATACGTTTTATTTCATAAATGCTACCGGGCACAAATAATGTATGTTGTGCTTAAGTAAAGCATTATTTTATATTATATTTTTTAGTGAGTACCTACCCTCAGGCGTGGTACAAATTTGTGTCATTTGACAAGTGAGTACTTTAAATAAGTATAAATTGGGTTATAAAGTAAGTATGTTGTGCTTAAGTAAAGCATTATTTTATATTATATTTTTTAGTGAGTACCTACCCTCAGGCGTGGTACAAATTTGTGTCATTTGACAAGTGAGTACTTTAAATAAGTACAAATTGGGTTATAAAGTAAGTGTGTTGTGCTTAAGTAAAGCATTATTTTATATTATATTTTTTAGTGAGTACCTACCCTCAGGCGTGGTACAAATTTGTGTCATTTGACAAGTGAGTACTTTAAATAAGTACAAATTGGGTTATAAAGTAAGTATATCTGCAGACAGACGCGCAGAATACAAGTTTTTAAACAATGTTAAATGACATTGTTACATAATTTACTTAAATTCGATGGATTCTTCGTCAGATGAAATGACGCGAATTCTTTTCCTCAGCTTATTTTCGAGTCTCCTTATTTTTCTTCGTATTATTTCATTCTTATCTTCGTTCTTGCGCTTCTTCCCCATCTTGAGAGCTTTGTGTAACACTAGATGACCGTTACAATGAAGTCTTGAGCGTTGCCAGGAACACGTGCGAAGGCTTGAGCACGGGAACGAACAATGATTCCAAAAGGGCCGGTTAATTAGGAGCCGGAGGTGAAGCAGTGTTGCCAATACAAAAAAAAAAAAAAGACTCTAAAATAACCGTGCAAGGCTGACACATGGGACCGATACTACAATAAGTAAACCTAATAAATCGCAAAGAATTAAGCTGCGAAATATAATTTCCGTTAGCCAACCATCACAAACTTTCGCATTTATTATATTAGAGAATTATAATAGTCTCTCTTCATCATTATAATACCTACAAATTTGTCAAATGTGACATCAGGTGATTATCCTCTGGTGTTTTGCCTACCCCATAAGGGATACAGGCGTGATGCTATGTATGTTTGTAATTGATAACTATTTAGAGGAGTTTAATTGTAAAACGGTGATGGCAAACATTAAAAAACGAAACGGGCTTCTTGCACAATCGCACCGGATGAAGATAGGATGGGATGAATCAAAATTAAATTTAAATTAACTGATAATAAAAATATGTGTTAATTCAGAATTCGGTCTACATGTTTAGCAAATTTCGTTCACCTTCGCTCTACCTATAGTAAACTCAACATCTATCTATACATCCTCACAACGTATAATTATATTCATTCCAATTAACAAAATACCATCACATAGTCAATGTTTTTCGTTTCGTGATCGAAATAAATGTTTTTTTTTGTGATGCCAAACATCACAGTGATATTATTATCCTCTTACGTAGGCGACGAGTTACGAATCTATTTAGCCAGCGTAACCTTAGGGCATAATTAATAGAGGGTGAAAAGTCAAACGCAACCCCAAAGCTTAGGGGTAGCATTTGTCGATATTTGGGACATATTCCCTTAAAACTTGTTGCGCAGTTTTTGTGAAAGCTGCTCTGGTAACGTCTAGTATGGAAATTTATTTGTCTACTATTGTAGATTTGCTAAACAATTGTGCATAATGAAATAAAAGATGTTTTTATCTGATTATATCGCGACTAATTTTAATTATTGTTCATTAAAGTCGAAATTGTAAAGAGAGAAACATAAAATGCGAATATCTGAATGAATTTATGTAACATTTTCGAGTACACTTTTGACTGTACTTTTTCTGTACTTTATTCAAACTAAGCCAAGCATTAAGGTTAGGTTAACCGAACCTATTTATGAACATTTGATCAAAACAAACCCTTAACTTTTCAACCGACTTCCAAAAAAGTAGGAGGTTCTCAATTCGTATATATGTTTTTTTTTGTCTTTGTTACCCGATATTTCGGACAGTTATGAATCGATTTTAAAAATTCTTGTTTACGTGGATGACATTCTAAGTCGGCCAAATTGACGTGAAGTCGGTTTTTTTGATTGCTCTGCATTCGTTGATTATCAAGGTATACAATCGGACGATAAATAAAGTGTTGTCTTTTGTATCTAAGTTCGGTAATTTTAGCACTATCTTCTAACATGATATTATTACGTCGTACCCTCTTTAACCACCAAAGCAACATCATATTATGGCTCCGAGGGGAGTATTAGGGCTTTTATTGACTCTTGATACGATGTATGTCGATAGCTACACACGCGGTGATCTACAAGTTTAGGGGTTATCGGGTTATTCCGTTGAAAGTTTTGATTGCGTTTAGATAGAGTTAGACATTTTTCATGTTTTTTTTTACAAAAAATGTGATATGTGTTGTAATAGTAGATTGTTAAACAAGGGTCGGATGACATCAATTCCCATACGAGAGGTGGATATAATCCGAGTATGAATTGATGTCATCCACCCGCGGGGAACACTCTACTTTTCATTTCGAATATAAGGAAAGTAAAAAAAAACATTTTTCTTAAATAGTATTTATTTAAAATTAATGGAAAAGTTCGAACAATTCGTAAAGTTCAAAGTGACATATAAATCGGTGACATATTTCTATGTAGGTATAGATATCATTTTTTACATAAAACAACCCTATGTATTAAAATAATTATATATAATTAAGAAAATTATATATTTACTAGCTGACCCGGCAAACGTTGTTTTGATATATAAATAAAAAAAAAAAATAGATGTTGGCCGATTCTCATAGATCAAGCCGTTTCGGAGGAGTATGGCAACGAAAACTGTGACAAGAGAATTTTATATATTATATATTTATATATTTTTTAAATCATAGTGACAAAATATAGACAAATATAATTTTTTAAATTACATCTTTTAACTTGACTTCTAAAATAAAAAAAAAACATAAAAAAATCTAAATTTTTGACAGCTGGCTTCATAAGAAATGTATTAGTTCTATTTTTGAAATCCATTCCGGCCCTTGGTTCGGAATGAATTTGTATGAAACATTCCGACCCGCGGGTCGGATGAAGCATTTTCAGACCGATACTTGGATCAAACATAGACTACTTTCCGAGTATGAGAAATGAAAAAAAAATCACATATGGATGAGACGTTTGACAAAGTTGATTGTTCTTTACTTTCCAGGGATTTCCATTACTGAGCCATATATGAATAACATTTTACCATTCATTTCAATATCTAGATATCCAAAGTAAAATACTAAAGCTTACGATATTAATAAACTTTGGGAATGGCATATTTGGTCATATCCATATTGATAAACTTTGGGAACAGCATATTTGATTGAAAGTGCGGTAATATCTATAATAGAAACATGGTAATAACATGTTAATTGTTAACACTAAATTTTGTATCATACTTTAACCCCCGACACAAAAAGAGCGGTGTTTAAAACGTGCCTATGTGTGTGAGTGTCTGTGGCATCATAGCTTCCGAATGTACGAAGCGATTTCAATTAAGTTTTTTTTATTTAAGGTAATTTATGGGCGAGTGATCTTAGACATGTTTGATGAAAATCGGTAGAGCCGTTAAAAAGTTATGGGGATGAAAGTCGGGAGTTTTTTAATTCGAATTTAATCTTGTTGTCCATTAAGTGTTGCCATCTATTGATAGCTTAAAATTTTGACGTTTCCTTGTTTATTTTTGCAGAAACAATGGAGGAGCGGGATCAAGAGGATGGGGGCGTCCCCGACATGACGATGATGCCTCAGATCACGGAGGACGCCATCAATGATAACTTGAAGAGGCGCTACCAGCGGGAGCTTATATATGTATCCTTTTCACTTAGCGTTTGTGAGACGGAGAAGGAGATATTATTGTTGTGTACTATATTGATTCAAGCAGTCCTTTTTTTCTTACTAGGCCTAAGAATACTTGAGTGTATTTATATAATAAGACGAAATAATGTTTATATAGATATTTTTTGATAATTACTTATGTATCAGTAAATTAAGTCATTTACGTACCTAGCTAAAGGCTACAAAACTCGGAAGAACAATAAATAAAACAGACAGTTCTTCTGCAAAAAAAACTATACAGATTTAAATTAGATCTCTTTTTTCATAATCATTTATTTCAAAATCTACAAATAAAAGTAACAGTCAATTAGGAATTTATGTGTTTCATCATTATAGAACAACAATTTAACAATAATTTCCTTTTGTGATAATGTTTTGATGTAATAATTTGAAAAAGGTTTGCCTATGACTTTTACACTAACATTTCCACTCAAAATTTTATTTAACCTTTCAAAATGGAAGATTAAATAGAAAAAGCGTTTGTTTAAATTCCTCGTCTTCAATCAAATTCTTGTTTAACACTCTGATGTTAGACAGACATCAAAACGAGTGAACAAAGGATTTTCCTCCAAGTCAGCGCTGTATAAATAAATAAAGTTTATAACGAGATTTCAGGGAATGACTTCAATAAAATGGCTGAAGCTTCGAGACTATACAGCCGAATAAACTAATAATTTTCCTTAAGTTCTGTACAGACATACACAGGTTCTATTCTAGTCGCAGTAAATCCATACAAAGAGTTAGGATGTTACACAAATGTAAGTACTTACCTAATTTGTTTATACTTTATTGCACAAAATGCGGCATATCTTACATCAATAGGTACGAACAAAGTTAGGTCAACTTGAGCGAAACCTGACCCCGAAAATTCAACTAATATTAGTTTTATTCATTTATTGGATCCTAATTTCAAAACAATTTATTAAAATATTATTGAGAAAAAATATTTTAGGCACACAGCACGGGAAGGTAAACCAGGTTTCTCTAAAATTGACCGTACCAAAATATTGGGTGTTGACCGTAGTTTTCGAAGTATTTAACAAAAAAAAGAGTTTTCTATACAAATTCTTATTCGAATGCAGCAGTGCGATCTCAGATGTTTAATCGATTCGTTTAGTTCGTCTAGTGCCCGACTAGTTGCAAGTTGTAAGCAACATTAGTCCGGTTAAAATTTAAAAATACCGACTGCCAGGTATAAATAAAAGTGTGCCTTGTTAATTTTTAAATGTTTGTATACATTTTGTTTTTGTTAAATATTTATTTATTTTTATTTTACTTTATTCAGAAAACAAAAAAAAATATTTCTAGTATTACATATGAGATATACATGGTCTGTCGTAATTAATGGATAACCCGTTATCTGGAGTTGGTCCGCATGTAAGACTGTAAGAAAATCGAATTTGTTTGGCGGAATACTCAGTCATATAAAAATGGTAGAGACTTTTATACTTTTTCATAAATTTTCCGAATTCTTTCACTCATTTAGATGCCATTCCATCAAATTTAATTATTTTTGTTTAATTCAAAATTGTCGTTTTAAGGCAAATTTTTTCAACATTTTTCATAGTGTAAACTTTGATCATCTATTGTGACAAAAAAGTATGAAACTATAGCTGCCCATAATTTTAAAAACTTGTCTAGTAAGTGTAAATTCTAAAAAGGTATAACAATGTGTAGTTTACAAGCAACATTACATTACAGGAGCAAGGCCACTGATCAAGGTCAGAATTTTATTTTTTCAAGTAATGGTACAATTGTTGCAAAGCTTAGTCATAATGGTTGTATCATATCAAGATAATTTACATAAGCACTATTCAGCTTAGTAGCTCATTAGGATATTCATAAGAAAACCAGGCTGATTTATGGAATAAAAATAACGTAACTCCACAATAATAATGAAATGAATGTAAACGAATTTCAAATTGTCAGGCTCTAATAATTTCATGCGAAAAACATTTTGCGAAATGTTATTGCAAAATTGAAAAGGATCACGAAGAAACGCTCAAAAACGGAAATACGAGTACACTCCCTGCGTTGAAAGAAAGATTGATGGTCGCTATTACAGACTAGGCAGATGCATACTTAAAATTATCACAAGAGCCTCTGAAAAATGAGTTTTTGGCATAAAATGTATTATATGTGTTAATATGAAAAGTTTTTTTTTTGGGGGATTTTAAAGAATATTGTATATAAAAATATTGTAACTTACAACTTCAACCGAATCGTTCATTAAACATTCGGAAACATGTAAACAAACATACGAATCGATAAAGTTCTGCGATCGGACTAGAGTTTTGTTTATCGAAACACTTTACCTGCGAACACATGTGGACTCAATAGAGTGTCCCACGGGAATGAGACATTGCTTTGGGATGAAAAGTGGCTCTTGGACTACCCGTTTCCAATCACATAGATTGGTTCTGTTGTTTGAACGTGAAGGAAGTCTCTACTAATAAAAGTAGTGACGAGTTCATATTATTTTATTACGGAATCGTTTCTTCACTTTGACATCAAATAAACCACTGCAGTAACACTTTATTGCCAAATACGCCGTAAGTTCGTAAGTGTTTATTTATTTTTAGGAAGACCAACAGCCATTATAACAATAATAAAGATACAGTAGTAATAGTGGGCCAATTATGACCTATAATTGGCCCACTATTACTACTGTATCACCGATATGAAGCGAATTATAAATACAATTACGATACCTAAACGATTACAAATACGCGACTTTTCTTAAATTTAAAACTTAATAACTTTACTTAATAACTGTTTTAGACCGTAAAGAATCCGAACACCAAGCCGGTGAAACGATTCCTTTTACAATTCCATTGAATAGGCTGTTGATGATACGGCCGATAATAAGTTGCGCTAGATTTATGGAGTTTCAAGAGCCATAGCTTTTTGTGCATGCATGATACTTCCGTCCGTGATCTTCCTCCGATCACTGAGAGCAACAACAAGCATCACAGTCACCATGCATCATTTTTTAGGAACTATACTAAGCCGAATTAACAAACTTTATTATATACTTTTGTATATTATTAGATTAAACCATGGCGATCTTACAAATAACTTACAATTTCTAACTGACAAAAGTCAGCAAATCAGGTCCTACGAGTGATATGTTCGTTTGTTTTCAGGAGCACATGCAAAATTACAGGGGTAAACCCTTCGGTTCCCTCCCGCCACACGTTTTCGCCATCGCTGAAGCTGCTTACAGTTCTTTACGGGTAAGGATGTATGAAAAAAATGCGTGGACAATTTTCTAGGTACTATCGAGAAGCTTTAGTTAAAACTCTTTCTTTGACAATTGCTGTAATTTGAACATAGAGGGCGATTCGACTTTCATGGTTCTTCTATCTTTAATATATGATGGATCATAAAAAGATCATGAACATGTAATAATTCGAATTCAGGAGATCAGTTTTATACCATGTGTACTTGCTCGATGCTCACATGCGAAGCTTTTAAATTATAAGCGCCTGAGTGACATAAAGAGATATCATTTTGGATGCAAAATCTTTGGTTGTGATTTTCTTTACTTGTAATGTTTCCTTTTCAATTTTAGAACGGCGAAAAGAATCAGTCGGTGGTCATATCTGGGGAGAGTGGAGCCGGGAAAACTGAAACCACGAAATTGATACTCCAATACCTGTGCGCGGCTGGCGACCAGGCCTCGTGGGCTGAGCAGCAAATCTTGGAAGCTAACACAGTCCTGGAGGCTTTTGGTGAGTTGGAGCTTGGAGCAAACAGAAAATGATGACCGAAATGTGACCGTTGACGTTACGAAGCAAATAGCAAACATTACTATAGGAAATATTTCAATGCAGTAAAGTGGCAGTTCGAAATGTCAAACAGAAAATAATGATGCCAGTTAAAATCTTCGTACTGTAAGGTACTGAATGGGAATGATTGAAATTGAATGGTACTTTTTCATTCGTTAATCAGAAAATTTTAAAGCAATGTATGAATACGTGAATTTGATGTTGATGACAGTATTTTTAATGAAAATAATTAATTACGAAACATGTTTAGTGCTATAAAACGGTCACAGTTGAAGTAAAATTGTTTTATTTTTGTAAATTTTCAGTCACGAAATGAAAGTATAAAATATTTTGGGAGTCAAAATATATTTTTTCCTAATTTGACGAAATTATTCATTAAAAAAAAATTCGTTCACTCAAACCCTACTTTTTTCTTCCCTAAAGCTAGAACACTAGAACTGTCATTTTACTGCATAGAATTATTTGCCACGGTATATACTATGCTATACTATACTATACTGCGATAAAGCCCGCATCCGTAGGGATTTCTATACCACGCCTTATAAAATTTTACATTACAACTTTTCTAAGCCTACTAATAATCAGTTTGTCCGCCTAATTTTGCGATTCACAAGCGTTAATAGAGGATTTTAGAACGTTGTTGCACCATGCTCCTTCTCTTGAAGCAGTGCAACGAAAACAACAAAACGTACTTGGAACTCTACAACCCGCACCACTACTGAGAGACACGGGTTTCACTTCAAAACATTGAAGTGATCGTTGAGTTTTTGAGTTCAATCAATTATGTTTTGTAAGCCTGTTGAACTGAGGATTACTGATACATAAATTGATGAATATTTAAATGGAATTAGGATGGAAGTTGTGCATCAAACGCTTAAATAATGTTTTGCTTTTTTACATACACTACCTAGTGGTAAATAAACATGGAAAACTTCATCGTAGCAGATTTGACACTGGACTAAGATTCCGTTGTTCTTAAGGAATGTGTTACCAATGTGTGGCCGCCTGAGTCATAGATAACTGCTTCTCGTCTTATTTAACTTGACTGTTTTCTCTCTTTAGTATTAACGTTTTATTTATGTATACAAACTAAACTGACCATTTTTTATTTCTTCAAAGGTAACGCCAAAACAGTACGCAATGACAACTCATCCCGGTTCGGAAAGTTTGTGGAAGTGCGGTTGGACCACCGGGGCAACATCCGAGGCGCGGTCCTGAGGGACTTCCTCCTAGAGAGGGCCAGGATCACAGGCCCGGCGCCCCGGGAGACCAACTACCACGTGTTCTACCAGCTGGTGGAAGGTGCTAAGGTTGGTTAGAGTTTTGAAAATGGAATCTCTGTAAAATCAGCGAGTGGGTTATTTTTATCGGCCATTACCACTTACAATGAATCGGCGATGCGCGACTGCGAATGACTAATGGTGGGTTTCAATATTGTATCTTTATCCAAAATCTTTCTTTGTAAACACTTAAAAGTATGGTCGTTGCCATGACAACCAAAATCCAGATTTGTTTTTGTATGAAAAAAATTTGGAAATTTTTGTTTGAAAAAAAAACCGTATGTCAGTCGAATAAATTACTAATACTAAACATGAATATTCAACGTGAACATTAGTATCATACGAACCGCTACAATCAATGCAAATAATACTGGAGCAGGTACCTGTGTTTTTTTTTAATTACACCAAATAAGTTGAAAAGTTGCCTTCTTTCTGTTATTATCTTAAAAAACATTACAAGAAATTATATGGGATTACCTCTAAAGTTTCGTCAGGGCAGAGACTCGTAGCCCTGCAGTGGGCTCATTTGTAATGAGCCCACCAGGTGGATGTCGGACTACATCTAATAGTATATTTCATTACGAGTGCGGAAAGCCTGTCATTGCAAAGAGTTCCGACAAATGTCTACACGAGCCGAGGCGCAGCCGAAGGCGAGGGTTGACAGTCGGAACTCTTTGCAATGACGGTTCCGCACGTGTACTGAACGACTATTTTTAATACAGTTGCGAAAAAATTAAGCAATTTTATAAAATATACAAAATGGCGCCAGCCGTGAAAGATTATAAGCAGAGTTTTTTTTGTTTTGTTTACCCATTCTGGGTAGGCAAAGGGAACTATGCCCATACAGCCAAGTCTTTACTAGATTTTTTGCATTGACATGAAATGAAAATGAATTTAATGAGATAAAATGAAATGAAACCTAACCTAACTCATTGCATCAAATCATTTTACCTGATATTGAAACAAATTAGTAGCTTCTTTTCAGAAATATTTGCATGAATCGTAAAAACTTCTATGAATTTTGTTTTAAGTAAAAACTTCGTGGTTGATTTTTTCTTTTTAATGGACATTATTTTGACATTTGGGAAAGAGAACGCACGAGTGCGGAAAAGGTAAAGAAAAAGCACAAGTGTGTAATAGCCCACATCCCGAACGCTAAACGTCCCTGCAATACGCCACTTTTTGAGCAACTGTATTAAAAAGTATATTTCACCAAATGTAACAGAAACCAAATGAAATCGATTTATTATCGACTAAATAATCGCGCCACAAACTTACAAAGACAGACATACATACGAATTGACAACCTCCTCCTTTTTGATGTTGATCGAATAGGCTTTTAATTAATTGACTTTTTCTTCCAGCATAAAGAACTATACTATACCTTTCATCAGCATCTTATTAAAATGAAACCAAATCCTCTTACCACCAATATTGTAATAAAAACAATTTTAACCTTTCCCTTCCAGCACAACTCCGAACTCCGCAACACTCTCCGGCTTCGCGACGGGGTGCACTTCAAGTACCTTCGCTCGGAGGAGGAGGACCTTGCAATGGCGAAGGGCCAGGGGGAACAGGGCAAGCTGGAAGCCCTACAGCTGGCGCTGACCGTGCTGCAGGTGCCTCCGCAGATGTGCGAGGGCCTGTTCAAAGTGCTCGCGGCGGTGTTGTGGCTGGGGAATATTAATTTTCAGGTGAGTGTTGGTAATTTAAAAGAAACTATTTAATCGGACTTTATCACGTCTTGAAATAAAATTTTATATTTTAGCTCCACGTTTTGGCGTTAAACTAATCACGTATGATTTACTTGAAACAAAGCTGTATAATTTAAAAAATATGTACACGAAGTAAAGTATACCGAAACTTCAGTTAAAGTATAAAATGTAAGCTTAAACCCGATAAATCGGGTTAAACTGTCTTGTATTTATATGCTGAATCATTGAAATTTACAATATTAAGGCTGCAAACTGGACGGCAGCGACAGCGAGAGCGACAGCGGCGCGGGCAGCGGCGTGGGCAGCGATTTCCACGACGCGATAGAAAGTATTGAGTTTGTATGAAACCGCGACAAATCGCCTGAGCGGCCGCTGGCGTCGAGAACGGCCCAGATTCCCCGCGTCGCTGTCCGCGCCGCTGTCGCTCTCGCTTTCGCTGTCGTCTAGTTTGCAGCCTAAATGAGAATACACCCTGTTTCTGAACTTCCATTTATTTTACTGGATTTTGTTCGTTGGAAACCAAAAATCAAAGAAATGTGTGACAATTTTTTTGTACATACATATTTGTATTATTTGTATCTCGTCGCGTATTACACACATATTATACATGACAAGCTGTAAAAAACACCTTGCTCTATCATCTCATCTTTATCATATCTCCAGGACGTAGACGGTGAGCGAACATCCCTCGCTCCAGAAGATGCCGAGGCCGTGGACGCCGTGGCCTCACTGCTGGGACTGGAGCATCCCACAGCCCAGAGGGTTTTGTTGGAGCGGCAGATCAACGTCAGGGGAAACGTTACGGATATTCCGCTAAGGTTGCATGAGGTACGGGACTTTTTGGAGTTTTAAATGTTTTAAATGTTGAAGTCTGATTAGAGTTTAGTTAATTTTTGTACTGGGAATACTTAGATTGCAGCGATTGCGTTAACGAATCCTTTTTTTGTGTAATATAACGTTTATCGTAAATTAATTAGCTTACTCTAAGCAAGAAAATGGCTCCAGCACTGGGCCAGCTTGGTGGATTAGCTCTCCTTTCGTCACCCAGAGGAGAGAATCATAGCCCTGCAGTGGGCTCATTACACGGACATTTGATGACGATGAAGCAAGAAAATCACCTTCCTTCCTTTTTATCTTGAGTAGTGAGCAAAAAATAAATAAATAAAAATATTCTTGACCTGCAAAATAGTACGAATAGGTAAGTCTCAATCCAGTTCAGTGTAACGGAAAATCAGTGGAATATTGTCTGCCTCTTAGTTTGACACTTCAGACACAGTATTAAAAATACATGATTATTACTACACATTGTTACCATTACTTTTATAATAATTTAATTTATGGTAGAAAAAACCGTGCAGCGGTTTGTGCACCGTCTTTGCAGCGCCACCATTGTTAATATTTTTTAGTTATGTTCAAAGTTCATGTATATTTCAAATAAGTTGCCATTTACAAGAAAGGTGTAAACACCGGAACCGTATACATATCGGGCGTATTGTAACGTTGCCAGCTTCTGTATGCATGCAGTATAATAGTATATTTTGCATAATTCGCGTCACGGTATTGTGTGTAGTATATGATGCATAATTTGATAATAAGGACCTGTTTATTGAATTCTAAGTAGATTGGTTTCGTTTGATACATTCATGCTGAGGCCTGTCAATGCAAATGATTTAATTTATTTCTTATTACAAGGAATTTTTTAATAAGTTTTTTTCTTTGATAATCCTTAAATAAGGAATCTTTTAATAACTTTATAAAACACTTTTTTTTTAAGACGATTGTTAATTTTTTGTTCGAATGCGTTATCTCCGGTGCAGTTTTGAATATGGTTTAATTTTTTTTTTCAGCTTAGTTAAGTTATAAAAATTTCGTGAAATAAAATATTGTACAATCAACATACGAAAACCATAAAAAAAGTTTGTTCTATGTTACAGAACTATTTTTGTTTGTATTAATTCCTATTTTTATGAACAAAAAGATATTGTTGTTCAAATGAGGGTAATTCTTAACTTAGCAATGGGGTAGAAACTACTTTTTCCACTAGAGGCGATGATTACGCTTGACCCATAACAACTGTCAAATACCACAGTAAACATTTATTTTATAGTGATTTTAACCAAAAAAATTTGAATCGTAGTCATAAGTTGGATACCACAGTTTCTCTGAGGTTATAACTACACTTGCGAAAGTTGTCAGACCACATTTTTCACATTTTGATACAGAAAAACAAAATATTATATAGATTTTAAATAAATGAAAAAATGTGTAAAATAAAATTACCCGACCAGGACTCGAACCTGGGACCTCTCGTTTGCCGGACGTGTGCTCTCCCACTGAGCTACCGGGGCCTGGTGGTAAGGCCTTATATTGCTACGTTAGCAATATAACGTAAAATCAAAAATGTGTTAAGTAATTTCGAGGCGTACCGCCAGGCCCCTGTAGCTCAGTGGGAGAGCACTCGTCCGGCAAACGAGAGGTCCCAGGTTCGAGTCCTGGTCGGGTAATTTTATTTAGTTTTTCATTTATTTAAGAGTAATTAAGCATTTTAAATGCAAAAACTTTAAAATATTATTATATAGATTTACCGCGAAAAAGACACTGAACAAACAATTTCTATAACAACGTGTTCATTTGACAGTTTGTAATGGGTCAAGAGTATGAAGCGACATCTATTAGGTAGAGCTTTTCGTTTTCTTGTCAATTTCTACTCGTTACTATGGCGATAAAACCATAGTAGAAAGAGGGAGGAAGTAGGTTAACTCCGGCCCAATCCGCGATATAATTGCCTACTGTCTCAGGGTTGTCACTTTTAGCTAAATTTTAATTCAATCAATGTCTTTAAATTGGCAAGGGTCGGAAAGTTGTGTTTTTTACTTGTATTATCTGGGTATTGGGTTTGTAAGGTCAGTTTTATCTAAACGATGATGAAACTTTTTACGATCAAAAATAGGGCGACGGGCCAACAGACGGATGGCGGCGGCGCGGGGCGGTGATGAGCACGATCATTAGTTTAAAGCCCGGCCCTCGCCAAATACAACAACTCATGTCTGTATAACTGATTCAGTGATCATTAGTCAATCAAGTTCAACAATGGTTTTCCTACAGAATTTTTGTAAAGATTCAGAGCAGTATTATTTATGAAAAATGATAAAATAAACCGATGTTTCGTCGGCTTCGGTTGTCGTCCAATCCAAACGGCTAATAAATATTTATAGACTAAGAGCTTGTGTTTAAATTATTTGATTAGTTATATACTAGTCAGTTTTTTTATGAGTGTTTGTACACATAAAAGACAATAAGTATTTGTTTTTATTTTTAATAATTACAAACATAAATAATACAAACATATCTATTGAATCAAATCACACATTTATTCATTATCATAACGCGCGCGTGAACCTCGTGCGGAGTTAGCCCCGACTGGCGCTTCGATATCACCGCGAGATTTTGTGTATGTGTGCGTGCGGCGGTGCATAGATACTATGGCGCGCACATACTCGCCGCGCGCTGTGCGTTTGTATGAAGATAACCTACTTCCTCCCTCTTTCTACTATGATAAAACCGTGCGTTAGTGCACTTTTTTAACATGCATATGAAAATCTATTGATATATTGAATGTAATAATTAAAGAATTATTGGTTCATAAATATCAAAGGTGTTTCGCTTCCATGCACTAGTGAATTTTTATATGCAAATTAAATAATTAAATTACCAACCATATGCAAATAATTTCCTTACTGGATTTGAACAGATAAATCAAGTAATAAAATGTGGCAGTTAATGAAATGGTAGGTTGTTGGTTATTTTATAGTTATTGATTTCAAATGCGATAAGTGGTTTACGGATCATTTGGTTTTATGGAGGCAACTAGGGCCAGCTTAACAGTTTTCTTACAAATGTGTCTGGGAACCGCATAAATCTTAAACTGAATTTACAATGGAGCGTGTCTAAAAATTTGAACATTAAATATTAAAAAAGATTATCTTGAAATTTATACTAATCACTTTTCATACACTTTTTTCTTTTTAAAATTGTCTGTTAAAAAGCAAGCTATTCTGAAAACGACGTTATGAGTTGACGTACTTTATGTTCTTAGTAACAACATTATTAATTAAATCAATATGATCATTAAATGTTATGAAGAAAAAGATCTGAAAAAGAAAGTTGTGAATTTTAACTGGTTCTTGGTAGCAACATTATGAATAAAAAAAATATGATAACAAACTTTTAGGAGCTTCGTTGATAGTACTAAAAATGTAAGAATAAACAAAGTATGAAAAATAAAAATATGAATAGTGATAATTATGAACAGAAATCGGTAGTAAGACAAAAAAATGGAGTAAGAACTTTATGTGAGCCGAGTCGATATGGATCCATTTTTAAAATATGCTCAAACTATAAGTTATTATAAATAACAAAGTAGGTATTTTGCGTAGATTTGTACGTCTTAAACAAAATTCGAATGTTAAAAAATAATATGTAATAATCTAACATGGAAACCGAAAATTATAAATGAAAACTCGTTACTACCTTATAATGTTTACCTTATAATTAGTTGTTACTTTTCCTACAATAACATATTTAATAAAGTGTTCATTGATATTTGTGGGCGGCGTGGGACTGAGTGACGTGGAGGCAGCCTTCGTCCAGCCGTACGTTTCCTGTCTGATGATGATGATGAAATATTTAACAATAACTTTTCTTTCACAGGCTCGGGAAAACCGCCACGCCATGGCCCGAGCGCTTTACTCGCGAACATTCGCGTGGCTCGTCCGCCATGTAAACAGCGTTTCGGCGGGCTGCCGAGCCGCGCCGAGGGCGCTCGGCGTGCTCGACATATTCGGGTTCGAGAACTTCGCGAGCAACTCGCTGGAACAGCTGTGCATTAACTACGCGAATGAGAAGCTGCATATGTTCTTTAATAATTACGTGTTCGCGCTGGAGCAAGAGATTGTGAGTTTCTTTTTTTGTAAATATAAAAAATGGTGGATATGTTAGGTAAAATTCACATATACAGGGTGACTGGTGGGTCACTTTTGAAATTCAAGGACGTGATAGTTAGAGATACATACATGAAGAGAAAAAATATAATAAATATTAATTATTTACTGAGTAAACTTAACTGAAAGTTAAAGAATTGATTACGCAACGCATAGTTACGCTAGCGTTGGTAGCGATCCGCGTTCCAGGTCACGTGCTGCTATCGACTCAATTGTATGTAAAGTAAATAGTAACATAGATGTATTTATTTATAGGGAATTCTAGTGAAAAATTAAGTACCTACTTTATTACATAATTATGATCAGAATCGAGTACAGAGTGCTCTCCTTCAGCATCTAAAATTTGTCACCAGTCACCCTGTATAGTATAAACTTAGATAAGTAAGATTAGTGCAAAAGTAGAGCTGTAGAAGTAAGAATGTGCTTGAAATTCTTTGCTTGGTGATAGGAAACCGTCAGGGTCCGCGACCACCCTTCACATAAAATCTTTCGTTGGTGTTGTATTCAGAAAATTTTTTTTAAAGAGCCTGTTTAGAAACACCGATACCTAATCATCCTTCCCATATTTATCAACCTTGGTCAAAGGAGTACTACACAGGCAACTAGTACTCCTAGTGAATGAGTCTTTTCGGTTGCCGGACTCACTATAACGGCGAAAAGATCTAAAAGAAGAAGTTGGTTTGCTTATTTTAATCAATTTAATGTTTTTATTGAGTTATTTATTTCTCGAAAGGCGACGCCGATCACGCCGCCATTTACGCTGCCGCCGATCAGATTTTAGTTCTACGCAGCCGCCGGCGATTTTCTCATCGGCGCACATGTCTAATATATGCCTCCATTAAACTAACATTTCTCATTCCAGTACCGTCAAGAAGGCATAATGTACAACCAGATCCAATTCACGGACAACGCGGTTTGTCTCGAACTGTTGGAAAAGCCGCCGAGGAGTCTGCTCAAGTTGCTCAGCGAACAGTGCCACATGCCTAAGGTATTTAAATAAAGAAATAATCACATAACTTTTACAGCTATAGACCCTGGCAAAAAAATTCAATGTCAAACAGTTCGAAATGTCAAATAGAAGAATAATGATACCAGTAAAAAACTTCGTAGTGTAAATACTAAATGAGAATGATTGAAAATGAACGAGTCTTTGTCATTCGTTTTGCATAAAATTTTAAAGCAATGTATAGTTCGTTGAATTTGAGGTGTGTACTTTATCTTGAAAGTAACTTCAATAAAAATAATTATTTACCAAACATACCTAGTGCTTACGGTTACAGTAGAAGTAAAATCGACTTGTTAACTTCTTTATTTTTAAACTCCTTTAGTTGTTAAAAATTAATTTTTAAGAAGAGTTGTCCTTTGCTAACAGCATCATACAAATATAAATATTTCCTTTTTTATACAATAATTACAAAAAAAAGTTGCGTTCATTCACTTAAACCACATTACAATTTTTTTTGTTCCCTAAACTGGGCACACTGAACTGTCATTTACTGCATTGAATTATTTGCCAGGGAATAAGTTATACATAAACAAAACAGACCAGGCATTTACAAATATGAGATTAAGTATAACTCCGCAGCTATGAAGATTGCGAGAATACTCATATGAATAACGAAAGATTTAAAAACAAACAAAAAATAAACCGTAACAAATAAATAATATCTAAAAATATAAGAGTGATTGTAACTCCGCAGGTTCGATAATTGGGGAAATGCTTATTTGGATAACTAGCATTACTCAGAAATTACGTAGTCGAGATATTTTTAATGGTTTTTTGTCGAAGCCTTTTGAATTGCAAATAATTTCTCATAAAACATAAACTATACTCGCATTTTAATCAAAAGTTGATGTAGTTAGTTAATAATGGTTATAATGCCGAAATAGATCTAAATTTATCATGTGAATGCTAGTTTTCAACCATAAAACGGAAATTTCGATCGTTTTATGTTCAGTCGTGATTTGAAAAACTATTTTTCCATTATTCGAAAGATATGTTTTTACCCGAAATCCGTATTTCGGGTTAAAACATATATAAAAGCTTATTACCGAGGCTCAAGTATCATATAACATCTTCGATCTGTTCAATTATTCCTCAAAAATAAATGAAAAAAAACTTAAGTTCATAATTTACACCAGTAACTTCTGCTCTCCTGTTACTAAGATGTTTATAGGCGTACAGCTAACACGTCGTTTTATAAAATCCTGGCTTTCGATAAAAAGGTACCTACCTGTCAACGTTAAAGCAATCCAAAATAATGTAGACTTTACGACAATTTATACCACATGTATAAATTAACCTGCCTAACCTAAGAACGTACCACATTCCAGGGAGGCAAGAACGGAAAGAAAGTTGAACTAATTGGATCAATGTTGTCCAGAAAGTTCAACTATTACAATAAAAATCAAAGTTGAAATAATTGCACTTTTTTAGTCCAATTAGTTCAACTGGTTGAACTAAGTGGAACGGATGATCCTTTTTGATGATCTTCATGTACATTTTGATTTGCAAGACATTTTTATTTTTATTGTGATTTAGACCAAATTGTAATTTTTTTCTTCATATATTACTTGTAAAAAGAAGTGGTTAAAATAGTTATTCTTCTTTGCAATACAAAAATGTAATACATGAAGAAAAACTTACATTTTGATCTAAAAGTACCAACCATATGTCTCTGTGATGAACAAAATTACTCTTCTATTTCTCTAAAGTTCACATTTTACCCACATTCTTTTTTATATAATTTTCAATCAACATTTTTCCTCCAGGGTTCAGACAGCGCCTACCTAACAAACATCCAAGGCGAGTTTGGAGACCACCAAAGCTTCGTAAAAGGTTCCCGCCGGAAATGGGAAGAGGAATTCGGTGTTCGGCACTACGCGGGAACTGTCACTTACAGCGCACAGGGCTTCGTGGACAAGAACCGGGACACGCAGCAAGATGCCTTCATTGACCACCTCAGTCGGGCGCGCAATGCCTTCGTGCGGGACCTTGCCGACTATGTCACTGAGCTTGGCCCCACGCATCAGGTAAAATGTTGAGTACAAATAGCTCAAATGAAGTTTATTTAAGGAATTGGTGTTATGGATATTGGATAACGGATGAATAAACTTAAGAAATAAATAAATATTTCTGACACTCACGCAACATTATCTAGCCCAAATTAAGTTTCGTAAAGAACTTGTGTTATGGATACTAGATAACTAATATACTTACTTAAGAAATATATAAACATACATATTGAATAAATACATATTTTTATTAGAATAAACTTAAATAAACATATAAACATCCATGACTTGACGACTAATATCTGTGTTCATCACACAAATATCCGCCGCCGCGCCGCCGGGATTAGAACCCAGGACCTCTGGCATAGAAGGCAATGTATGTTACCACTACACCAGCCGGTCGTCAATATACATATTATAAATATCCATTTCTCAAATATGCTTGGAAATTTGAGCATTATTTTGACAACCTTCTTCGAGATAAACCGAACTTGCTGAACTGGTCGAGCAGCGGCCGGCAATAGTTGTATGAAAATCCATATCTGTCGTGCTTAGCGGCCAAATAAATTACTATGTAAAAACATATTTGTCGTGTGATTTAAAAATTGAACGATCTTCTACTCCGCAACATGGCGACCAAAGAGGTAACTTATCAAAGGTTTAATTTAAATTTCGAACTGCCTTGCACATAGAAAAAATATTACTTTGGCGCGTAAAGAACTATTGTTATTAGTTGTTTTGCCAACTTCGTCATTGTTTTTAAAGTTCTGATTTGTACTACTTAGTTTAATTTCCGCGCATTATTTGAGAAAGTAGTATAAAAGCCTTGGCCGCAACTAGGCATTGACGGACTTACGTATGTGTGGCTCGGCCCACATTCACACGTTCGTCAATGCCTCTCTTGCCGGCCACTGCAGTCATCATCACAACTCTTTGTAATGAGCCCACTGCAGGGCATGAGTCTCTCTCCTGGGTGAAGAGGAGGTATAGGCCATAATCCACCAAGCTGGCCCAGTGCTGAGTGGTGGATGCCAGAATTTTTAGGGCGCCTAGATGGCTTCTGACAAACCCTAACGACTACTGTATACAAGTATACAGCACCCGGGACCGACTGCTTAACGTGCCCTCCGAAGCACGGAAGTCGTCGTGAGATATGAATCGTCGGCGGTCACCCATCCAAGTACCGACCCCGCCGAACGTTGCTTAACCTGTGATATCGTATGATACACACAGTAACCACGGCGCCACGACGACTTCAGTAATGTACTATAACTTTAGGGCGAATACCTGTGTTATTTATACAAATATTCGTCCCCACCGAAATTTGAACTGAGGAACTAACGTCTGGCGTAGACGGCATTGATTTTACAACTACACCAACTTGTCGTCGATTGATATGATTGATCTGTGATATTTTATTTTTAATGCGCCTTAATAATCTGATTTAGGTGTATTTTCAACGGCTTTCAATAAATTATTTATTGAGTTTTCAACCAATGTAAAAATCTGACTTCAATACATTTTCAAATTCTTATAAATAATTTTGTTGAACTAACCATAACCACTACATTAATTTTGATGAATCTCTTGAGTGTAATAGTTTTAACGAAACAAAAATCATCATAATGTATTTGAAATAACATAAACAATTCACTAAATTGCAAATTAAAAAAATATCTAAAGTTATTTATCACTTCAAATGTCACTAAACACAAAAAAAATTAAATTGAAGTTCATATGAACATTTCACCAAATACAAGGCCTTTTCAGTTGAATAGAAAAATCATATATCTATAATGTTTTCGCTTGTTTCCCAGGACGTATCGCTATCAAGTCCGAACACAATGAGCACGACTCAGCGCGGCACCTCTAAGGGACGGCCTACCGTCGTCGACACCTTCAGAGCGCAGCTACAGTCGCTGATGGATATGTTACAGGCTACGGATGTTTGGTAAGATTATTTTCAACACACTTGCGTAAAGTGAGCCTTATTCTATTGAATTTAGAACTATAAACTGGGCTATAAGTCACGTGTGCATAATATATTATACCCTAGTGCATAATATAATAAATCCTACAAAGTTGAATTTTACCTTGGTGCAAATTACATGCGAGTAAACAGAGCATATTTTATTGAACCGGGTTATACATTAAATATTTTCAGAAACAACAAAGAGATTTTATACCATCTCAAATCCATATGCATGTTTAAATGTTTGCGCCTTATATTAGTAAAACAAATTTGTATATCAAACAAATTATTCACAATTTACAATAATGTAGAATAGAAGTTTGTTAACTGTACCTTCAACAACTGCTTCAAATAAATTTTATGACCACGTATGTCTGTCTTTTACTCACAAATGTGTTGAAAAACGTCGTATGTAACTCGTGAGCGTTGCTAATTACAGTCTCGGCTCATTATTAAGCCACAGCCTAGACTGTAATTAGCAACTTAGCTCACTTGTTACATAATATACTATTATTCCTTGTTGAAGTTAAAGTTGTTGATATCGCGATCTCGGTGGACAGTATTGTAATGAAAACGTTCCAATACAGGGTGACTGGTGACAAATTTAAGATATTGAAGAAGAGCACTCTGTACTTGATTCTGATCATAATTATTTTATAAAATTACTTTACGTACTTAATTTTTCACCGGAATTCCCTGTAAATAAATAAAGTTTTCTTACTATCCACTTTACATACGCCAGGGTCAATCGCGGCACGTGACCTGGCACGCGAATCGCTGCCGACGCTTGTGTAACCATGCGTTGCGTAATAAATTCTTTAACTTTCGATTAAGTTTACTCAGTAAATCATTAATATTTATTTTTTATCATAAATTTTCTGTTTATGTATGATCTCAAACTATCACCTCCTTGAATTTCAAAAGGGACCCACCAGTCAAATAGTTCAGTCAAGATAGACAAAATTAGTCATAAACTACAATCGCAGGGGTAAAGCTAAAAATTGGTAGAGAAGTAAACACCATTGTTAATAAAATTTCCAAAATCCCCGTCCTGCATATTATTTTTTAAATTGTTTCAATTTCATACATTATTAAATTTTCAATCTAATTAATTGTCTATTAACTATAAAATTACACATATTTTTTAAGAAAATATATTGTTTTAGTTACTATAAACATATACTTACATACTCATTCGTAAATCTTAAGGAAATATATAAAAATTGATATATTTTGATTTTACAGTTCCTTTTGTCTTGATTACGTTTTCCTGGTTTGGTTTTCCTATTTCCTATTCAATAAGGGCACATATTTCCAGAATCTAAATTAAAATAGAAACAATTTAAATTCCAGGTACGTCCGCTGCATTAAACCAAACGAGAGCAAGGAAGCTGGCAAGTACAGCGACCAACTCGTGTTGGAACAGCTCCGGTACCTCGGCATGAACGAAATAGTGCGCATTCGCCGCGACGGGTACCCGGTGCACCTGCCCGTGCCCGTGTTCCAAGCGCGCTACAAGTGCCTCCTGCCGCACCCGCGGCCCAAGGAACCCGACATACGGTGAGATTTACATAATACCCCATAATACCCCGACACATAGTCGTCGTGGCGCCGTGGTTACTGTGTGCATCATACGATATCGCAGGTTAAGCAACGTTCGGCGCGGTCGGTACTTGTATGGGTGACCGCCGACCAAACATTTTTCACGGCGACTTCCGTGCTTCGGAGGGCACGTTAAGCAGTCGGTCCCGGGTGCTGTATACTTGAAACAGTAGTCGTTAAGGCTTGTCAGAAGCCGTATCGGGACCCTGAAAATTCTGACATCCACCACCCAGCACTGGGCCAGCTTGGTGGATTATGGCCTAAACCTCCTCATCACCCAGGGGAGAGACTCATACCCTGCAGTGGGCTCATTACAAAGAGTTGTGATGATGATGATGATGATGATGAATATTTGAATTAATATTTCATATAGGAACTAAATATACAAACCGATAACTTTCAAATCAGACGGCTGATTTATTATTTTATTATAGCTAAGTAAAATTTTAATAGAAATTCAAATACTTAGTCAAGTATTTTTCACGTTCACAGCGACATAGTATCACTAGTGAACGCTTCAGACGAGGACTGGCAGATCGGGCGCACTAAGATCTTCATGCGAAGCTCCGTCCATTCTCCCTTGGAGACCAAGCGCAACCAGTTAATACAGAATTCTGCTTTGAAGCTCCAGCGGGTAAGTAAAAAAAAGTTATTATTTTAAGAAGTATTGTATAAGAAATATAAAAATCTACTGAGATTATAAATTTTGAAATAGTTCAGTCTGGCATACTTATGGTATCTTACCTTATTTTCATGGAGTCCTGCCAACCATCGTGGATTAGTTGTCGTATTTTTATAATAGGCAAACGCCCATCAGCATGGATTATATAAATTTATTTATTGGTATTTCAACAGCACAAATGAAACATAAGTATTAATTTATATTAACAAGAAACATAGAGCCAATAACAGAAATACACAGAAAAAGATAAAACATTTTGGTGAGTGTGCGAGTGCTCTTTTTGACCAAATTGAATCCACTCCTTCTTACCATTGGACTACCAGACGCAGACAGAACTTCCATCCCTATATAGTGGATTTACCAAGAAGTCGAACAAATCGCTTCGAAAGTTCCTTTTTGGTCCGTATTGCCAAGGTGTGAAACAATCTGCCTGCGTCTGTTTTTCCTGACCACTACAGTCCTGGAACTTTTAAGAACGTTTCTCGTGGATCGACGTGTAACGCCATAGTCTTAATGCGCACTTTCTATCAGGTGGCATGGAAGACAAACGTCCTATCCTTACAATTAAAACAAAAAAAAACCTTACACAAACAGAAAAACAAGCTTAGTGCAACAAACAATAACAAAATCAAAAATTATACAATAAAAAAAAAACTTTAGCAAACAAATGAATTTAAAAAATATAGTCCATAAAAGGACTTAGTATGGTGTAAGGTTATGTGTAAATCTGTTGTGGTATGTTTGTGTATGTGTGTTTTCTTGAATATGCTTCGCTTTTATCACTTCTCTTCTAAATGACTGCCGTGACAATTGAAACGGATCTATCTTTGAGTAATATTTGTTGTAAAGTCGTGATATACAGCACATAACTGAGTTTTTATAGAAATTAGTTTTGGATTGAGGGACATGGAAGAGAGCGGTGTGTCGAGTGCGACATGTGGGGGCGCGTAGCTGTATGTAGACTTGTTAGAAACTCGAGTCTTTTAGTCTTCATTTCGAGAATTGATTCGTTTTACAAGACTATTACTCATTAGTCACATTGAGTCCGAATCCTTTGAGTCTTCCGAGTCCTTTTGAAACTTTTACGTTCTTTGAGCTAGACTTGAGTTGGTGTATTATATTATCCAATGTTGTGCGGTGTTTGCACCACTGTTAAATCATCCCTTTGGTACGTAACCCGCGAAAACCTTTTACGGTACTCACTTCTGTTCAGTTAATGTAAATTAAATTAAATTGACCTTAAAATATAAATACCTTGAAATATTGTGTCATTCTAATATGTTCTTTAAGTTTTAAGAAGCTGTTTTATTGCTAAACTATATGAAGGATTCAGAAAAAGACTCAAGTCAAAAAAACTATATGTTAAGGGGCTAGTTTTCTAGGCTGCGTTTCCACTGACGCAGAGCTGAGCGTTTAGCTGAATAGACCAATCACTATGTTCGTTCTGTTTCTATTGAAGCTACGTCTGCAGGTATATTACTTTAAGAGATATGATCTTAATGAAAATTCAATGAGTTTTTGGGCTCTCCAAACCATTTTGCTTTTTGTGGGTTACAGCAGGTTCGCTTTTTACCGTCGATATGTCACGTATAGCATTTTCATGCAATCTATTCTCTGAAATGGTTTACTGACTCTTTTGATAAAACCAAGCAGCTGGTAAGCTTTATTTAATTATATCGACATGTTGGTCAAAAACTAATTTAGTAAATTGTCAATATTTATTGAAATTATATTATTTTTGTAATAATCTAATAATATATTTAAGTCATTTTGGAGTTTTGAACAGTCACTTATACACGAGATACCGCTATTTTTTTGTCATCAGCGTAAAGTATAAAATTGCATTATGTAAAAATATAAGTATGCATTGTATAAAAGAGGTCCTAATTGCGATCCCGGCGAAACTCCTGAATCATACGAAACAAAATCTGATCTCATACCACCAAGAACTACGGCTTGAGACCTCCGCGTAAGATATGATGTCAGCCAACGATGTAAATCTCCGCAAATACCCAGAGGATTCAATTTGTACATCAAAATGGTATGATCCACACTATCAAATGCTGTGTAAATCACATCCACCTGATATGCCACGTCCATACCTCTTAGAACATCTTTAGTGATGACAGATAATGTTGTAACCGCTGAACGCTTTTCGAGAAACCCATGTTGCTCGATGTGGCGACTTTGCTAAAAATATTTAATTTAGAAATGGGCCTATAGTTAGTTATCATGGATTTAGAACCATTGTTGTGTATTGGCACTATCAAAGCTTCCTTTCATTGGGCCGGAAACGTGCTAGGCTTTAATGATAGTCTGAATACCATGCAACTGGAGTTTCAGAACATACTTTTACAAATATAGAAGGAATATTATCACTGCCTACCCCTTAGTTATATCCAGTGATTTCAGTAATTTGAGGAGACTTTTCTCGTCAAACAAGATGTTATGAAGATGTTTATTAGTTTCGGGGTATCTATTCAGATATTCTCTATATGAAGTAAGTGGCGCAATAAACGCACTATGTAAATAAACGTTAAAAGCGGCACAGGACTCATTCAGATTATGTTCATTTAGTGCAAATTTACCAATATGCCAATTTAGTGTCTTAAGAGCTTTGTATGTAATTCCACAATTGCTTTGGATTAACTGACATTTTATTTTGTTTAAATAGTCGTCATAACACTGTTTTTGTAATATTTTTGTTAGAATTCATCATAATCTCTAGGGTTTTTATAATCTTCTGTGTTTTTCTTTTGCGATATTGATTAACGAGGAAGAGAACCAACTCTGTTAACTACGTCGTGGCTTTTTGTAATGTAAAGGAATATATAGTTCAATAGAATCTCATAAAACCTGTCAATCGCCGCGTCTGTTTCAAGATTTTTAAAATCATCTACCCAGTTAATTTTACTGAGCTAGGAATTAATTTTAGCATAGTCGGTTTGGTGAAAGTTTTTTTTACATCTGATTTGAGTCTGGGCAGGAGCAATAACAAGATACATACATAACTTCACGCCTGTATCCCTTGTGGAAACACCAAAGGCTGTTAAACCATGTGATGTCACGTTTGACAAATTTGGAGGTGTTAAAATAATGGAGAGAGACTATTGCAATAGGGGGTCAGCCTATCGCCCGCAAAAACGTCAATAAAACCTTTGCCGCTTAACTGACTTTTATGCCCGGGAAGAGAAACAGCTGGCACATTCTATGTTTTTCTCTCGCTCCTAGTCCAGCATGGAAGCATGAAAGCAAGATCTGATATGTCTAAATCTTCAGGTGAATGATACATGTCTGGAGGCACTCGAGGATTATGATTTAGATTAAGGTCAAGTGGAACGTTGCTCCATAAAAGGTCTTATGTATTATTTGCAATATTTTTAGAAAAGTTATGTTGAGATAAACCAGCTTACAAGTATTCAATAGTTTACTTGACAACTCCTGTAATTCTATAAAGCCACGTTTTGAAAAATAGGATCTAAAGTTGTCCATGTTATATTCGTTAAATTGAGGTCAGCTATCAAAAAATTAAAATGAACACTTAAAAATGTTATCAAGCAATTCGATCGCAGGAGTTAAAGATTTTGCTTGTGTTTTGTCAGGTGGAATGTATAACACTCCTAAATGCAATGAGTGTTTCTCGTGTGAACCAAAAGATCTGCCTGGAATCGATACAAATGTGCATTCGAGACCAATACGTTTCCATTCTGAGCGAAATTGTGCATGTAAGTTACTGTTCACACAAATCATTACTCCACCGCCAATGCATTTTGTAGAAGTTGCAGAGCTACGGTCATTTCTGAAAATATCGTAGCTCTTTACTGCAAAACTTATTATTTAAACAGGTCTCGGTGATCAACAGTATATCAAACTCTTGATCTAAAACGTTTTGATAAAAAGTGGACGTCTTTGTGCGTAAACCACGTACATTCTGATAGTAAATACTTAATTTTCGATTAGTCATTGGATAAAATATACTTGATAGTCAAAAATGTAGAATAATAATCTTGAAGAAATGAAATCGGATATATGTTTTAATTAATAATATAATCATAATATGTACGTGGCAAACAAAAAGTTAAAATAATTAATATTGATATTGCATGTCCAGTGAAAAATAATAAAATAAGCTCAATAGACGACAATATGCTCAAACTAATTATAATAAATAAAATAATAATAATAATAAGAAATCTTTATTTGTTTACATACAGACTATAAATATATTACAGTTACATTATATTATACATAGTTACAGACAAAAAAAAATAATAATAATAAACAAGAATAATTTCATAATACGTAGGTAGTAAACAAAAAGGCTAAGGCTCAGCTAAATGTCATTGAAGGATTCAATCCAACAACAACGCTGATAATTCTGCCTTCGCCTGCAATAAATGTGATAAAAGCGTGTGAGATTAACTTTGTGTTTGGGCTGTGAGTCTGACAACATGATGAGAGGCATGTTGTAACGTACAATCAATAAAATTCAAAATCATATTATTTTGTTTAAATCCTATTCTCGGATTATGAATATTATTCTTCGTATTTCCAAAAATTAAGCAATTTCTAATTCAACAAAATTTATAAGCTATCTCAGAGGCGATATGTAGATTGAGTTTTTTTATATAAAAATTCATTCTCTGGCTTTAAATACTCGTTTACAAAACATTTTGACTAGTTCCTGATACCTATATCCTTAGTCGTTATGCTGTTGGTTTTTCCCAATCCAGATATAATTCTGTCATTATGCAGTCGGCTCTTGAGTTTCACAACCAAAGATTTCGGTCGACCTGCGACGTTCTGAGTGGGCTGGACACGGAGGGCGAAGTCGACGTCACTATTAGCCAGCTGGAGTTTTGCATGCTTAGCGATTTTGACCACAACTTCAAGTGGGTTCTCATGAGATGTTACGGGCAAGCTGACAATTTCAAGGTTATTTTGTCGTGTCACTGTTGTTGTTTTGATAGTTGAGTCCTCAACTCCACGATGTGCGCCTCAGTACCATGTAAGGAATTAGTTTTCTGTAGTTCATTTAGCATAATATCATATTCAGTCTGCAGCTTTGTATGAAATAGTTCTAAGGATTCTAGGTGGGTCATATGTGACAATTTATTTTTAATTTTTTTCTGTTATAAATTACGACTTTATTTCATTTACTATTTCTTTCTTTATAGATAATAATGTAGCATCGAGCATTTTTTCAAAGTCGAGCATTAATTTCGAACGCTCTGTTTTATTTAGGTATAGCTTGCTGGTGCACTCAAGTGATTCTACAGGTGGTTATTACTGGTGTGTTGGTGGTATCGTCTCATTTCTTTTTGGTGGTTACGCATTTGAGGCATTTCCAAGCTGATCGAGTGTGACCGCTGATGAAACCAACGCAATCAGAGTGGTATAGTTGGTGGCATTCGGTGCATTTTATTCATTTCTGAGTACTCTGGCAGGCTTCAGAATTAACCATTTTACCAAACCAATACTAAAAAAACAAAGAAAACCTCCTAACCACGGGGTCTGCAAAGACACCGAAACGTCGAGTTAAAATATAAATTATACGCGATTTATCCGGGTCAAAAGATCGTAAAAACTTACCGCACTGTACTGCGCTAGAGTAACAATCAGAACTCGGATATTACTGATTGTTACTCTAGCGCAGTACAGACGGAGCTACTCTCGATGTTACGTAGCTTGTCGAAATTAGGAAATACTTTAATCAGAGTAAAAGTCTTTAGACTTTCTCGTATTATCTCATGGGGGTTTATATATTGCACTTTCGTTTGTACCGTCACTGCACAAAATCACTTCACAAGTTATTAGAACTTGTTGTTTGTTACACTAAGCGTTGTCGTCTTTTTAAAGTAAACCAATGAACATTTAAGGGTTTCCAATTGTTAGATAACAACTGCTTATGGATACTTCCATATCCACGATCTACGTAGCTTTTGTGAATAGAGTACCTAGTAGGAAACTTGGCATAAACGGTACGATAATAATCGTCAATATTTATTTGGCTCCTTAACAATAGCTACACTAAAACTTACATAGTAAAACAAATGCAATCTTATAGCTAAGTGTCCCATTACTTAAGAAAAGAGCACCGCATGCATATGCAGAAAGTAATTGAAAAATTTAGCGAATGATACGTTTGCCAAATATGGCGGTTATCGTCTGTTCTTTTAGGACACGGTTATCTAGGAGCGATAGGGCTAAGCCGACTACGTTTTGTTTGTTTTTTAGTCATTTTCTCCGAAGCATTATCTGCCTCATTATTTTTTATAATGTTAGGATGGGACGTTTGTCTTCCATGACACCTGATGGTACGTGAACATGAAGACTAAGGTGGTACACGTCCATCAACGAGAAACCTATTCACTCGACGCTTAGAAGTAACAGGACTATACTGGTCAGGGAAAATAGACGCAGGCAGTTCATTCCAAACCTTGGCGACCCGTATCAAAAAGGTACTGTCAAAGCGCTTAGTTCGACTTTTTGGGATATCTAGCACATACGGATGGAAGTTCTGTCTGCGTCTAGTAACCTGATGGTAAAAGGGCTAAGCCGACACACGTTTTGAAAAAATAATTATTCATTTGAAGTCCGTCTTTTACGTCATTCTTACTTACCTTCGGTACTTTGTAGGCCTATTATAAACTATCAGTTTTCACCCATTCTTAAAATTATTCCTATCCTTCGCAGTGGTACAAAGGCTCGATCCAACGGCGCCAATACGTGCAATGGCGCAACGCGGTCATCGTCCTACAATCCGCGTGGCGCGGGTGGAAGGACCGCGCGCGCTTCCTGCGCCTGCGCCGAGCGACTTTGACGCTACAGAGGCACTTGCGAGGGGCCTTCGCGAGGGAGGTGGCGGCTGCTTTGAGGGAGATGAAGAGGGTTAACCAGGAGATTCAGCTGAGAGAGGAGAGGAATAGGTTTGTGAATTGTGGATCTTTTAGTTTTTCTATGTTTGCTACGATGATAAATGTGAATTGGATTTGCCTGTTAAGCAAGTCGGTTCGGATCCATTGATCTGATTTTTGTTGTGTAGCTGATAATGGTACCTACACAAAATATGCGCATTCATTTAAGGCCTCTCGCTTGTATCAAAATTGCATAGTCAGACATCCCAATGGTCGAATACACATTATTAACTTACTCAATTAACTTAATAAATTCATTAAATAATTAATTATAAAATGTTCGTGAATATTATATTGTGAATAGTATAATTTGATTTAATGTTTTCAATTATTCTGGATATTGTGTATACTCATGTACAAACAAAGGTAATAAAATGCGATAAAACATAGTTTAATTTTGTTGAATATTGAAATTAAATAAATTATTTCCACCTCCCAGTCTCGCAGAAAAAGCGGACGCGCAACGCCTCGAACTAGAATCAATGGCGGGCCAGCTGCGAAACCTATCCAACCCGACCACCGCCCGCGTGGACTCCGTCAATTTGGACAATTTGTTCGAATTTCTGGCGGACGTGCCCAGTCAGAGGGGCGCTCCGGACGGGGAACCGGACGCTAGCCAGCCTACTATAGCGGAGATTGGAGATTCCATGGAGAGATTAGCTGATGAGATGCATCATGAGGTATCTATTTATTTATTTTAAGGTATTTCTACAGCGTTTATGTACAAAGTTAAATTCAACTTATATTAATTTTAAAAATAAGGCCAGAAGAGATACACTAATAGAAAGCAGGAGCATAAAATAATAGTATTACAATTAGATTTAAAACAATTTAGATCAGTGTAAATTGAAACCATACATAAAATGAATGATATATTTAAAAAAAAATTAAATGTAGATACAGTTAGATAATTAAGCAAAGTAAATGACAATTTCAAATTTTATATAAAAAAAAGCATATGAATAATATTAATGTTAACATTTATACCATCGAAATAGAAAACAAATAATATTCAAATCAAACAAAAAATTAACAACAATAACACTACTACAGCGGAGATCGAGGATTCCATGAAGAGATTGCCTAAATTTAGGGAAATCTAATTTAGAAATTAGGATGAACAACATAAATTTAATATTGTCATAAGTTTTCGAAATTCATAATCTTAAATGAAACCCATTTGCCACTTTTTAACCGGATTTATCACGTATATTTTTTACACAATTTAACTATTAATTATTTTTTAAGTATGTTAGCGTTTATTTTTTTAAATATTAATATAATTAAATATTTTATTTTATTTTTAGAATGATTTCATAATATTGATAGCATTTTTTTTATAATAAGGATAGGCATCGGTATGTAAAATAAGTAATATAAATACTCCTAAGCTTTAGTAGAATACCTGCGCTTTTCTCTCTGAGCAAAAATGACGCTGAGCTACGGCTTTTTGAACTGCTACAACACACACCTTTTTTTTGATATTTTTTTTTTTGTAATATGTGTGTGTTTGTGGTAACAATAAATGAATCTATCTATCTGTCTATATTTTTATTCGAAGTTTTGGTTTCTTTGCTATTTTTCATTTTTAATTGTTTTATTAACTTCAATCTAGTTTAGAAATTATAGTGTTATAAGTACCGTTTCTAAATAGTTTATATAGCTCCTTGTTGCGCATGAATTTGTCATTTTAAACTTTTATTTTAAATGAACGATTTAGATTTTAAAAATCAAAAGTTTTGACTACACAAGATTGCTCACCGAATAGGATGAGTATGAAAAAACAGATATCATTTTCAAAACTAGGACTAGAGTCAATGTTGTAACTTTAATTATTTAATTAATCTAAATGGTTACATCAGTTACATTTTTACAAATAGACAAAGCTCTAATTGATATGAGATCAATTAAATTTGAAGATCTCGAAACAATTTACAAAACATAAAATTTTTGACCAATCACTTAAATTGCCAATCAATTCCACAGCTCGAAAACCTAAAATCAGAATTAAACGATGACGAAATCGACCTCGACCTCGATTTGAAGTCACACGAAGCCAACAGAAAACCCGATGGTGCCCCATCAGAAGCTATACTACCCCCACCGCCACCACCAAATACTTTACCACTCCAGAATATTTTACAACCTGCTACGCCAACTGAGGAAAAACTAACTTCGAACTATTCAGTAAATGTGCCAAACAAAATGAACAACTCCACGAACACGCCGCCGAAAGTCAATCGCAACTCAATGACGTCATCTATGACGTCAACTAGCAACTTACCGAATGGTCTTCAGAAGAACAAGAGTATGACGCAATCGATGCACGCGGCGATTCCGACGAGTAATGGCGGCGCGTCGCCGGCGGCGAGTGGGAATAAGTCGATGAGTTCGTCGACGAATGGGTCGCTGCCGTCGCCTGTTGTTAATTCTTTGAATAATAGGTGAGTGTATGGATTTGGTGTTACTGCTGTTTTTAAAGATTGCGATTTTTTTAACACATGCCTATTTATAAAGTTGATACTTCTTCTCGAGACAGTGATATCGTATTGCAACTCGATCAACGGTTTCAATCAACATAATAGTGTGCGCCATTTACACACTATATTTACTATTCTTATAAGGTACTGCCTTTTTTCCCCATAATATAATACCAATAAGAATGTTCTTAGATGCTATTGAGTAGTACTAGCATGAAATAAATGTTCAAACTGATCAGAAATATAAGCTGTCAGGTAGAGTCTGTTTTGGAGTCATAGATACCAGCAGTGTTTTAAAAATTGAGATTCTTTTCTTTTGTTCTATCTGCCGATAGATAAAACTTAACAAAAATTAAATTAATCAGAGTTAAAGAGCATTATATGATAAAATGCTTTCTCATGCATCGAAATTACCGAATTCATGCCATGAATATTTTTAAAATATCCTGATAATATTTGTCATTGTATATAAAATTAACCTTTCCGTAAATTTCAGATCAATGAGTTCATCAATGAACGGGTCCCTACCTTCACCACCACCACCTTTAGAAGACGAACCCTTGCCTCCACCGCCTCCGAGCTTATTACCAGAACCGAGTCAACCCCCACCGCCTCCACCTGGTTAGTAACATATCACTTTGCATGAAAATAATATAAATAAACGGGTAGCAAGGAAACATAGAATTTGCCAGCTGCTTCTCTACCCGGGCGTACTGTGAAGGACAGTTATGGGACAGAGGTTGTGTCGAAGGTTTTTTTTTGTAGATGATAGGCTGACAGTCACTGCAATAGTCTCTCTCCATCATTATAATACCTGAAAATTTGTCAAATGTGACATCAGTTGGTTTTATAACCTCTGGTGTTCTGCCTACCCCGTAAGGGATGCAGGCGTGAAGTTATGTATGTCATCATCATCACGACTCTGCAGGGCTATGAGTCCCTCCCCTGGGTGACGTGGAGGTATAAGCCATAATCCACTAAGCTGGCCCACTGCTGGGTGGTGGATGCCAGAATTTTCAGGGCGCCGAAATGGCTTCTGACACACCCTAACGACTACTGTATACAAGTATACAGCACCCGGGACCGACTGCTTAACGTGCAATCCGAAGCACGGAAGGCGCCTTGAGAAATGAATGGTCGGCGGTCACCCATCCAAGTACCGACCGCGCCGAACGTTGCTTAACCTGTGATATCGTTTGATACACACAGTAACGCAACTGTAAGCGCTTACCTGAGTCTATTTATCTAGTGGTGTAATATGTAGTTATTATTGTGTATAAATAAATAAATAAAAATAAATAAAATAATAACCACAGCGCCACGACGACTTCCTTACGTATGTATGTATAAAAAATAAAAGAATAAGCAAATTACTAGTATAAGCGCTGAAGTAGGTCTTAATTTTTATCATTATAGGCTGAATAGACTAGGCGCGATGTATGTTTGTTTTATCTGTGATTAAAGTCGAGTTTTCTCATCTGAGTGCCTAGTGCGAGTTTTTCACTTTACCATCGCGTTAACGTTAACTTCGTTTTGTATGGGATCGAAGCAGCGCCAACTAGTGGCGAGAATGGAAAACTGAATCTGTAAGAACGTGATTGGTTGTTTGAAGTGGTTTGCTCTATTAACGCGATGGTAAAGTCATTCGAATAAAGTTGGACTAGGCCCACTGATGAGGTCGATAATGATAGTACACGGGCTCTTCATAATATATCGCCGGAAAATATCACCGATGGATGGTGTATTTGGAGGTATCCATAGGATTTAAAAATTGATGTTTTTGTTGAATTTCGATATTAAATCTTTATCCTCAATCGTAGATTAAAAACTTAGAAGATAGCCAAGACAACCAAAGGATTGAAGAAAGTGTCTAGGGTTAAAAATTGTGATTCAATATAGAAAGAAATCCACTTTATAAAAGGCAATGCATTGAAATATTATTGTCTCACAAGAGTAACAACTTCTGTATATTATTTAATAAGAAAAAATCCTATCTTTTCCCAGGGCCAACCCCACCAGAACTGTCCAACGGCGTAATACCAAACGGGAAAGTGTCGAGACGCAGCAAGGAGCCTATATACGATTCTATAATACCTCGCCCGCTCCCGGAGCAAACGAATGACAGCAATGGGTACGTTTTTATTAATTACCTTTAAAGTTATTAAATAATATTTACTATAGTTGAATTGTTTTCAAATGATTTTCGTGACAGTTCAAAATTGACAACCTCAGTGACGTTGCCGCAATGAAGTTGTTCAATATTCGATTGCTTTTACATATCGAATCCGTTGGTGAAGAAAATGTATTGAGACTTACGATTCCAAGATGGCCACTCATAATTCGATTAAATGTGTCAATCCCTATCATCTGAACGTTCCGTTTCTTTGAATTTGAGATGAATATTTTTATGACATTTAAGTACTTCATTTATTTACAGTTAATAATAACAATTACAGTTGATTCATTGTTTAATTTATAATTTTAGAACAAGTAATTTTGTTTTCATTGTTTTAATTATTTTATCGTGCTAACTTATATTTTATTATGTGTAAGTAGTTTGCGTGTAATGGAAAATAAGAACTGACACGAAAATCATTTGAAAACAATTCAAGTATAGTAATATAAATTTAATTTGTAGTATGATGACTATCTCACGCAACTAACTGGCGATTAAATCGAATATTAAGCGCACAGGTTCTTCTAAATGTCTTCAGCTCTTCTTGAAGAAAGACTTTAATAAGGAACATAATAGGTCATCGGGAGCCAGTTAGACCCTGAAGGAGACCTGCGAAAAAACATGGGATCTGCTGATCTCCTGTGCTTCTGTCTTACAATTTAACGTCTATTCAAGGTTGAACCACCTCATATTAATCTTACGTTAAAATATACAATATTGAATCTTGTGTGTTTTATAATTAAAGATTAATTTATCTATTATATAAACACATTTGAAAAATTTGAAAGGAAAGTATTCATCTAATTTTCCTAAATAACAATCTCTAAATAGAGATGAATGCTCAAAAAGTAAAACAGAGGAGTATTATTTGAAGGTGAAACTTATATTTCATTTTAAGTACTTACCTACATTACTTTCCAAAATTCCTTGACATAAAGTTTTGTTCCAGATTCCCTTCCTTTCTATGCTGCTTCCTCATCCACATACATCCTTACCATCCATTTACCAAATAATCATACGAAATATTTGGCCAAAACATTTTGAAAGTCTGTAGTAATTTTGAACGTAAGAAAGGGACAGCAATATGTTTTGTCCTTTTCGTGAAGGTTTTGTTAGTAAAGTGGAAAATGATACACTAGAGCTTTTGTCTCCAGAATCTCGAACAAGGCACAAGAATCGAAAGTAACAGAAGTCATATTGCCGCCTCCGGTACCGATGGACACTTGCATAAGTCCACCTTCTACGATGTCAAATGGTGATGCTACGGTAAGTTTTAATCCAAATTATATTATATGTGACTAATATTTAACTAAAATAATAAAAAACACAATTCCGTCTTAAAATTGGACAGAAATTGGCTTTCGATCTCAAATGTCACCTTCTCGTCAAATTCGGAATTGAAATTTGAAAACGAGGTCAAATTGGTATATTGCTAAGTCCAGTGTAGTTAACTCTATTACTCTATGCGATCCAAGAAAAAAACTGTGACTAATTATGTGTAATAACAATTTAAAACCTTATCCCTTACACAACAGAGCTTAGAACGCAACAGTCGACGACAAAAGCCGCCGCCTCTCCCGGACGGCAGCAGCGATTTCACCGCGAGATTCAACGTTAGTTTTATTGTTAAAACTATGCACTTGTTAATGTTTTACACTATGTAATTGTTGAGTTTCTTCAAAGAATCATTTCAGTGTTTTGATTTTAACTATAGCATGAATAAATTCGTTGATCTTTTTCTGTAAATGTCACGTAATGTATGTTGCTTACTTAAAAATGTTACTGTAACTATTACAAGATAAAGCTGAGTTTGGAATGTAGGCATTTATGGCACTACCAATCATCCATTTGCATTTAGCATTTTACTTAGACAATTGCCAACTTGCGAAATAAGAGTCATAATTAGATAGAATAATTTGAATGTGTCTTCATAAGAAAGCAACGAAACACACTTTTATTCAATCTAAACAGTGAAAAATCATGATCATTTTCCCAACACGTATGCATACACCAATTGCATGAAGAATTGAACTCACGAACTATCTTAAATTACTCGATACAACTCATACCAAGCTTTACACGAAAAGAAACCGTATCTACTTATTCATAAAGCACAGAACACATAACTTCAACCCTTTTTTTGTCTTAATTACTCAACAATACAACTCATACAAAGCTTTACACAATTAGTAACCGTATCCACTTATACACAGAGCACAGAACGCAATGCTCGTCGAAAAGAACGCGTCGAGCGAAGGTTGCACCAAATGGAATCGGCGACTTCACCGCCGAATTCGGCGCTTCCGCAATCACCTACCTCTACTGAAGATTTGGCGGAATTCGCCAAATTGTACTTTAATGATCATCCGAGGTCACCTGAAGGTGAGTTTTTGAAGACTGCTTTGGAAAAGAATGTACAAAATCTTATTATATCTTGTAACCGACTTTGAAATGGACCGTAACCGATAAATTTACCAGTTATTACTGTATGGTTTTGGTTTTGGCATGGTTTTGGCCATGTATTTTAAAATTTAATATAATTTAATCATTCAACTTTTGAATCATCTCTTTTCAATTGTATATTTCAACTTAATCCGTTTCAAATAATGCTAATCCGATTGCATTTTCAAAATTTACTTTCAACAAAAATCTATAAGAAAATGACTAGTTTACATTTTAAAAGTTCAAATAATGTTAAATAACCCACTTTACATCACCTCAACCAGGTACCATAATCGCAACACTAACGAGAAAGAGCAAGTCGATGGAGCTACTTACCAAAGAGGAAATGATATCGTATCACAAAGGCAATAATATACCGACTTCACATATACAACTACACGACCCGGAAAGTGTTACTGCCGCTGTTAATATATTTAGAGTGAGTATCCTTAGTTTTTTGTACAGGTTTATATTTAAATCTCTAATTGTTGACTACACAACTTAACAAAATGGAGAGATAAAACTTAAGGGTTAGCTTCTATACCATACGTAGAATATACAGTATAAGAATTACCATGATCAGTGCTGTTATAGACTTTCATACAAATTTATTTAATTATTTTACAACAAAATATTTTGACAACCCTAGTCAACCTAATAAGCTAAAACAAGACTTCTGCCGCAGTCAGTGACCTTATGACCTTTCCCGCACCGGCTGAACTTTGTAGTATCTGTCTTAGTTACCCATCACCTTATTTTACGCCATCTGTTATCGAATAGATTTCATCAAAAGCTAACAGCTGTTTTTAGGGTTGACACTTAGATATTTTGATCTACACTTTGAACTTGTTTTTCGGCCGAACTGTAAGGATAATAAATTTATATTACTCTTACTTATAAAATACATCACCAAACATACAATTCCCTTAAGTATTATCTCCTCGTTATGTTATACGTTGTATAAGCAAACTTATGAAAATGATATAACATGTGGTAGCTTTTAAAAATAAGAGACTCAAGTATGCTAACTTTTAAAAATGAGGGATATAATTGCAGCTACATGTTCTAACTTTTAAATTTAAAGGACATACTTGTAGCTATATTTCTCAATTAGCTTTACCTTTTGTCTATTTTCTTCAACTATGTAGCTACAATAACCTTGAAATTGAAAATTTTCAATTCGAATAAGTATTATACTTACTATTCTAAATGTATGTGTAAATTGTTTATACTGTGCTTCTTTCAGGACCTATGTCGGTACATGAGGGGTGAATTAACGCCTGACAAAGAGACTCAAGTTATTCAGTCTATAATCGGCAAGGGGTTGGAACGGGAAGAGCTAAGGGATGAAATTTTAGTGCAATGTGTTAGACAGGTATGTTAAATATTGTATTTTTTAATAATGATTTGTTTTTTTTATTTGATCGGCATGTTAATACTGACTTAGTTTTAAAAGGACAAGAATTGAACCCTGTAAATTTAAAAGTGTTTCTCGGCATAACCCAAGACGCACAATTTCAATGGGGACCAGATATCGAAAGGTTGGCGATGGGTTCTGCAGCTTATGCTGTAAAAAAGATGCGAAATATTCCTAATGAAGCTACTGCGATTAGTTTAATGCCACGTGATGACCACTTTGGCGATGGGGTAAACCTATCTGCCTCAGACCGCCAGTGTGATTATCTGGGGATTTTTTATATATTTGGAACTCTTTTCGTCACTTGCTAATGATACTATGACTATTTTATTCCATTCTTGTTCAAATACTCTGGTCCCAGTTTGTCATGTTCGTATTGTGCATCCATAGCTCATTGCACCTGCTATGTAAGCAATTTGGTTGTGGCATGATATTAGCTCTCACAATTAGCTGTCTTGTGTTTGTTTTTTTTTCATGTCACGGTCAATTTTTACTGTACCTATTTGTATTAATTTGATAATTCTGACTGAAAAAGAGTGTCAAGAGTTTTTTTCCGCCGGCTTTTTTTGTCTCTTGGTCTACTGTAATATCTTGTTTAACAACTATCAACAACTAGTTAAAGCCGAGTGATGACTGACTTCATCAAGTGTTTTGTGAAATTCCTAAAATGAATAAAAATTTTTGAACTATTAACAGATAAACGACTGTCCAAACGAAGAGTTCGAAGAGCGCGTGTGGCTGGTCCTGTGCCTGTGCGCCGTGGCGTGGCAGCCGTCGCGCGGGCTGGCGCGCTACTACACGGCGTGGCTGCGCGGGCGCGCGCCGGGAGGGCGGGGCGCGGGGGCGGGGCGGGGGCGCGCGCCGCACTGCGCGCAGTGGTGCCTCGACAACTGCAGGGGCGCTGCGCCGAGGCAGCTGCCGCCTAGCACCGTGGAGATCGCGGTGAGGGATGCTCATAGAGAAATATTATACTTCGGAATAGAGAGCCCTCTTGCAGATTTTTTTGGGATCCCATTTAATGCTACCTATAAATCGGCCCCAAACTAATGTATCTATATGTAGATCTCCGTATAAATACATATATATATATATGTATGTATATGTAGGCAATGGGCCGTATTCGACATTGCATTCTCTAATTTTAAGTCCCTCTAAAGTCCAATTTGAAGACTTAAACTCAAAATTTTCTAACAAATATTGATTCGACTTTACGGAATTTAAAATCACTATTAAACTCAGGAATAAACACAAAACAGCAACAGAAACTACAGACACGCGCGTACGCAGATAACAGTCGCCATATTGTGTTGTGGTGTTGTTTTGAAATTAAACAAACACACACGACGTTGACAAGGCTTCATTCACATCTTAAAATTCAATTGTAAAATTTCAATAAAAAATAAATATATTTCATAAATTGAATCCACAAATCATTCTTAACCTTCTCCTAAAATATTTTGATCTTCATAATAATGACCCTGTATATGGGATCACCCAAGACAAAGGCTATTACTGTTTAAATTAATTTACATCTCGTATGGAGACCACAACGTGCGATATATTTACAATTGTTATTTAGATGTTAAGAGCGAAAGAGTTTAAAAATACACATAAAAAATATTTAAGGTTTCATCATCAGCTGGGAGACGTCCAATTCTGGACAAAGGTCTAGCTCATAGTTATCCTCGAGATTTTGTCCTTTGCTGCCCTCAATTTTAGATTTACCTCCTAATAAATTTAAAGATGATATTAAGCAAGTTATATGTAAAAAAGCCTGTTATAAAAAAAAATTGAAGTAGAGTTTCCTATCACTTGTCTTAAACAGCTCAACCTTCTTAAGTGGTAGTAGATTCATTTCAATTTATCTAGGGCCATGTTTCCAGTACATCGCCAACGTTCATCATCACAACTCTTTGTAATGAGCCCACTGCAGGGCTATGAGTCTCCCTCCTGGGTGTCGAGGTGGTATAGGCTATAAACCACCAATCTAACTCATTCACAACTTTTACATTGTCAGATTAACAGACAACATTTGTTTTATTTTCAGAATAACTGAAAACATGATCCTTATTTTAAAACAATATTTGCTGAGCTGTAGCGTGTTTTACGATGAAACCTATCTTAGCATACTCATACATTCAATCCACAGGCAATGCGTCGACTAGGCACGATAGTCTGCCGGTTTTTCTTCCTGGACGGGCGGACGAAAGCCATCGACGTGCACCCGGCCGACACCGCCGCAGCCGCCGCCGCGAGATTGGCTGATAAACTGGGTCTTACGCCGCCGGCTAGGTAACACTTGTTTTTAATCACATCACAACTCCTTGTGATTCTAACAAACCCTAACAAATATTGTATACAAGTATACAGCACCTGGGACCGACTGCTTAATGTGCTCTCCGCAGCACGGAAGTCGTAGTGAGAAATAAATGATCGGCGGGGTCACCCATCCTTTTACCGATCGCGCCGAACGTCGCTTAACCTGCGATATCGTATGATATACATGGCGCCACAACGACTTTTTTTAATCAACACATATTATTTTATTTCAACCTTTATCTGTCGTGATAGTGACTTGTAACTAAACCGATGAGGTCGCTTCGGAACATGAATTTTGGCAGAAATCAGTCAAAATCTTCATACTTACCTATATCATTGCTAGGAAACATAATTAACTGTATGTTAATCTTTTTATCAATTGTAGAAACATATGACAAAAAGGGACTAATGTAGTAGGCGAAATTCCTGGAACATTTGTTAATTCCAATTCATTTATTTGTTTGAATTTTCTGCAAGACACCTACGCACAATGTTTTCATGTAAAAGTTATCACATGAAGAACTAGCGATCCTCCGGCGAAAAGCTACTTTCTGATTTAGTGTCTTTTATGTTTTCTTTTCATACTAATTTGATTTTATTTTGTATCTGCACAGGCAAGGCTGGGCGGTATATCAACAAAGAGGCAATAAGGAGAGTCACGTGCGAGCGCAGCATTATCTGTACGACGTCATCGCTGCTTGGGAGATGTAAGTCATTTTGGCAACTACACCTATTAGTAAAAACATATGCTTTTTCAAATCAAAATATCTTTAAAAAATCAGTTTAATTACTCCAATGATAAAACTATAATCGGAGTGAATAACAGACAAAAACATATGTTTTCAATTCTGTTAGCGATGTTAACTTCAACTCAACGTAAGAAATTAATACCCTTAAAAAACTTACACTTAAAGTTGATAGCGTTTATAAATACGGGCCTAAAGGTAACCTGTTCCTTTGTTTCTTCAAAATTGAATCCATATTTCCACCCCAATTTTAACATAACATTTTGAGCGTAAATAATTTATGTATTTATGGTAATGGGTTAACATAATGCAGAAAACAGTGCAGTTGATAGATCAGTTAGTTCAAGTACGGTAATAATAATTTTGGATATAAATTGAGTAATTATTTAATACAAATACATATTCCGGAAGCTTAATTTCCGTAAGAAATATCGTGCTTCTCATGTCAAATGTCGCAGTAATCCAAATTAAGTGTTCTCTTTTCAATATTTAGCCATAATGATTTTTGTCTTAGCGAACTTATTATAACTCTTAAAATTAAATCGCGTTCATAGGCGTTCCATTTTCAATTTTACACGTTAACAGTCCCCATATAATAGGTGGACCTACCCGTAAGTCTACTCCCGTTTGTATAAAAAAAAATCTTATTTCGATGCAAACAATAAAAAATATGCAGAAATATTGGAAAATATAGTGCCGGGCCCCAGATAAAACTTTTATTTTTTTAAGTCGCATTATATTTTGCCTTTAACAACTTAAAAAAAGAAATTCTCAGCCTACCATGCATTTACATACTTGAAGCATGAAAATTCGTCCGAAAACATCCCGAATTGTATAAAAAGCGCGACGAAGCGGAAAGTAAATACACCCTTAGACCCTCCCGGAAAAATAAATTATTACAACCAACGTCCCATTTAAAAATACATTCATCTGGTCCTCTATCTATGACTATAAAACTATTTAATCATTTACCGGAATATATCAAATATGAAACCAATGACAAAAGATTCACGCTCTTACTAAAACAACTCCTAATAAAAAAATGTTATTACACGACCAATGAATACTTAATTGACAAATTTAAATGAATTAGACACAAATGTATAAGTTAATTGACGAATAATTTATGTATCTAAACAATATATCTAATTTAAAATGACTATAAATGTTCTCTCCCGCATTGCAATACCTAAATTAGGTGCATAGTTTTACTTATTATTATTGTAAATCAACTATTATTATAAACTGCCACCTGTAAAATTATGTTTGCAATAAAGTATTGAGTATTGAAAATATATGCCGTGTTTTTTGTTTTTATTATTTATTAGAACTTTCTTCATATGCCCGATAATAACAATCTAATATGACAAGCGCAGGACACTATAGCCCCTCAAATTACACTGGACTGGTAACTTGTTAAAGATACGCGTTCTGTTTTCAAATTTAATATACTTATTTGATTGTGTACATATTCCAGGCAACAAGGCCCCGGCGGCGGGTCGGCAGACAACCGGTTCGTGTTCAAACGTCGCTTGTTCCGCGGCTCGCGGGAGCTGCCTCACGACCCGGTCGAAGTGGCCTTATTGTATGCCCAGGCCGTGCATAGTGTTGTCAAGGTAAGGATAGTGCTTTTGAGAGGTTAATTATGAGAAAAATTGCTTCCTGGATAGAAGAGATTGTAGTGTCTTTAATCTATGATTGAGAGTTAATATACCGGGTGACTGGTGGGTCATTTTTGAAATTCAAGGACGGGATAGTTTGAGATCATACATGATGAGAAAAAGTATTATAAAAAATAAATATTAATTATTTTAAGAGTAAACTTAACCGAAAGTTAAAGAAAATTACGCTAGCGTTGGCAGCGATCCGCGTACAGGTCACGTGCCGCGATTGACTCAGTTGTATGATAAGTAAATAGTAAGTATTATTTATTTATGGGGAATTCTAGTAAAAATTAAGTACTTACTTTTATTACGTAATTATGATCAGAATCGAACACAGAGTGAAATTTGTCCCCAGTCACCCTGTTTTATAAGTGATGCGTGTTGAACTCATGATCCTGTCGAAGTTACATTGTTATATGCTCATTTTGAGCGATTGTTAGTAAGATTACAGTTTTCTGCATACAAGAGCTTGTAATGTTTATGATCTAAAGAAAAGAAACTTGTCATAAGAGAAGATGTTTCTCATTTTTAAATATACAATAAAACAAAATGTTATGATATTTGTATAAAACATGACATGAATGTTCTTGAAGAAAACTCTTTGTGAATGTAGTTTGTTAAATTGTTTCAATGTACTTAATTTAAAGATTTCAATTGCAGTTGTCAATGTTTACATAGTATGCAAACGTATTATTAATCAGTAAATTTTAAATATTTTTTAATAAATCTCACCTTAAGTTCAAAACGATGACGAAGATCAAGCAATAACACCCTTACATATTGCTAGCTATCATTGTTAATTGTAACCATTCCGTTGATGATTTGGTTGATAAATTAGTTATTTTAAGGGCAAAACTCCACTGAACAAACACATGAATACCTTCAAGGAAAAAACATACTTCAATCCCATCGATTTTCAACGTTTCCCTAGATGGACGAGTTCCCAGTATCAGAGAAGGTGGCCCTCCAGCTGGCGGGGCTGCAGGCTCAGGTGTCGCTCGGCGAGCCCCCCGCGTCCCCGCCGCCGCCGCACACCAAGGCTTACTACTCGCAGCCCGAACAGTTCCTGCCGCAACGGATATACTCTACGCATTCTAATGCTCACTGGGTGAGTCATTTGAGTTTTTTTTTACATTGTTTAAATAAACGAGAATTACATCCATCAGATGGTTAGTGGCCATTGGGTTAACATAAATGATGACTTTAGTGCGCAAAGCTTACTGTTTCTGAAAATTCATTCAGAGCGATGAGTTACGAACTTTAAAAGATTGAACTCAACCCCCGTGTGTTAAACTACACAAAATGTTCCAAAGAAATATGATTGCGAACTTGACTACAACTGTATCAAACTATATTTTTCATTTTATTTAAGCAGCGATGCAATGTTTTATAATCGTGCTCAACTTTTAAGTTCAAATTACTTAAATTAAAATTAATAGTCATGAAAATTTGCAAATTACATAATTTTCTGACTATTTACTTTTTTGTTTATGTGTCTCTTCCATGCTGGACTGGGAGCGAAAGGAAAACGTAGAATGTGCCAGCTGCTTCTCTTCCCGGGCAAACTGTAAAAGTCGGTTAAGGGACAGAGGTTTTACTGGCGTTTTTGTGTTTTTTTGGCAATAGTCTCTGTCTATCATAATAATACCTCTAAATTTTGTCAAAAGTAACATCAGATGGTTTTATAACCACCCATTAGGGATACAGGCGTGAAGTTATGTATGTGTGTAATTGCAGATGTTATCTATTACGACCAAGAAAAGGGTTTTAAAGCAAGACACGATTACATCTTGAGTGACAATTTATTAACAAATAGAAATAGTTTATATAGTAAGATATACGTGCATAATTAAGTTAACAATATTTAATCTTATCTTGGTATTGATTTTATCGAGCACGTTTGATTAATAGGAATTAATATATTGATTCTCTGTGGGTCACGTCGGAGGACGCCACAGATACTCCCCCCTTAAAAAAGGTAAATACAAAATAACAATTCAATATTCTTACTCTAAAATTAAATACAACATAACAATTTCAAGCAAAACACTCATTTTTTGTTGACATAATATTAGAAATATTTGCAAACCTAGCAATTACTATAGAACTATGACGTCAGACCACAATAACAATTGAGGCGAAAAGCTTTAAGTTTGATGCTGCATGTGGTAGACTGCTCTGGTATAAATTTACCATTCCGAGAAACCGAGTCTCAAATCTTTAACTGTTGCTGGTTTCGGGAAATCGAAAATAACCTTTGCATTCTCATCCTTTGGAGTGATTCCTTGGCTCGTTATATGATAACCTAAGAAATCGAGTTCGGTCTTGAGAAATTCGCAGTTTTCTAGGTTAATAGCTATCCCATGTTCATGGAGGCGTTTTAAAATTATGTCCAGGTGTTGCAGGTGTTCCTCTTTTTGTTTGGATATGGTGTTCCACTTGGCACTTGGAGTTAGATATGTTGGCAGCTGGCTTGGTTATATCTTCATATTTTTCCAGTAATTTTCTTATGCTACTTTTCTTGTGAAACAGTTTCAACGCTCGGTTGATTTGCTCTGATGCTTGTTGCAGGCGTTGTCAGCTCAGTAACTTTCTCAATAAGCTTTTTTCCGTCGTTAAAACTGATATGTTTGCCCCGGTATCGACTAAAAATCTCTCGCCACTTTGTAGGTCGGCTAGGATAAGGCGGTCGTAGGGGTGAATAGCACAAAGTTCCGCCCTGGTTCGAGCTAATTGTAGAGCCCGTTGTTTTTTTTTCTGGTTTTTCCTGGCACTTTTCTTGACATTTATGTGTCTTTTTCTTGAATCACTTACGATATTGACCTTAGTTACGATACCTCGATGCACTTGTTGACCTTAATCTTGAACGGAATTCACTGCGTCAATACTTTTTCGTCATCGTTTTCGTCGCGCAGTGCAGCGATTTCAGTTTTCATATGTGTCAGCTGATTTGCAAGTCTAGTGAACTCGTTAACTTCATTACTTAAGTTTTCAAATATCCGGTCTGCCATCTCACAAATTTTTTTGGGTGTTGCGTTTCCTAAAACAGATTGTACTTGTAGTCATCTCCTTGTTTCTGTGCGGCGACTATAGCTTCGAAATGGGTAAACCATAATTTGGGTTGGTCTTGCCAGAAGCGCGGGGTACGTCCCGATATGTTTCTGGCGGCAACTTCAGGTTCCAATGTAACAGGATTGACTGGAGCACGTAGAGCCATTTTCCTTTTTATTTCTGGTCGGGTCCTCAAAAATTTTCTTGCTTGATTGGCTGCGTGACTAACTTCGGGGTCACCACTTATTACGACCAGGAAAAGGGTTTTAAAGCAAGACACGATTACATCTTGAGTGACAATTTATTAACAAATAGAAATAGTTTATATAGTAAGATATACGTGCATAATTAAGTTAACAATATTTAATCTTATCTTGGTATTGATTTTATTGAGCATGTTTGATTAATAGGAATTAATATATTGATTCTCTGTGGGTCACGTCGGAGGACGCCACATTATCCATTCTACTATTTTGTTTGTCTATAACTATGTACTTTTGACATCAGTAGCTGTGAAACAAATGCCATTATTTGTTGAGTTCTCCCAAGCACAAGCAGACTTTGATTATCTAGTTTAATATCCTTTGATCCCCCCCAGGCGTCGATCCTGGCGGGCGCGCACCGGCAGTACGGCGCGGGGCGCGCGGAGCTCACGGCCAAGGCGCTGTACCTGTCGTGCGTCATGCAGTACCCGCTCTACGGCGTCACGCTCTTCCCCGTCACCTACAAGGGATACTGGGCTCATGGTGAGTACATACATCTGGTTTGATCCCCCCCCAGGCGTCGATCCTGGCGGGCGCGCACCGGCAGTACGGCGCGGGGCGCGCGGAGCTCACGGCCAAGGCGCTGTACCTGTCGTGCGTCATGCAGTACCCGCTCTACGGCGTCACGCTCTTCCCCGTCACCTACAAGGGATACTGGGCTCATGGTGAGTACATACATCTGGTTTGATCCCCCCCCAGGCGTCGATCCTGGCGGGCGCGCACCGGCAGTACGGCGCGGGGCGCGCGGAGCTCACGGCCAAGGCGCTGTACCTGTCGTGCGTCATGCAGTACCCGCTCTACGGCGTCACGCTCTTCCCCGTCACCTACAAGGGATACTGGGCTCATGGTGAGTACATACATCTGGTTTGATCCCCCCCCAGGCGTCGATCCTGGCGGGCGCGCACCGGCAGTACGGCGCGGGGCGCGCGGAGCTCACGGCCAAGGCGCTGTACCTGTCGTGCGTCATGCAGTACCCGCTCTACGGCGTCACGCTCTTCCCCGTCACCTACAAGGGATACTGGGCTCATGGTGAGTACATACATCTGGTTTGATCCCCCCCCAGGCGTCGATCCTGGCGGGCGCGCACCGGCAGTACGGCGCGGGGCGCGCGGAGCTCACGGCCAAGGCGCTGTACCTGTCGTGCGTCATGCAGTACCCGCTCTACGGCGTCACGCTCTTCCCCGTCACCTACAAGGGATACTGGGCTCATGGTGAGTACATACATCTGGTTTGATCCCCCCCCAGGCGTCGATCCTGGCGGGCGCGCACCGGCAGTACGGCGCGGGGCGCGCGGAGCTCACGGCCAAGGCGCTGTACCTGTCGTGCGTCATGCAGTACCCGCTCTACGGCGTCACGCTCTTCCCCGTCACCTACAAGGGATACTGGGCTCATGGTGAGTACATACATCTGGTTTGATCCCCCCCCAGGCGTCGATCCTGGCGGGCGCGCACCGGCAGTACGGCGCGGGGCGCGCGGAGCTCACGGCCAAGGCGCTGTACCTGTCGTGCGTCATGCAGTACCCGCTCTACGGCGTCACGCTCTTCCCCGTCACCTACAAGGGATACTGGGCTCATGGTGAGTACATACATCTGGTTTGATCCCCCCCCAGGCGTCGATCCTGGCGGGCGCGCACCGGCAGTACGGCGCGGGGCGCGCGGAGCTCACGGCCAAGGCGCTGTACCTGTCGTGCGTCATGCAGTACCCGCTCTACGGCGTCACGCTCTTCCCCGTCACCTACAAGGGATACTGGGCTCATGGTGAGTACATACATCTGGTTTGATCCCCCCCCAGGCGTCGATCCTGGCGGGCGCGCACCGGCAGTACGGCGCGGGGCGCGCGGAGCTCACGGCCAAGGCGCTGTACCTGTCGTGCGTCATGCAGTACCCGCTCTACGGCGTCACGCTCTTCCCCGTCACCTACAAGGGATACTGGGCTCATGGTGAGTACATACATCTGGTTTGATCCCCCCCCAGGCGTCGATCCTGATCCTGAAAAAGAAGGAGATTCTCAATTCGTCCTTATGTTTTTTTTGTGTCTTTGTCACACGATATTTCGGACAATTATGAATTGATTTTGAAAATTGTTGTGTCATATGATAGAGGATACTTCATAGTTGGTCCCATTTAAATGTCATCGAAATCGATTGAGAACTTCATTGAAAATTTGACGACATTCTCAACTCAGCCAAAGTTTTGACTTGAAGTTGGTTTTTTTAATGCTCTCCATTCGTTGATTATTTTTGAATTCAGTTTTTACGTTACATTCATAAAAAAAATTACCTATATTTTATTTTTTTTAATTTAATATGTAAGTAATTCCACCTTTTCGTGCCAACGTTATAGTTTGGCTCTATATCAAAATTTCTTTAGTTACTATTACAGTTCGTAACTACTCATTCCCATAACTAGACTATCTATAGTTTGTGATATTTTAGTCCGTGTAAGCGTTAAGGTCCACTGTTTTTGCGCAAGGTTAAACATAAAAAAAGTAATAATTTGACCAAGTATATGATTAATTTAGGCGGATAAACCTTCTATTGTAGAAAGTGCACATGGAATTTTCTTTGATAAATTAACAAATCGGTTAATTGAACAAACCCCACTTGCAGCTTTAAAAAAAGTGCAACTAGGTTTTGTTCAAAACTTTAGATAAATCACTTAATTATCTCGTTATTTTTTTATCATCTTCATTTCAACATAAATAAACACGAGAAACCATTTAAATGTTACATACACTCTTTAGATTTTTCGTATAAATTGTACTTGACAACAGCATCATTACTTCCACAGGCCCCAACGTGTTGCTAGGCGTAGGCTCCGAAGGGGTCATTCTCGTGCGGCCCGCCGACAAGGTCGTTCTAGCGGAGTACCCGTACTCTAACATAGCGGCGTTGTTGCTGGATCCCGTGGATAATGGACTCACGATCAGCTTGACGCACCATGGCCAACACGATGGGTTAAGGTGGGTTTTAAACTGATTTTTTTAGCTATTTAAAGTCCTAGGTATCTTGTGAATATATTTGTAACACCTTCGATTTTGTGGTGACATAAAAGACATTTTATCGTTTAAATATGAAAACATGAGGACACTGTTAGCTCATGCGGACTAAGTATAATCGAATGCGAACTAAAATGTTGTGCTCTTTTATTTAAAAAAAAATCAGTTCTTTTGTTTAAAACGAAACCGACAAGTTGTTTTTTTTAATTCTATACTATAATTATTATTTTGGAGTAATAATTTTTACATATTTGATACCCCACACAAAACCGAAACGATTTTTTTTTTGTTTCGTTCTTCACTTAGAGAGCGCTGTAGTCAATTTAACATAACTTTATGTAGCCTATAACCAGCGGACAGTGGATAGGTTTCCAACGACACCTCATTTGTCTTATTATGATTAGTAGTTTAGAAGTTCTGAGGGAACAGATGAACATCCATACCCACATACATACACGTCAATATCATAACCCTCCTTTTTGCTACGCCGTAGTCGGGTAAAAAATCTTAAGACATTATTGTTTTGAAGTTGGAGCGTAATGTTATGGCAATTGTTGAATTTGAGGGCAAAGGATTACTTTAGTACTTGATTTTTACAATGCCTTTTTGAATCCTGGTTGGATCTGATATTCGTGTTGAACTGAGTTCGTTGCTTACAAGTCTTGTGTGTATGTTTAAGTTTAACACTAAATATTAATATGCTTACAAGTTTTATTGATCTTTTCCGAGCCACGTGGAGAACCTGGTTGAATGATTAATTAATTGATCTTTTATCTTATTTTCATTATTTATTATTTATTTAATAATTTACACATAGAAACTTAATTAAAGAAACATATAAATTTAAAAAAAAAATACAAAGGCAAAGCTTATTTCTATAAGAAATTTCTACCAGCAAGCCTGAGGCTGGAAAAAGAGATTAAAAAGAACAAATTAAGTGCGTACAACTTACTTACAAGCAAATAAATATACATTACATACACTACATACTAAATAAATAAATACAATTAAATATATAAAATATATATCTATGAACTAGTGTTGAAATATTATCAATGAACCAAAAATACCAAATTCTCCATTAATCTTAATTTAGATTAGATAATGTTATACAAAAAGCTTTTCTATTTTCTCTTTTGTTTAATGATTTTTGTGACTGCTGCTATTTTTAATTATGTTTGTGTTGTTATTTTCTTAATATTTCAATTTAATTTTATATAGCATTTTTGTACTTGATTTTGTTGATTTTTATGTGTTTGTTTGTTTGTATGTTGAATAAATGTTTGAATTTGAATTTTAATAAAAGCTCTCCCCCCACAGATGCATAGTCCTAGAATGCGCTCAAAAGCTGGAAGCGGCGTGGCTAATGGCGTCGTACAGTCCAGTGCTGGCGAACGGTCTGGCGGACGAGCCGAAGCGGCGCGCGGCGCCCGCGGCCGAGCGCTCGCGGCTGGCGGCCGCCTTGAGAACCGCGCGCCGCGCGCTGGTGGACTCCGGCTTGCTGAGGAGACCTACTGAACCCGCTTCGGGGAACTTTCTCCGGAATACACTCAGGAGGTAAATCTAATCTAATCATATTTATTGCTTGAATGTGCCTAAAAATAAAAGTAGTTATATTTTGATATGAAAGGTGTATGCTGAAAGACTTGGATGTAAATAATGCAAGGAAAACACTCGGGATTATAAACAAAGGAAAGAATGTGGTAATGATTGGGATCGCGGGAAATATCAGATGGAAGATTTTAAAACACATAGGGATGGAAGCCCTGCATTCTAAATTACTCTTTTTGAATACATAATAATACTAATTATGAACATTTTTTCAATAATCACTATACTTAATTATGAACATTTTTTTTTAAATCCGCAGACAATCACACTAACTACATGACCCCAAAGTAAGCATTGCTTGTGTTTTGGGATGCCATGTAGCGAACTAGGGGGAACCTAGAATATAAATACATAAATAGATAAACACCCAAACACGGAACATTTTTTTTTTCTTGTTCCGTGCGGGAATCGTACCCGCAACCACTGGCGTCTGAGGCGGTTAGGTTTACCCCATCGCCAAAGTGTCGTCAAAATTATATGATAAACTAATTTTTTTTTGATAAACTTAATTCACTACCTCCATTGTCCACAGATTAAGCAAGCACCGGCTCGAGAAGGTCCGCCTCGACACCACAGAGTCTCAAGACGAGCTGTACAAGGGATTCTCGTCGCAGTACTGGAGCTGGTCGCGCTCGCTGCCGCATAGCCTCACCAAGCTCAACGAGGCCGAAGATGTGGCCGCTATGCAGATATTTAAGGTTAGCAGCGATTAAATTCAAAATTCAAAAAATTCAAAAAGTTTTTTCATCTTAGGAATTTCACAAAACACTTGATGAAGTCAGTCATCACATACTTCGGCTTTAACTAGTTGTTGATAGTTGTTAAATAAGATATTACAGTAGACCAAGAGACAAAAAAAGCCGGCGGAAAAAAACTCTTGGCACTCTTTTTCAGTCAAAATTATCAAATTAATACAAATAGGTACAGTACAAATTGACTGTGACATGAAAAAAAAACAAACACAAGACAACTAATTGTGAGAGCCAATGTCATGCCACAACCAAATTGCTTACATAGCAGATGCAATTAGCTATGGATGCACAATACGAACATGACAAACTGGGACCAGAGTATTTGAACAAGAATGGAATAAAATAGTCATAGTATCATTAGCAAAACGACCTGGCACCGCTAGCAGCACCCGTTCACGAGTTAACGCAAGCACCAGCCATCACCCTCCTCAACCATATTTTAGGGAAGAGGGTGACCCGATACCCGACGCTACCACTAGCCATGCCGCCTGAGGGAGCATGACGTTCTTGCTGATGTCTTGACAAGAAAATAAGTGAGTGGGACAGTCACCAGTATGTCATACATATACTGCACAGGCAAGCCGTAAACAAAATTATTAAGTAATTAGAAACATTTAGAAATATCCTGTTGTGCTTAATCCCATGCCTTTTTATCATCTAAGTAATCTTTAGTTTTATAATAAGCTTTTCGAGATAGAGTGTTTTTAATGATTGATTTAAATTTATTGAATGGCTGGGATTGAATTGACTTCGGAATTTTATTATACATACGTATTGACATTCCAATAAATGATTTGCTGCTTTTAGCCAGCCTTAATTTAGGAAACGCTAAGTTATGGTCGTTCCTAGTCCTTACAGAGTAATTTGTATCATGATTATCTTTCCTAGTTTTAAATTTATTACTATTCTTATAAATATACATAATGTTTTCATAAATATATTGTGATGCAAGGGTCAAGATACCAATCTCTTTAAACTTTTCTCGAAGAGATGCTCTGTTTCCAAGTTTATACATTCCACGAATAGCCCTTTTCTGCAGTGTAAATATCGTGTCAATATCTGCGGCATTGCCCCAAAGTAGGATGCCATAGGACATTATACTATGAAAATAACTAAAATATACCAGCTTCGCTGTATTAACATCAGTCAATGAGCGAATTTTCTTTACCGCGAACGCTGCAGAACTAAGTCTACTCGCTAGTTGTGAGATATGGGCGCCCCATTGCAATTGAGAATCTAAGGTAATTCCAAGAAAAACAGAGTTATCTACTAGATTCAATCTGTTCCCATTAAGCCGCAGATCAGACTCAACTTGTTTTACATTTGGTGCAGAGAATTTTATACATTTAGTTTTTTTATCATTGAACGCTAGATTATTTATATTGAACCACTGAACAACATTTGCGAGAGCATTGTTTACATCGTCGTAGTTTATTTTCTGTCTTATCATTTTAAAAATTAATGTTAATTTTTTAAATTCATTTCATGTCAATAAAAAAATCTACTGAAGACTTGGCTTTATGGGCATAGTTCCCTTTGCCTACACAGAATGGGCGAAGAAAACAAAAAAATCTCTGTTTATATTCTTTTACGATTGGAGCCATTTTGTATATTTTATTAAATTGCTTCATTTTTTCGCAACTGTTTCAAAAATAGTTGTTCAGTACGCGTGCGGAACCGTCACTGCAACTTGTTCCGACTGTCGACCCCCACCTTCGGCTGCGCCTCGGCCCTGGCAGACATTTGTCGGAACTCTTTGCAATGACAGGCTTTCCGCACTCGTAATGAAATATACTATTTAAATAGTAGTAGGGTCGGTTTGGGCTTACGGTATAGCTTTACCGCCCATGGAAAATTATGTCGTAAAAGGTGATTAATCCAAGTGAACGCCGTTCGCTGCCAGGACCCCTTCCTAATAAAGTCTGATTCAAAGTATGTCTTAACGGTGATATGTGTTCCGTATTTTTTTATGGTAAGCCAGTTTTCTAAGCCTGGGTGATTTCATCTTAGGCCTCATCACCACCAGCCCTTTTAGTAAAAGTTTAAAAAACACAAACACAAAAAATACACGGCACAGTTGTTACGCCACAAAGACTAAGCAACAACTATATAGAGGCCTTGGTTGATATAGGATCAACTGATAAGTTAAAATAATAGTTATTCAACAAAGAAACTATTTTGCATTTCCTCGTAGCTTCCACGTATTTTACGCATATCATTACATACAATAATATCTTAATATTTATGTAAATCTTCTCACAGGACATAATGAGCCACGCTGGTCTTTCAACAAACGACGGCTCAACGACCAGCCTGGCAAACAACAACAGTACAAGCAGTCAAGAGAGCGAGAGCGACGACAGAGTCTCTCTCGCTCAGGCGTTACTTCAGCGATGCCTGCAGAAAGATTCCTTGCTGTGCGAGTTGTATGTGCAGCTTATTAAACAGGTTAGTTGTATTTGGAACAACTCAAAAAAAAATTAATTATTTGACTGCATAAAACTATTTGCTTCTTGCTTCTAAACTTCCGTGCTTCGAAGGGCACGTTAAGCTGTCGGTCCCGGGTGCTGTATACTTGTATACAGTAGTCGTTAGGGTTTGTCAGAAGCCATATCGGCACCCTGAAAACTCTGACATCCACCACCCACCACTGGGCCAGCTCGGTGGATTATGACCTAAACCTCCTCGTCACTCAGAGGAGAGACTCATGCCCTGCAGTGGGCCCATCACACGGAGTTGTGATGATGATGATGATGATGGATAAAACTATTTTCACGATACCGAACAAACTCATATCTTATGAGCTACTATTTCAAGAGAATATCGATATTGGCAAAGTTATAGATTACGTTTATTTATTTACTTTTTATATATTTAATAATTATTGTACAAAGAAGAAAATTTAAACAGTTAAATTGACAACTATGTACAACGGCAAAGTTGATGTTTTGAAGAAACTTATTCCAGTAAGCCCGCTAGAAAATAAGAAGAGAAAGAACAAATTAATTGCGTACTACTTACATAAAATAGATATACTACATACAATAAATACTAAAAGCATAATACAATAATTTATGAAACAAAGTATTATGCTTATTTTTTAAGTCGTTAAGTCGAAATGTAACAATTTATAGTTTAAATAAAGAATTTTGTTTTTTTTTTTTTTTTAAATATAAATACATATAATATACAGGGTGTCCCAAAAGGTTACGTAGTTGGGACGGGGGGGTGTTCAAAAGGGTTACCAGAAAAATAAAAATAAAAACCCACGGTAAACAATGGATTTTTTAGAGCTTACAACCAAGCTGTTTGGTAGATAGATTTGCGCTTTGGCTGTTTGTTTAAACTATATTTAATGAAAATAGACCAAATTAAATATTTGTTATGGTATTGATTAATCTTTGGTTTGCGTGTAGAGGTACTCTTTTTCATTATTAGCTGTACAATCACGTACTATCTTAAACTACCTGTTTAGGTTACTTATAAGTATATGTCCTCCCTAATCGAGATGCAAGGGACGGACTCATACTAGGTACTCGCAACCTAAATAGTCCGTTGTCGAACGGAGACGGCCATGCCGTTCAATATTTCATGGTTGCATCTAGAATTATATTTAGATAATTTCAAATCATACAATAACCTACAAAATTCCATTCACTTTGAACATCGTATCGAGTATCGAAAACAAGTATTGGGTATCTGGAAATATGACAATAGCCCAGTCAAATTAAGCCGAAAATATGCAAACAGAGGAAATAATTTGTGTAGTTTTGAAAATTGGCACACGTATACCTTGGGCACTCCAGATTAACATATTAAAAGTCCTCAAGGGTGGGGGATGTGCTGTCGATGTAGGGGGGATGAAGGTCCCTATTTTCAGGTTTTTGCTCATATCTCGAAAATCTGTCAATATCTTCAGCTTTATTGATACTCTGTGCACAACGTAAACATTTGTTCCGTAAATAATAATTTTGTAAATAAATTTTAAGCGTCTTAAACATATAAATTAGTGAAACTGTACATAATTCAAGTGATAATAACTCTGTGAAATCGTTTTAAAAAGTTAATAAGTGCTAAAATAGGCATAAAAGTCATACAACACTTTTCTCTTTGTCTACTACTGTTTTGAAAACAGCAACTAAGAACAGTTTTACCAAATTCTACAATAAAAGTTATCTTCTATAAAAACTAAGTGAATCGCTGAAATATTGTGTATACTTAACAAATTTTCAATTGGCTGAACATATTGTAAAAACGTAACTGTTTAAAAATAGAGATTAAAAAACCGTTAAGTAGGTACACTTCTTGGGCTTTGTTAACAAAGGAAAGTAATTTGTGAGTATAGTTATTGCATTATAATAATATAGTGTAATTAAATTGACTGTAGATATCAATAGTAAAATCACCGTGTAAACCTTTTTTGTTCCAATAACCTCAACTCTAAGTAACTGCTCACTTGATTAATTCAAATTTTTCTTATATTATCTCTTAACAAGACCTAACTTATTATCCAAAATGATGACTCGCCAGGCTGCTATTCGTCAGCTGGAAGACAAACTTCATCTGACGTTACAGGAGCTCAAAGTATCTAAGTCTGTGTGTGAGCAGTTGCTGGAAGAGAGGAATGAGGCAGGAAAAGAATTTCTCAGTATACTCAACAAAAATAAACAGTTAAAACTGGAACTATCAACAAATCATATTGAATTTTTAGAAGTTGTGGAGCAAAGAGACCAACTCCAAAAGATAGTAAATGAGTTAGACGGTAAAAGTGATATATTAGAAGATGTTATTAGGCATAACAAACATCTGAAAAGCCAGTTATGTGATTAATTCTCACAAATATCAACATTAGAATCTAAAATTAATGACACCAAGTCAGCACAATCTGAGACTCTATTTGAGGACTTGGTAGACCGTGCCCCCTCTATGGTATCTACATGTAAAAATCCATCCATCACAATCGACCTCACTAGTGATTGCTCGATTGATGCAGAGTTGGTGGTTAGTCCTACAACTAGCTATAACAATAAACTTAACAGTAGTAAAAGTAGGTCTAAATCAAACATAAACAAAACTAAGAAATGTTTAAAGGTCAATAGTAGAAATATTAGTAAGAATAATAACAATTTCCTTTGTAAAAATAGCCAGTACAGAAAAGAACGTTTAAGTTTATTAAGTAAGTTAAAATTGTGTAGTTCTGAATTGGAACAAAATAGGTTGTCTTATGAAAGTGACACAAAACATCTTGAGTTGGAAATAAACAGGCTCCATGAACAACTTCTTTGTTTAAATAATAAATATAAACTTGCACAGAAACAGATAAAAGAACACACTATAGCTATGGACAATTTACTAGAACTATCTAGATATAATCTCAATCAATTTGAGTGCTTGATTAATTGTTCTGAAAGTAATTGTGAACAAAGTATATTAAATTCTCCTCAGCCTGAGCCATGCCAGTCCCAGTCTCAGATGCCTTGTGTCATAGAAAATAATGTAATACCTATACAATCAAACCCATCTTATGTATGTAATAATAAGTTAAGTCAACCACAAGTCATCATGTACAGCGATGAACTTGGGAAACAAATGGGTTTGCAACTAAGTAAACATATGAGACAGCCAATAATCAATAATTGCTTCCCTGGTGCCTCATATTGTAATATATTAAATAAAAATTTTGTGACTGAATTTAAAGTCAACACAGTCTTAATAATTTTAGTTGGCAGGCGGGATAATGCAAATCTTCTTTACCTCTATATCTATGTCTACGTTTCTGTCTAGTACTTGATTGCCTATTGTATAAATATAATAGTAGACTCCAGAAGATCAACTCGTTCATGGGTTAAATAAAATTATAATAAAATAAAATTTTATTAATTTTAATAATAAAATCCTAAAATATTTAAGATTAACCCTTTGTTAGATTTATGGATAAGTGTTGATGTGAAAAGTGATTTCCGGATGCAAGAAGATGATTTCTCTTATTTTTAAAAGATGATTGCTGTTGAGTTTCTTGCCACTTCTTCTCAACAGATCGACTTTCCGAAGTGGTGGTAGATTCAGTTCAATTTGTAAATTATTTGACTTATTTCACATGTATTTAAATACTTACGAAATAAAGAATTTTTGAGTTTGAGTTTGAGCCCCCACCATCAAGGGCTTTTAATATGATGATTTGGACTCCATAAGGTATCATCATCATCATCCACAGCCTGTAGACGTCCATAAGGTATAACTATGCCCAATTTCAAGACTACACAGATAAGGGCTGCATCATGAGGACGCCAGTAGTAGCCGAGGACTAAAGGAAAGCCCGCAATTTCAACACATTGTAACTCGTGAAGTATTGGTCGTAGAGTAAAAGTAATGTGACTAAATCAATAGGAAGTTTTGTAAGTAAAATTTGGTCAGAAGCAATTATTTCGCTATTTGTACAGATTTTCAAGATATGAGCAAAAACCTGAAAATAGGGCCCTTCATACCCCCCCGCCCCTAAACCGACAGCACACCTTTGAGAACTTTAAATTTATTAATCTGGAGTACACTAGGTACACGTGTGCCAATTTTCAAACTTACACGAATTTTTTCCCCTGATTTTGCTAATTTGAATGGCCTACAAAATAAGTTTTCAAAGCCGTTATCATACAACCTCGATATAAATGAAAATTTCAAATATCGTTTGGTTATTCGATTTTTATTCTCTTTACCATTACGGCAGATATAATATAGAAGCAAAACTTATATTTGACTTCAAAAACTTCCAAATTACCCACAAATGAAGTAGTTATTTCACCCCTTAGACGACGGACCACCCGGAGCCGAACTCGCGGGTGTCGGCGCGGCACTGGGCGCTGCTGCTGTCGTGCATCGGCGCCGCGCTGCCGCCCGCCAAGCCCGTGCGGCGCCTGCTGCTCACGCACCTGCGCTACCGCGGCACCGCGCTGCACACGGGCGAGGAGGGCAAGTTCGCGCGCCGCGCCGAGCAGGTGACCACACGAGGATGCTAGTTAGTGCTCATCAGTACTTGACGGAAGCACAGCAATGCTATCCTATGAAGTGCGGGCGTGGTTTCAATTAAAAACGCTCGCGGTATTTATTCTCTAATTTAATCTAATCTAATTATTTCCTCTTTTTTTATCCATAGGTCGCTCTAAGCGTAGCCCAAGTCCCACGCCGGCTCACCGCCCCCTCCCGCGAGGAGCTGCTCTGTGCCGCCGCGCGCCGCCCCATGCACGTGCGCGTGTTGCTGCTGGACGGCAAGCAGCACGGCCTCGTGTTCGGCCCCGCCGCCACCAGCGACCAGCTGCTCGCCATGCTGCGCGACAAGATCCCGCTCAGCGCCGCCGCCACAGGTCAGTGACACGCGCGGCACAGGTCACTGCCCCGCCGCCACCAGCGACCAGCTGCTCGCCATGCTGCGCGACAAGATCCCGCTCAGCGCCGCCGCCACAGGTCAGTGACACGCGCGGCACAGGTCACTGCCCCGCCGCCACCAGCGACCAGCTGCTCGCCATGCTGCGCGACAAGATCCCGCTCAGCGCCGCCGCCACAGGTCAGTGACACGCGCGGCACAGGTCACTGCCCCGCCGCCACCAGCGACCAGCTGCTCGCCATGCTGCGCGACAAGATCCCGCTCAGCGCCGCCGCCACAGGTCAGTGACACGCGCGGCACAGGTCACTGCCCCGCCGCCACCAGCGACCAGCTGCTCGCCATGCTGCGCGACAAGATCCCGCTCAGCGCCGCCGCCACAGGTCAGTGACACGCGCGGCACAGGTCACTGCCCCGCCGCCACCAGCGACCAGCTGCTCGCCATGCTGCGCGACAAGATCCCGCTCAGCGCCGCCGCCACAGGTCAGTGACACGCGCGGCACAGGTCACTGCCCCGCCGCCACCAGCGACCAGCTGCTCGCCATGCTGCGCGACAAGATCCCGCTCAGCGCCGCCGCCACAGGTCAGTGACACGCGCGGCACAGGTCACTGCCCCGCCGCCACCAGCGACCAGCTGCTCGCCATGCTGCGCGACAAGATCCCGCTCAGCGCCGCCGCCACAGGTCAGTGACACGCGCGGCACAGGTCACTGCCCCGCCGCCACCAGCGACCAGCTGCTCGCCATGCTGCGCGACAAGATCCCGCTCAGCGCCGCCGCCACAGGTCAGTGACACGCGCGGCACAGGTCACTGCCCCGCCGCCACCAGCGACCAGCTGCTCGCCATGCTGCGCGACAAGATCCCGCTCAGCGCCGCCGCCACAGGTCAGTGACACGCGCGGCACAGGTCACTGCCCCGCCGCCACCAGCGACCAGCTGCTCGCCATGCTGCGCGACAAGATCCCGCTCAGCGCCGCCGCCACAGGTCAGTGACACGCGCGGCACAGGTCACTGCCCCGCCGCCACCAGCGACCAGCTGCTCGCCATGCTGCGCGACAAGATCCCGCTCAGCGCCGCCGCCACAGGTCAGTGACACGCGCGGCACAGGTCACTGCCCCGCCGCCACCAGCGACCAGCTGCTCGCCATGCTGCGCGACAAGATCCCGCTCAGCGCCGCCGCCACAGGTCAGTGACACGCGCGGCACAGGTCACTGCCCCGCCGCCACCAGCGACCAGCTGCTCGCCATGCTGCGCGACAAGATCCCGCTCAGCGCCGCCGCCACAGGTCAGTGACACGCGCGGCACAGGTCACTGCCCCGCCGCCACCAGCGACCAGCTGCTCGCCATGCTGCGCGACAAGATCCCGCTCAGCGCCGCCGCCACAGGTCAGTGACACGCGCGGCACAGGTCACTGCCCCGCCGCCACCAGCGACCAGCTGCTCGCCATGCTGCGCGACAAGATCCCGCTCAGCGCCGCCGCCACAGGTCAGTGACACGCGCGGCACAGGTCACTGCCCCGCCGCCACCAGCGACCAGCTGCTCGCCATGCTGCGCGACAAGATCCCGCTCAGCGCCGCCGCCACAGGTCAGTGACACGCGCGGCACAGGTCACTGCCCCGCCGCCACCAGCGACCAGCTGCTCGCCATGCCCGGTTTGATGACGACTTCCAAAAATAGAAGATTCTACGCGATTATTTTATTTTTATTTTATTTTATTTTAGGCAGAACACCGGGTTATAAAACCATCTTATGTCACATTTGACAGATTTGGAGACATTATAATGGTGGAGAGAGACTATTGCAGTGACAGTTGGTCAGCCTTCTTGGTGGTAGGATCCCTTCTGGGTCCGCCTGGCTAGCGACCACCCTTTATATAAAGTCTGCCGCCAAATGTTACCGCTCCGGCGGTAATGTGTTCCGGCAATATTGTATAAAGAGCCAGTTCCTTCCTAAACCCGTGTGCTTTCATCTTCGACCTCATCGTCACTTACCATCAGGTGAGATTGAGGTCAAACGCGGGTTTAGTCACTTATAAAAAAAAAAAAACCTATCGCCCACAAAAAAAAACTCCAAACAAACCTCTGTCCCTTTTACAGTATGCCCGGGAAGAGAAGCAGCTGGCATATTATATGGTTTTCCTTTGCTCCCAGTCCAGCATGTTCCATAAATCAATTTTGATTTTATTTCTATCATTTATCAATTACTTTTTAACCGGATAAATCTCGTGGTCATAACCACATATTAATGTGACTGATGGTGTTTAAGTCGATTTATAATGCTTTTAAGAGTTCATTGGTTATCACCATTCAGCATTATCATGATCTTTAGACACACTGCTGTCGTTGTGGTTGTCTTAACAAAACGTAAATTTATTTTGAAATATCAATTGAAAAAAGAATTACAACGTTTTTAGTGCAAATAATAAATGAACTTAATTGTGCCGCAGGTTACGCGCTATACGAAGTATGCGCCGGTCCTAACAACGCAAACAATGGCGAAAGAGCGTTGATGGGCAGCGAGCGAATTGGTGATGTGCTCGCGAGATGGGAGAAATGTGCTCCTAAAGCTCAGTGCCGGTGAGTAGCTGTTAAAATTGGAATTTAGACTAGGGTCTATTAAATGTCTTTCTTTGGGAATAAAAGGATAAAAGTCGATAAAGTAAGAGATTATCATTAATATTTACTTCATTTGTGGATAAGTGTGAGTTGAGGAACTATAAATATACTTTGTTCAAGCAGATATCAATAAAATGTACGGACGGCCGCAGATCAACCTACCCAAACCTATCAGATAACCCCAAGCAATTTTTAAGTAAATCTCGAGGGCATAGAGTTCATATTCAATTAAACCTTTTTGACTGATTTGGATAGGTTGATCTGCGACCGTGTGTACTTTTAAATCGAGAACAAAAACATTTACGAAATTTTCTAAAGCAGGAACCCCGGCGTTACCAGTGAGACATACAATTATGTTCACATACCTACTTTACCAAGCTGCTCTACTCAGTGTGTCAGGGATAGCAGACAACGGCAAAGCTTCCCTCCGCCTAAGCGGCTTCAAAAACGAAAGCTATATGGATAACTTCTTAAATGTTATAAACGGGGAACATACCATCAAGAGGGCAATATTCCTACTGATTAGTGGAATTATCTTCCAAAAATGGGTCACAGTCGGTAATCTCTGAACTACACAAAGAATATCATAGATTGGTCTAGCATTTTAAAAGCGAAACAGCATTTTAAGTATATTGTGTGCTATTTTCTTTCAGCAGTTTTAATTTCATATTGTCTTTAACTTTGTTTCCCGCTACCCCAATAGGTTAGTATTCAAGAAGCGTCTATTCCTGGGCGACGTACCCCTGCAAAGCGCTTGTCCGGCGGAGATGGAACTGTTGTACTACCAAGTGTTGCACGCTGTACGACACGACCGACTGCCGATAGACACCGACGAAGCCGTGAGTAATGTTTATTTACAGTGTTTATTTGTTTTGGACAATCTAATTTGACGAAAGTTTGTAGCTACGTTCTTTAGTTCGAGACAATGGGCATTGTTCACTTTTTTTAACCTATTACTTTTATTATGTTATATTAATCTTTAGCCTATTTTGAGAGAACAATTTGAATAGTTTTATTTTTAACTGTGTCGTTTAATTTATATTGATTTTATGAAATTAGTACGTGATGACGTCATCAGTGGCATTAAACTTTATAAACATGTGTCAGTCAGTAAAAAAAAACATTAGCTGTGTCTGTGTGCTAAAGTCATGCTATGTCACTGTCACCCAATGGATTGTCAACAGACAACAAACCATACAAACCAACATTTCAAATATTGATTCAAATCAAATCTTAACCTTCTTTATTTCCTCTGTTTCTTTTCTTTGTAGTTTGTATAAATAATCTATAATTAAAATAATTAAATTAATTATTCTTAAAATTTTAATTGTTAATTACACTTAGATCAATCGCAGGGAACAATAAAGAAGCTGAGTTTATTACGCTGAGGTTACGTTAAAATATAGAAAAAAAAACAAAACAACCACCATAGAGCTATAGAATTTCTCTTAGTTTAGTTTGACTTTTTTTAAACAGCTTTAAGGCATAACACTTGATCGATTTGATGCCTTTGATGACGTCATCAAGGTTAAATAAAGGTCAAATGTATTTTATTTAAAATTTCTTAAACCCCAATATTTTTAAATGTTTTAAATCGACTAAATTAATCAGAAACCTTATTCCTCGAAACGGTTTTTCGTATGAAATAAATTTAAAAAAATGAACAATGCCCATTGTAAATTATGAAAGCAACTTTGAGACATTCATATTTAGCAAGTCATTCCGTTAGAGAGATATGTACTTATTTTACATGTATTGAAAAGCACAATAATAATAGTCTTTTTAGAAAAATAAAAAATAAAATGTATCTTATTTTAAATCGTGATACGAGTATTTTCAGCTTTAGGTGTTGCCGTCATATGGTAAAATACAGGGTGTCCCGTAAGTCATGGATCAACGGAATGTTGGTAATAGAGGGGATCAATAGCTAATAGGAATACAAAGTTTTATTGTCCTAGGCCAAGTAGTTTTATAGGTATAGTTATTTTTTGTATTTTGTAAAAATTGACATAATGTGAACAAAAAAATTAAAATTTCCAGGAAAAACTTTAATAAAATGTTATTATTTTTTCCTTAAATGTTAAGTAAATGTAAGTTATCCTAAATAAAAGGCTTTTTATTCCTAATTATCGTCGACAAAAAAAAATATGTGCTAAAACATATGAAAAGTTTGAATTACAAAATTTGCAATGCAATATTTGCGCGAAGCTAGAATAAAAAAAATGTATGGTAACTACTTGGCCCATTTGCTGAAAAATATCTACAACTAACACAGATTCCAAAATGGTATAACAATGCTACATTACATAAAGTTAAAAGGATAAAAACTGGTATTAAACAGAGCAAGTCAGAAAATTCATAGAAATGGTTTTGAGTAATTGCAAGTAATTTTGAGATTTTTTTTGCTATGTTTTTCATATTTAAGTCGTTTTTCTCTCTACACTTCCACTCTTAGTTCAAAGTTAGTGTTCGAAGTGCCTACCCCCTGCTCTTATGCACATTCGACATCTTCTTATAAAACTAGTTCTGAGATTACTTAATGCTCGTTCATTATTTTTCACTCTTTCAGCTACAAGATTCAGCTTTCGTCTTAAATCTCTTTCATCATTTGTTATCGTCTCATAGACTGCTTCTTTGAAATAGCCCCACAAAAAAAATCCAATGGATTAAGATCGGGCGAGCGTGGTGGCCATGCAATGCTACCTCCGCGTCCAATCCATTGATTTGAGAACGTATTGTTGAGGTATTGAGTCACTTGCCGTGAATAATGAGCGGGGGTTCCATCGTGCTGCAACCACATCCTTTCGCGTACTTCTAGTGGTACGTCCACCAACAAATTATTGAGCTTGATTCTCAAAAACTCCAAGTAACGAGCCCCGTTAAGCCTCGGTGGGAGTTCAAATGGATCGATAACTCTGCAATCAATAATTCCTGAACACAAATTTACTGAAAATTGGTGTTGGAATCGATCTTCCCTTATTATGTGGGGATTATCTACCTCCCAATGGTGCATGTTATGCATATTAAATGCTCCAATCCTTTTAAAACAAGATTCATCGGTCCATAAAATGGAGTTGAAAAACTGTGGATCCTGTCGGCATCGGCGCAGCATTTCTCGACAAAAATCCACTAGCCGTGGAAAATCGGCGGGTAACAATGCTTGCACCCGTTGCACATGATACGGGTGCAAATCATTTCTTTTTAAAATGCGGTGCGCTGTACTTCTTGCAACACCAGTACGCCTTGATATACGGCGGACACTAGTGGAAGGATCTTCATCCACTTCGGCTAACACTCGACGTTCGTCGACTCTTCTAGGTCTTCCCTCGGCATTTCGAACTCCAGGAATTCGACCTTCCATGTAGGCATTATTCACCCGAAAAAAAACTCTGTAATCGGGATAGTGATTGCGATTCGGATAATGCTCACGATACGTACGTGCTGCTAACCGAGCATTTCCGCCACTGTTACGGTATATAAGGTTGATAAGGTTACGGTGATAAGGTTGCTTTTGGTTTGGACTGTATGATAGAAACTACACGTCTGTCACTAACGAAATCTTTATTGGCTCTGTTTGATATTACAATATGCAAAACTTAAATAGGAACTTTAATCTTATTAGACTAAGATACAACAGTCACACAAGCCATATGTGAAAAACATCTCGGCATATTCACGAGGAGTGTAGATATGAGGCATTTTCCAGTCAAACAATATCAAAATCACAAGCACAATCAAAGTCCAGTTCAAGATTAGGTCGACAAATGATAGTTGTATCGTATTGAGTGGCAAAAACGCGTCTGTAGTTCCGAGCTATTAACAAGGCACTGAATGCGCGCGCGCGTGTGCGGCGACACGGAGTGGGGGCGGCGAGTTGAGAGGGGAAGTGAGGAGAGCGGGATACAATAAAAACGACTTAAATATGTAAGAGATAGCAAATCAATTCTCAGAATTACTTGCAATTACCCAAAACCATTTCTATGAATTTTCTGACTTGCTCTGTTTAATACCAGTTTTTATCCTTTTAACTTTATGTAATGTAGCATTGTTGTACCATTTTGGAATCTATGTTAGTTGTAGATATTTTTCAGCAAATGGGCCAAGAAGTTACCATACATTTTTTTTATTCTAGCTTCGTTCAAATATTGCATTGCGAATTTTGTAATTCAAACTTTTCATATGTTTTAGCACATATTTTTTTTGTCGACGATAATTACGAATAAAAAGCCTTTTATTTAGGATAACTTACATTTACTTAACATTTAAGAAAAAAAATAATAACATTTTATTAAAGTTTTTCCTGGAAATTTTATTTTTTCTGTTCACATAATGTCAATTTTTACAAAATACAAAAAATAACTATACCTATAAAACTACTTGGCCTAGGACAATAAAACTTTGTATTCCTATTAGCTATTGATCCCCTCTATTACCAACATTCCGTTGATCCATGACTTACGGGACACCCTGTATAATAAAAGGATAAAGATTTTCGTAGAACCTTTTAGTAAAAAATTGTTGGTTTAAAAGTTGACAATTACTTTAATTAGCTTAAAACGTGTTCTAATAACGAAACTTTTAACAGTGGGAAACCGAAGAAAATCCAGATTAATCGTCGCCTTAGTACTTGTTTGGCCAATAGTTATGGCCCAAAAAAAGCAGTAACGTTAAGATAGTTTTCGAACAAAAGCTACATCTGGACTTGCAATAATCTATAATAAAATTAAAAAAAACTATGAAAGTAACATGTAAAAATCGGTTCTAAAATGGATATTGGACAAAAAAACGAAATTCTAGGTACGTAAATGTATATAGCTCTTGGGATATCAGCCAAATAAAAACCAAGAGTAGGTATTGCGTGCTCGTTTGTCCTATAGCCTCGCTTCACAATACACAATTAACCTGTGTATTATTGTTGTATGTGATATTAATATTATCAATTTATTTTGAGGCTTGAATAAAAATACGAATATTGTATTTATAAAACTAATAGCTGTTACCGGGTTTCCTGCGCGGAAATTTTGTGATTAAGCGTGCTTCACCAATTGAAGTGTTAGTTTACATAAAAAAATAAAAAAGCTATCCTTAGGTTAAGGTCCATCTCTAAAACAAATTATTGAAATCTGTATTGATTTGAATAATTGTAATTGAAAATTGTATCAAATTTTATTCAAATCGGATCAGTACTTTAAACTGCAACATCTTGTAGGCTGGACGGGATTTGTTTAAATCAAACACATGTTGTTCTTTCGGTAGTTCAAGTTATTTATTAATTTATTAATCGTTTACTTAACTTAGCTATATTTAAAACTCGTTGCATTCCTCGCGTATGTTACGGTTAAACATCCCATGTTACAGACACTTTATTAGTATTGGACTATTACAACTACCCCCCAAAAAATACCGTTAACATAGGCACTACAAAACATGAAAGCGTGAGACACAGACACAATTTCCCTTTTATAATATTAATATGGATTTAATATGGAATTATTAATCCTTCGATTAATAAAATCATCTTTATTAGTAGAACAAAAAGAAGTGAACTTTCAATTATTTTATTTTAAAAGAAAATGAGGTAGGTACTTAACGTTGTTTACTTGTTAAGTGTAGGTATATTGAATTCTTATTAATATTAAACCTTCATTATTAAAAAAGACTTTAATTACTAAGAAAAAGCCGAAGTTCACATTAACAAGCATGATTGGTACCTTCCCACGACATGCATGACAAAAATATGATTCTGAACCATCCTGTATAACAAGACAATGTTACCTATAATTACAAAACTGGGGATTAAAAATCAATTCAAATTTCCTTATGGGCAGTGCTGTGGATATACCATTTATCACATGTGGTCCAGGACATTATATCCCAAGTTTATTGATAGTTTCTCACTTCGTATCACTTATAAATTCACTAAAAAGTAAAGAAATCTTACAACTTTTACACTGTTTCGTAACACAAATTATTATAATCAAGCAATATGGTAGAACAACGACGTGTGAATATTTTTAGGCATAATTTTAGTCCTGGCTTTTAAGCCCAAACTTTAAAAATGATCAAAAGGTACGATAATGTTAATTCATAATGAATATTGCGTAACTTTGTTGTGTAATCGGTAAATCCAAATGAACAAAATATTGTATTGATTATGCAGTTATCTACTGCGACCAAAACAGAGCAAAATAAATAAGTTGCGTACGGAGCCCTCGTCATCTTTGATATGAAATTAAAAATAAACAAAAACGTTGTGAACATGTAAAAATAGTGCAAATATTAAACCATAAGTATAAAAAAGTGGTAAATCCAAATATTTTTAGGTGGATGTATATTTTTCTATAATTTTTTAACAAAACAGACTGCGTTCTGCCCATAACCAACGACACAAGTCAATGCCAACCGTCAAACTGATTAATAGAAGCGGCCGGCTGAAAGATTTTCATTGATTTGTTGCTGCTTTGTGATTACATGGTGGATAATTCCAACTGGTGTTTCTTAACACGAAATCAATAGTGACATTACTTTTTCAGCTTAGGTATTATAGTATCCAAAAATAATAAAAGAATCAACTTTATATGGCGGGCATAAAAGCCAGGCAATGTATGGACACTGGGATTTAAATCGATGGGACCCTTTCCATTTAAATCGTTTTCTGAAAATCTTTTTTTCATCTTTTTATGACAGAAAATTCCAAATGTAGATCGTAAAAAGAGATACTCCATTATATGATTGACCCACGTCCCACAGGTAATGCTAGCCGCCCTGCACGCGCAAGTCGTCAAGGGCGACTGTATGGGCGGCGGCGAGGAGTGCGCGGCCGCCGCGTCCGCCGTGCTGCCCCCCCGCACCCCGCCCGCCGCGCCGCTGCCCGCCGCCGCCGTGCGCCTGCACCACCTCGCGCTGCGCGGCACCGCGCCCCACGCCGCCATGCAGCGCGCGCTCACGCTCGCCTCCAGCTGGCCGCTCGCCAAGGCCAGCCTGTTCGACGTGATGGTGAGTGTGTGTGTGTGTGTCCGCCGTCCTGCACCACCTCGCGCCCCACGCCGCCATGCAGCGCGCGCTCACGCTCGCCTCCAGCTGGCCGCTCGCCAAGGCCAGCCTGTTCGACGTGATGGTGAGTGTGTGTGTGTGTGTCCGCCGTCCTGCACCACCTCGCGCCCCACGCCGCCATGCAGCGCGCGCTCACGCTCGCCTCCAGCTGGCCGCTCGCCAAGGCCAGCCTGTTCGACGTGATGGTGAGTGTGTGTGTGTGTGTCCGCCGTCCTGCACCACCTCGCGCCCCACGCCGCCATGCAGCGCGCGCTCACGCTCGCCTCCAGCTGGCCGCTCGCCAAGGCCAGCCTGTTCGACGTGATGGTGAGTGTGTGTGTGTCCGCCGTCCTGCACCACCTCGCGCCCCACGCCGCCATGCAGCGCGCGCTCACGCTCGCCTCCAGCTGGCCGCTCGCCAAGGCCAGCCTGTTCGACGTGATGGTGAGTGTGTGTGTGTCCGCCGTCCTGCACCACCTCGCGCCCCACGCCGCCATGCAGCGCGCGCTCACGCTCGCCTCCAGCTGGCCGCTCGCCAAGGCCAGCCTGTTCGACGTGATGGTGAGTGTGTGTGTGTCCGCCGTCCTGCACCACCTCGCGCCCCACGCCGCCATGCAGCGCGCGCTCACGCTCGCCTCCAGCTGGCCGCTCGCCAAGGCCAGCCTGTTCGACGTGATGGTGAGTGTGTGTGTGTCCGCCGTCCTGCACCACCTCGCGCCCCACGCCGCCATGCAGCGCGCGCTCACGCTCGCCTCCAGCTGGCCGCTCGCCAAGGCCAGCCTGTTCGACGTGATGGTGAGTGTGTGTGTGTCCGCCGTCCTGCACCACCTCGCGCCCCACGCCGCCATGCAGCGCGCGCTCACGCTCGCCTCCAGCTGGCCGCTCGCCAAGGCCAGCCTGTTCGACGTGATGGTGAGTGTGTGTGTGTGTGTCCGCCGTCCTGCACCACCTCGCGCCCCACGCCGCCATGCAGCGCGCGCTCACGCTCGCCTCCAGCTGGCCGCTCGCCAAGGCCAGCCTGTTCGACGTGATGGTGAGTGTGTGTGTGTCCGCCGTCCTGCACCACCTCGCGCCCCACGCCGCCATGCAGCGCGCGCTCACGCTCGCCTCCAGCTGGCCGCTCGCCAAGGCCAGCCTGTTCGACGTGATGGTGAGTGTGTGTGTGTCCGCCGTCCTGCACCACCTCGCGCCCCACGCCGCCATGCAGCGCGCGCTCACGCTCGCCTCCAGCTGGCCGCTCGCCAAGGCCAGCCTGTTCGACGTGATGGTGAGTGTGTGTGTGTCCGCCGTCCTGCACCACCTCGCGCCCCACGCCGCCATGCAGCGCGCGCTCACGCTCGCCTCCAGCTGGCCGCTCGCCAAGGCCAGCCTGTTCGACGTGATGGTGAGTGTGTGTGTGTCCGCCGTCCTGCACCACCTCGCGCCCCACGCCGCCATGCAGCGCGCGCTCACGCTCGCCTCCAGCTGGCCGCTCGCCAAGGCCAGCCTGTTCGACGTGATGGTGAGTGTGTGTGTGTCCGCCGTCCTGCACCACCTCGCGCCCCACGCCGCCATGCAGCGCGCGCTCACGCTCGCCTCCAGCTGGCCGCTCGCCAAGGCCAGCCTGTTCGACGTGATGGTGAGTGTGTGTGTGTGTGTCCGCCGTCCTGCACCACCTCGCGCCCCACGCCGCCATGCAGCGCGCGCTCACGCTCGCCTCCAGCTGGCCGCTCGCCAAGGCCAGCCTGTTCGACGTGATGGTGAGTGTGTGTGTGTCCGCCGTCCTGCACCACCTCGCGCCCCACGCCGCCATGCAGCGCGCGCTCACGCTCGCCTCCAGCTGGCCGCTCGCCAAGGCCAGCCTGTTCGACGTGATGGTGAGTGTGTGTGTGTCCGCCGTCCTGCACCACCTCGCGCCCCACGCCGCCATGCAGCGCGCGCTCACGCTCGCCTCCAGCTGGCCGCTCGCCAAGGCCAGCCTGTTCGACGTGATGGTGAGTGTGTGTGTGTCCGCCGTCCTGCACCACCTCGCGCCCCACGCCGCCATGCAGCGCGCGCTCACGCTCGCCTCCAGCTGGCCGCTCGCCAAGGCCAGCCTGTTCGACGTGATGGTGAGTGTGTGTGTGTCCGCCGTCCTGCACCACCTCGCGCCCCACGCCGCCATGCAGCGCGCGCTCACGCTCGCCTCCAGCTGGCCGCTCGCCAAGGCCAGCCTGTTCGACGTGATGGTGAGTGTGTGTGTGTCCGCCGTCCTGCACCACCTCGCGCCCCACGCCGCCATGCAGCGCGCGCTCACGCTCGCCTCCAGCTGGCCGCTCGCCAAGGCCAGCCTGTTCGACGTGATGGTGAGTGTGTGTGTGTCCGCCGTCCTGCACCACCTCGCGCCCCACGCCGCCATGCAGCGCGCGCTCACGCTCGCCTCCAGCTGGCCGCTCGCCAAGGCCAGCCTGTTCGACGTGATGGTGAGTGTGTGTGTGTCCGCCGTCCTGCACCACCTCGCGCCCCACGCCGCCATGCAGCGCGCGCTCACGCTCGCCTCCAGCTGGCCGCTCGCCAAGGCCAGCCTGTTCGACGTGATGGTGAGTGTGTGTGTGTGTGTCCGCCGTCCTGCACCACCTCGCGCCCCACGCCGCCATGCAGCGCGCGCTCACGCTCGCCTCCAGCTGGCCGCTCGCCAAGGCCAGCCTGTTCGACGTGATGGTGAGTGTGTGTGTGTCCGCCGTCCTGCACCACCTCGCGCCCCACGCCGCCATGCAGCGCGCGCTCACGCTCGCCTCCAGCTGGCCGCTCGCCAAGGCCAGCCTGTTCGACGTGATGGTGAGTGTGTGTGTGTCCGCCGTCCTGCACCACCTCGCGCCCCACGCCGCCATGCAGCGCGCGCTCACGCTCGCCTCCAGCTGGCCGCTCGCCAAGGCCAGCCTGTTCGACGTGATGGTGAGTGTGTGTGTGTCCGCCGTCCTGCACCACCTCGCGCCCCACGCCGCCATGCAGCGCGCGCTCACGCTCGCCTCCAGCTGGCCGCTCGCCAAGGCCAGCCTGTTCGACGTGATGGTGAGTGTGTGTGTGTCCGCCGTCCTGCACCACCTCGCGCCCCACGCCGCCATGCAGCGCGCGCTCACGCTCGCCTCCAGCTGGCCGCTCGCCAAGGCCAGCCTGTTCGACGTGATGGTGAGTGTGTGTGTGTGTGTCCGCCGTCCTGCACCACCTCGCGCCCCACGCCGCCATGCAGCGCGCGCTCACGCTCGCCTCCAGCTGGCCGCTCGCCAAGGCCAGCCTGTTCGACGTGATGGTGAGTGTGTGTGTGTCCGCCGTCCTGCACCACCTCGCGCCCCACGCCGCCATGCAGCGCGCGCTCACGCTCGCCTCCAGCTGGCCGCTCGCCAAGGCCAGCCTGTTCGACGTGATGGTGAGTGTGTGTGTGTCCGCCGTCCTGCACCACCTCGCGCCCCACGCCGCCATGCAGCGCGCGCTCACGCTCGCCTCCAGCTGGCCGCTCGCCAAGGCCAGCCTGTTCGACGTGATGGTGAGTGTGTGTGTGTCCGCCGTCCTGCACCACCTCGCGCCCCACGCCGCCATGCAGCGCGCGCTCACGCTCGCCTCCAGCTGGCCGCTCGCCAAGGCCAGCCTGTTCGACGTGATGGTGAGTGTGTGTGTGTCCGCCGTCCTGCACCACCTCGCGCCCCACGCCGCCATGCAGCGCGCGCTCACGCTCGCCTCCAGCTGGCCGCTCGCCAAGGCCAGCCTGTTCGACGTGATGGTGAGTGTGTGTGTGTCCGCCGTCCTGCACCACCTCGCGCCCCACGCCGCCATGCAGCGCGCGCTCACGCTCGCCTCCAGCTGGCCGCTCGCCAAGGCCAGCCTGTTCGACGTGATGGTGAGTGTGTGTGTGTGTGTCCGCCGTCCTGCACCACCTCGCGCCCCACGCCGCCATGCAGCGCGCGCTCACGCTCGCCTCCAGCTGGCCGCTCGCCAAGGCCAGCCTGTTCGACGTGATGGTGAGTGTGTGTGTGTCCGCCGTCCTGCACCACCTCGCGCCCCACGCCGCCATGCAGCGCGCGCTCACGCTCGCCTCCAGCTGGCCGCTCGCCAAGGCCAGCCTGTTCGACGTGATGGTGAGTGTGTGTGTGTCCGCCGTCCTGCACCACCTCGCGCCCCACGCCGCCATGCAGCGCGCGCTCACGCTCGCCTCCAGCTGGCCGCTCGCCAAGGCCAGCCTGTTCGACGTGATGGTGAGTGTGTGTGTGTCCGCCGTCCTGCACCACCTCGCGCCCCACGCCGCCATGCAGCGCGCGCTCACGCTCGCCTCCAGCTGGCCGCTCGCCAAGGCCAGCCTGTTCGACGTGATGGTGAGTGTGTGTGTGTCCGCCGTCCTGCACCACCTCGCGCCCCACGCCGCCATGCAGCGCGCGCTCACGCTCGCCTCCAGCTGGCCGCTCGCCAAGGCCAGCCTGTTCGACGTGATGGTGAGTGTGTGTGTGTGTGTCCGCCGTCCTGCACCACCTCGCGCCCCACGCCGCCATGCAGCGCGCGCTCACGCTCGCCTCCAGCTGGCCGCTCGCCAAGGCCAGCCTGTTCGACGTGATGGTGAGTGTGTGTGTGTCCGCCGTCCTGCACCACCTCGCGCCCCACGCCGCCATGCAGCGCGCGCTCACGCTCGCCTCCAGCTGGCCGCTCGCCAAGGCCAGCCTGTTCGACGTGATGGTGAGTGTGTGTGTGTCCGCCGTCCTGCACCACCTCGCGCCCCACGCCGCCATGCAGCGCGCGCTCACGCTCGCCTCCAGCTGGCCGCTCGCCAAGGCCAGCCTGTTCGACGTGATGGTGAGTGTGTGTGTGTGTGTCCGCCGTCCTGCACCACCTCGCGCCCCACGCCGCCATGCAGCGCGCGCTCACGCTCGCCTCCAGCTGGCCGCTCGCCAAGGCCAGCCTGTTCGACGTGATGGTGAGTGTGTGTGTGTCCGCCGTCCTGCACCACCTCGCGCCCCACGCCGCCATGCAGCGCGCGCTCACGCTCGCCTCCAGCTGGCCGCTCGCCAAGGCCAGCCTGTTCGACGTGATGGTGAGTGTGTGTGTGTCCGCCGTCCTGCACCACCTCGCGCCCCACGCCGCCATGCAGCGCGCGCTCACGCTCGCCTCCAGCTGGCCGCTCGCCAAGGCCAGCCTGTTCGACGTGATGGTGAGTGTGTGTGTGTCCGCCGTCCTGCACCACCTCGCGCCCCACGCCGCCATGCAGCGCGCGCTCACGCTCGCCTCCAGCTGGCCGCTCGCCAAGGCCAGCCTGTTCGACGTGATGGTGAGTGTGTGTGTGTCCGCCGTCCTGCACCACCTCGCGCCCCACGCCGCCATGCAGCGCGCGCTCACGCTCGCCTCCAGCTGGCCGCTCGCCAAGGCCAGCCTGTTCGACGTGATGGTGAGTGTGTGTGTGTCCGCCGTCCTGCACCACCTCGCGCCCCACGCCGCCATGCAGCGCGCGCTCACGCTCGCCTCCAGCTGGCCGCTCGCCAAGGCCAGCCTGTTCGACGTGATGGTGAGTGTGTGTGTGTCCGCCGTCCTGCACCACCTCGCGCCCCACGCCGCCATGCAGCGCGCGCTCACGCTCGCCTCCAGCTGGCCGCTCGCCAAGGCCAGCCTGTTCGACGTGATGGTGAGTGTGTGTGTGTCCGCCGTCCTGCACCACCTCGCGCCCCACGCCGCCATGCAGCGCGCGCTCACGCTCGCCTCCAGCTGGCCGCTCGCCAAGGCCAGCCTGTTCGACGTGATGGTGAGTGTGTGTGTGTGTGTCCGCCGTCCTGCACCACCTCGCGCCCCACGCCGCCATGCAGCGCGCGCTCACGCTCGCCTCCAGCTGGCCGCTCGCCAAGGCCAGCCTGTTCGACGTGATGGTGAGTGTGTGTGTGTCCGCCGTCCTGCACCACCTCGCGCCCCACGCCGCCATGCAGCGCGCGCTCACGCTCGCCTCCAGCTGGCCGCTCGCCAAGGCCAGCCTGTTCGACGTGATGGTGAGTGTGTGTGTGTCCGCCGTCCTGCACCACCTCGCGCCCCACGCCGCCATGCAGCGCGCGCTCACGCTCGCCTCCAGCTGGCCGCTCGCCAAGGCCAGCCTGTTCGACGTGATGGTGAGTGTGTGTGTGTGTGTCCGCCGTCCTGCACCACCTCGCGCCCCACGCCGCCATGCAGCGCGCGCTCACGCTCGCCTCCAGCTGGCCGCTCGCCAAGGCCAGCCTGTTCGACGTGATGGTGAGTGTGTGTGTGTCCGCCGTCCTGCACCACCTCGCGCCCCACGCCGCCATGCAGCGCGCGCTCACGCTCGCCTCCAGCTGGCCGCTCGCCAAGGCCAGCCTGTTCGACGTGATGGTGAGTGTGTGTGTGTCCGCCGTCCTGCACCACCTCGCGCCCCACGCCGCCATGCAGCGCGCGCTCACGCTCGCCTCCAGCTGGCCGCTCGCCAAGGCCAGCCTGTTCGACGTGATGGTGAGTGTGTGTGTGTCCGCCGTCCTGCACCACCTCGCGCCCCACGCCGCCATGCAGCGCGCGCTCACGCTCGCCTCCAGCTGGCCGCTCGCCAAGGCCAGCCTGTTCGACGTGATGGTGAGTGTGTGTGTGTCCGCCGTCCTGCACCACCTCGCGCCCCACGCCGCCATGCAGCGCGCGCTCACGCTCGCCTCCAGCTGGCCGCTCGCCAAGGCCAGCCTGTTCGACGTGATGGTGAGTGTGTGTGTGTCCGCCGTCCTGCACCACCTCGCGCCCCACGCCGCCATGCAGCGCGCGCTCACGCTCGCCTCCAGCTGGCCGCTCGCCAAGGCCAGCCTGTTCGACGTGATGGTGAGTGTGTGTGTGTCCGCCGTCCTGCACCACCTCGCGCCCCACGCCGCCATGCAGCGCGCGCTCACGCTCGCCTCCAGCTGGCCGCTCGCCAAGGCCAGCCTGTTCGACGTGATGGTGAGTGTGTGTGTGTCCGCCGTCCTGCACCACCTCGCGCCCCACGCCGCCATGCAGCGCGCGCTCACGCTCGCCTCCAGCTGGCCGCTCGCCAAGGCCAGCCTGTTCGACGTGATGGTGAGTGTGTGTGTGTCCGCCGTCCTGCACCACCTCGCGCCCCACGCCGCCATGCAGCGCGCGCTCACGCTCGCCTCCAGCTGGCCGCTCGCCAAGGCCAGCCTGTTCGACGTGATGGTGAGTGTGTGTGTGTCCGCCGTCCTGCACCACCTCGCGCCCCACGCCGCCATGCAGCGCGCGCTCACGCTCGCCTCCAGCTGGCCGCTCGCCAAGGCCAGCCTGTTCGACGTGATGGTGAGTGTGTGTGTGTCCGCCGTCCTGCACCACCTCGCGCCCCACGCCGCCATGCAGCGCGCGCTCACGCTCGCCTCCAGCTGGCCGCTCGCCAAGGCCAGCCTGTTCGACGTGATGGTGAGTGTGTGTGTGTGTGTCCGCCGTCCTGCACCACCTCGCGCCCCACGCCGCCATGCAGCGCGCGCTCACGCTCGCCTCCAGCTGGCCGCTCGCCAAGGCCAGCCTGTTCGACGTGATGGTGAGTGTGTGTGTGTCCGCCGTCCTGCACCACCTCGCGCCCCACGCCGCCATGCAGCGCGCGCTCACGCTCGCCTCCAGCTGGCCGCTCGCCAAGGCCAGCCTGTTCGACGTGATGGTGAGTGTGTGTGTGTCCGCCGTCCTGCACCACCTCGCGCCCCACGCCGCCATGCAGCGCGCGCTCACGCTCGCCTCCAGCTGGCCGCTCGCCAAGGCCAGCCTGTTCGACGTGATGGTGAGTGTGTGTGTGTCCGCCGTCCTGCACCACCTCGCGCCCCACGCCGCCATGCAGCGCGCGCTCACGCTCGCCTCCAGCTGGCCGCTCGCCAAGGCCAGCCTGTTCGACGTGATGGTGAGTGTGTGTGTGTCCGCCGTCCTGCACCACCTCGCGCCCCACGCCGCCATGCAGCGCGCGCTCACGCTCGCCTCCAGCTGGCCGCTCGCCAAGGCCAGCCTGTTCGACGTGATGGTGAGTGTGTGTGTGTGTGTCCGCCGTCCTGCACCACCTCGCGCCCCACGCCGCCATGCAGCGCGCGCTCACGCTCGCCTCCAGCTGGCCGCTCGCCAAGGCCAGCCTGTTCGACGTGATGGTGAGTGTGTGTGTGTCCGCCGTCCTGCACCACCTCGCGCCCCACGCCGCCATGCAGCGCGCGCTCACGCTCGCCTCCAGCTGGCCGCTCGCCAAGGCCAGCCTGTTCGACGTGATGGTGAGTGTGTGTGTGTCCGCCGTCCTGCACCACCTCGCGCCCCACGCCGCCATGCAGCGCGCGCTCACGCTCGCCTCCAGCTGGCCGCTCGCCAAGGCCAGCCTGTTCGACGTGATGGTGAGTGTGTGTGTGTGTGTCCGCCGTCCTGCACCACCTCGCGCCCCACGCCGCCATGCAGCGCGCGCTCACGCTCGCCTCCAGCTGGCCGCTCGCCAAGGCCAGCCTGTTCGACGTGATGGTGAGTGTGTGTGTGTCCGCCGTCCTGCACCACCTCGCGCCCCACGCCGCCATGCAGCGCGCGCTCACGCTCGCCTCCAGCTGGCCGCTCGCCAAGGCCAGCCTGTTCGACGTGATGGTGAGTGTGTGTGTGTCCGCCGTCCTGCACCACCTCGCGCCCCACGCCGCCATGCAGCGCGCGCTCACGCTCGCCTCCAGCTGGCCGCTCGCCAAGGCCAGCCTGTTCGACGTGATGGTGAGTGTGTGTGTGTGTGTCCGCCGTCCTGCACCACCTCGCGCCCCACGCCGCCATGCAGCGCGCGCTCACGCTCGCCTCCAGCTGGCCGCTCGCCAAGGCCAGCCTGTTCGACGTGATGGTGAGTGTGTGTGTGTGTGTCCGCCGTCCTGCACCACCTCGCGCCCCACGCCGCCATGCAGCGCGCGCTCACGCTCGCCTCCAGCTGGCCGCTCGCCAAGGCCAGCCTGTTCGACGTGATGGTGAGTGTGTGTGTGTCCGCCGTCCTGCACCACCTCGCGCCCCACGCCGCCATGCAGCGCGCGCTCACGCTCGCCTCCAGCTGGCCGCTCGCCAAGGCCAGCCTGTTCGACGTGATGGTGAGTGTGTGTGTGTCCGCCGTCCTGCACCACCTCGCGCCCCACGCCGCCATGCAGCGCGCGCTCACGCTCGCCTCCAGCTGGCCGCTCGCCAAGGCCAGCCTGTTCGACGTGATGGTGAGTGTGTGTGTGTCCGCCGTCCTGCACCACCTCGCGCCCCACGCCGCCATGCAGCGCGCGCTCACGCTCGCCTCCAGCTGGCCGCTCGCCAAGGCCAGCCTGTTCGACGTGATGGTGAGTGTGTGTGTGTCCGCCGTCCTGCACCACCTCGCGCCCCACGCCGCCATGCAGCGCGCGCTCACGCTCGCCTCCAGCTGGCCGCTCGCCAAGGCCAGCCTGTTCGACGTGATGGTGAGTGTGTGTGTGTCCGCCGTCCTGCACCACCGGCAGAAATAATCACGTAACAAACACGCACACGATTTAGTAATCCTTTTTAAAATGGATTGAAAAGAACGTGTGTGGCGACGGACCGTGCTCGCGACGAAATAGGGAAATAATCTTTCTCGGGATGCCCGTAGTGCATGCTCAGTTGGTGAGTGCTACACGTCCAAATACATCGAACGCAGGATGTGGTAAGATGGAGTAGGTCAGAAGAGAGCGTCACTGTGCCGATGTAGACATCGAGTGCGGAGAAATAAAATTATTAAAAATAGAAAAGTGAATTAATAAGTTTTTACCGAAACTTGGCTTAATGATAATATCTGTAGCTCCGAATTATTTGACTCTAGGTATCTATTTTATCGAAAAGATCGTTCTTGTGCAAGTAGTTCCAAAAAGATGGTGGAGGAGTTTTAATTGCAGTAAACCGTAAGTTTTCGTCAATCAGGGTGGAAAGTATGGAGACCCATAATGAAGATCTATGGATAATTATTAACTTAGAAGTGAGTGGCAAAAAGAAAAAGATCGCACTTTGCGCCGTATTACACTTACCTCCTCCTGTCCGTTTGGAACTGCTTTAAGGTTATCTTAATAATTGTAGCATTGTTATGAACATGTTAGAGGATGTCATTATATTGGGAGATTTCAACTTAAACTTTGTACGGTGGACTCAATGTAGCGATGCTAGTTACACTATTCCAACTGAATAAAATAACGCTTTGGGTTATCAGCTTATTGATTTCATGGCCTCAAATAACTTACACCAATATGCTATTCAGAATGCTGACGGTTACAACTTAGACCTGGTTTTAGCAAATTATGACATAGAAGTATCTAGTGCGCCTTACAATATTAGCAAAATTGACCCGAAACACACGGCTTTGACTATCTAATAAATTATTAATTATGACATGAAATATTCGTTCTTAACACCCATAATTAAAAATAGGTTAAATTATTATAAATCTGACTACAAATCAATTAATAGCGAATAATTGAAAATAGACTGGGAATCTGAATTTGCAAATTGCTCTGACATTAACTTTATAGTTTCAAAGTTTTACGGCAAAATTACTGAGATATCTGACAAAATTCCTAAGGTAAGACCAACAAAAACTAAAAAATATCCAATCTAGTTTAGTAATGCCCTTATCAAAAGAATCCGTGAAAAGGAGAAACTTAGAAAAAGATTTTGTAAGTACAACAACCCACGCGATTTAATATATTTCCAGTGCATACGTAAATACTGCAAATCGTTACAAAAATCTTGTTTAGCGCTCTATATACAGGGTACAGAAAGTAATCTCAAAAAAAACCCAAAGCTTTTCTGGAGTTACATAAACAGCAAAAGAAGAGGTTTTTCTTCTGTACCAAATATTATGCATAATGATACTAGATCTGCTAGTACTGGAAATGACGTCGCTAACCTTTACTCTGAACAGTTTTCTTCGTCTTTTACTGTACCGAACATGACAGATAATACTTTTAATGATAATGATTTTCTAACAAATGATAACATCTTAAATAGGATTTCTTTTACTGAAAAGGAAGTGTTTAACAAAATTAAAACTTTAAACGAATTTAAAGGTGCAGGTCTTGATGGGATACCTAGTTACTTTGTTAAGAGATGTGGACGAAGCTTGGCTTACCCCTTAAAAATAATTTTTAATGAATCTCTTAAAACAGGTAGGTTCCCCGACGAATGGAAAAGAACTATGGTGATACCTTTAAAAGGCGATAAAAGTTTAACAAAGAATTTTAGGCATATTGCCATTCTTTGTTGCTATTCTAAGCTTTTCGAATCCCTAGTGTGCCCCATATTAACTAAACATATCGAACCAGTGCTAAGTTCTAGTCAACATGGATTTCGTAAGGGTCGAAGTACACAATCAAATCTAGTACAATTCGTTTCCGATCTTTCTTCTTCCATCGACAAAAAACATGAAAAAGATGCAATATTATATTAATATTATTAATAATATAGACTTCTCTAGCGCCTTCGATAAAGTTAGTCATCAAATACTTTTAAAAAAGTTTCAACATTATCGCATTCATGGCTCATTGTTGCATTGGTTTGAATCTTACCTATCAAAAAGACTTCAGGTCGTAACTGTTTGTGGTTACGACTCTAACCCATATACTGCAGTTCTAGTCAACATGGATTTCGTAAGGGTCGAAGTACGCAATCAAATCTTGTACAATTCGTTTCCAATCTTTCTTCTTCCATCGACAAAAAACATGAAAAAGATGCAATATACACAGACTTCTCTAGCGCCTTCGATAAAGTTAGTCATCAAATACTTTTAAAAAAGTTTCAACATTATGGTATTCATGGCTCATTGTTGCATTGGTTTGAATCTTACCTATCAAAAAGACTTCAGGTCGTAACTGTTTGTGGTTACGACTCTAACCCATATACTGCTTAACAAAGTAACATCAGGAGTTCCTCAGGGATCTCACCTAGGCCCTATTTATTTCTTATTTTTGTAAATGACCTTTCTACTAAAATTTTGAATTGTAAATATTTATTTTATGCTGACGATCTCAAAATCTATAAAACCATCACTTGCCAAAACGACGCTCTTCTTGTGCAGGAAGACCTCTCCAGAATTGAGGAGTGGTGTTCAACCAATTCAATGAAATTAAATTCATCCAAATGCTTTCATATCAAATTTACTAAAAAGAAAAAATACTTTCGTACCACGTATAACATTAGTAAGTCAGCACTAGCTAAGGTTGACCAAATTAGAGATCTAAGGGTAACTATAGACTCAAAATTGACATTTATACCACATATCGATGAAATTGTAACGAAAGCATAAAGGATGGCTGGATTTGTAAAAAGAAACAGCAAGGATTTTAAAAGCAACGCTACAAAAGTTACCCTATACAGTGCACTGGTTCGAAGTCACTTAGAATACGCATCCACAGCCTGGAATCATATGTATGCTATACACTCGCAGCGAATTGAATCAGTGCAAAGATCATTTACTCGTATCTTAGCATTCACATCCAGCGGGATTTCACATCGAAGCACCTATGGGCATCGTAACAATTTTTTTTAAATTCAATCTTTGCATGATCGACGAACCAAAAATGACCTAAGATTTCTACGTAAAATACTTAACGAAGCCACAACGTGCGCGGAATTTACGTCTCAAATTAAATTGAATGTCCCCCGCTCGACTCCTCGTAGACCAATCACGCAAACATTCTACATTCCTCTCTGCAAGAGTAACGTCGGTACTAACAGCCCTCTTATCCGTATTTGTAGTAGCTACAACTTGTTTGTTAAGAAGGCTGATGACCCAAAACCTGACATTTTTCATGACTCCCTGGCGGTTTTTTGTAAGAAATTTGATAATTGTTAATTATATTTATAATAAAATTCCAATATTATAATTATATTGTTATAATATTGGAATTTTATTGTTTGTTATTTGTAATTGACTTTTTTATCTTAAATTATAACATTGTATTATCTTTATAATTTTTATTAGGCTTTTATCGTATACATTAACTAATTATTATCAATTTATTAACTTTTTTTTATAAATTATTAACCTGGAATTAATGTGTAATACATTTGTTGTTGGTGTGTCATATGGATAAATATATAAAATTAATGTAACAAAAAAACAGTGTTTAAAATAAAGTTCCAAACGGTTATAAAGTGATCAAAATTTAGTTTTCAGTTGTTGCACGATCGAAAGGTCTAAATATTCCTGTGACAATAAATAAACAAAAACAATGACACATCCTAACCAGGCCTGGCTCACTCCGCGCGGTACATCCGTTATTTACCTACAGCGAAGCGCTCCGCCGGCGCAACTCGAATGGGTCGTGTATCACGCGCGCGCCCGTCGGGACGTTGTAGATACCTACCTACCTAATAGCACTCACAGTAATTCTATGATCGAGGTCGCAAATAGTATTTAAATATGGACATAAAAAGAAACAAATATTCAATTAGATTATGTTTAGATTTGATTATGTTCAATTTAGCAAACAAAACATAGGTAGTATTACTAATTATTCGTCGTAACTTTTTTTTCATTTTGTACTTTAGGTAAGTTTAAACAATATTTTTTACAAAGGTAGAATAACAGTAATACCTACATCGGTAGATACTTAATTACAAATAAGGAGATTAATTATTCTTCACTAGGCAGCAACCCTAACAGCGTAAGAAAAGATAAGAGGCATGCGATAGAAAGAGACAAAACTTCTAGGTATATAAATTTGCAGGTACGTAATACTGTGCGAGCTGAATTCCACCGTATCGCGTCGTAGCAAGACTCGAATTTATTTAGATCTTCTTGCGGAGTAATTCTTCTGTACCAACCATTACTTATTCTGTGTCCTAACTAATTAAACAATGAATAGGCGATAATTCGCAAGTCCATTATAAGTTCAACCAAACACCTAGTGAACAAAGTGATTAAAAAGTGAATAATAAGACCTAATTATTAAACTTGATTCAGTGATACCACCATCATAGTCCCGTTACAATAATATAAAAATACAGAATCATGCTGGTCCATCATAATTTTACAAAAAGTGGCACTTATAATTTAATAGCGAAAACATCTGAGCATCGATCAATACCAGCCATACTAATTCATTGCATATACAAATCGACAAATATTCATTCGAAAAAAGTTCGGGAGTAAACATATAGAGGGCGTTATACTCAAAGAGGGCTAAATAGATATTGTTAACTACCTACTAAAAACCCAAAGAAATCATGAATATATCAAAAAAAGGGAACAAAGAAACAACGCTGGCACCAATATGTGCAGGACGCCGACAAAACAAATTTTCTTTATTCATGAATCGATATTTCTGTATTCACGAATCGATAACATGGCCGCTCATATTCATCGATTTGGTGTTGATTCAATAGCGTCAATCCCTATTGACAGACGTTCCGGTCCCTTGTATCTGACAGCATCTGATTTTCATTTTCACGAAAACATTCCAAAAGAATTCGACTATAATTCCATTACAGCAGTTTATACGCACCATAAAATATAATTTTCTTACCAGCTACAATATTTATATCCGTTGTTTCTTTTAATACCCTTATGTAATGTATAATTATCCTCCTTTACTTAAGAAATGAAAATATTTTTGAATCGATATTAATTGATCATATTGTAACATGTTACTAACATCAACTTCTCTATCCCCCAGCAATCGTTCACATCAAACTGGCCGCGCGCCCTCTGGCTCGGGGTAGACGCGCGCGGCCTGTCCCTGCTGCGGCGCGGGTCGCGCGTGGCGCTAGTGTCGCACGACCACGGCTCGCTGCTGTGCGTGTCGCCCGCGCCGCGCGCGCTGCTGCTCGTCACGCGCAACGAGCACAAGCACGCCAAGCTCGTGCTGTCCACCGAGCAGGTACTGTATACTGTCCCTGCTGCGGCGCGGGTCGCGCGTGGCGCTAGTGTCGCACGACCACGGCTCGCTGCTGTGCGTGTCGCCCGCGCCGCGCGCGCTGCTGCTCGTCACGCGCAACGAGCACAAGCACGCCAAGCTCGTGCTGTCCACCGAGCAGGTACTGTATACTGTCCCTGCTGCGGCGCGGGTCGCGCGTGGCGCTAGTGTCGCACGACCACGGCTCGCTGCTGTGCGTGTCGCCCGCGCCGCGCGCGCTGCTGCTCGTCACGCGCAACGAGCACAAGCACGCCAAGCTCGTGCTGTCCACCGAGCAGGTACTGTATACTTACAGCTGTAGCAACTGATGCATGAGCCATACACGGTGAAGTGCGAGGTAGTGAGTAGTTACAGCTGGAGGAGCCATGAAGGAGATTTTAGTCGGTCACATAGAGCGTTTAACTAGGTCGAAATGGCGTGGCTGCAGCTCCAAAAACTGAATAAACCATAGCCGATTAGTGGTAATCTAACGGGCAATAATCTAATAGCAAGGGGTTTTAGAGACGAGGTGACAGCTACACCCCCTTAGCTGAATGAGCCAAAGGAGACGAATGAATGAGACTTTATAAAACCCAAATACTTTAAAGTCAGTCAACGATGAGAATTTACTTGAATAATAGCTTCAGAAATGAGTTACACGTATCACCCAGCACAATGATTTATCGTTGATCAACGAATGAGCTAACACGGTGGAATAATCTTTAGTTGGTTGGCTTTAAAGTACGCATAACATTTAAAAATCGATTGTGATCTACGTTTAAACACTCGTGTATTATTCTTTGTTATTCCAAATATTTACATGCACATTTCATCCCCAGGCGTACCAAATCGCGACACTGATCAAGGACTACATCGAGGCGGTGCGCGGGCCCGTGTCGCCGGCCGTGGCGGCGCCGGCCGACCCGTGCGGCGCCGGCGCCGGCGCCCGGCAGCCGGCCGCCTCATGACCCCCGCACGCCTAGTGCCAGTGCTTCCACGTCCGACACTAAACAGGTTATCGGGCCTTTGAGACGTTAACTGACCTCCCACGTATTGTGAAAGCTTTGAACTTTGATCATGACTAAGTATAGATTCAACGACAATTCTGACGACTGGTGTAATAATAATAAATAAATAAATAAAATAAAATCCCCAGACAATCACACCAACTACATGGCCCCAAAGTAAGCATAGCTTGTGTTATGGGATACCATATAGCGAACTAGGGGGGAACCTAGAATATAAATACATAAATAGATAAACACCCAGACACGGAACATTTTTTTTTCTGGTTCCGTGCGGGGATCGAACCCGCAACCACTGGCGTCTGAGGCAGATAGGATTACCCCAACGCCATAGTGGTCGTAATGGTAACATACATTGCCTTATATGCCAAAGGTTTCGAACCCCGGTGACGGTGGATATTTGTGTGATGAACTCAGATATTAGCCGGCCATTTTTAGATTTTTATATATTATTTAAGTTTATTTTCCAAATAAAAAGATATGTATGTTTGTATGTGCATTATCTAGTATCCATAAAACAAGTTCTTTAAGAAACTTATTTAGGGCTAGATAATGTTAAAAAAAATGTGAGCATTTCAGATATATTTATTTATTATTTATTTTCTGTCAAAAGATCTATACTTGTTAGTTTCAAGTTTGACTGAGCTTTCATAATACGCGCCTTAGTAAACTTGATAAATTCTATTTATTTCCCAGTAAAATCTATTGAGTACGTATTTCAAATTACGAGTATTTTTTTTTATTGATTGACGTTTGATTATTTTTATATCGAATCGAGAATACTCCTTATTTTTAAAATGATGCAATTTTTTCTTTTATGACGACTTAGTTAAATGGAGACGTGTATTTTTCATTTTGGGCGAGGTTGCTCCATACTGAGCGCACACTGTCTTCAATTATACAGAATATTTTAGCCTCTCTTTCTTTCTATGGTATAGAATATATTAGCCTCTCCTTCTAATCCCAGGGACGTTTAGTGCTTTCCTATAATGTCTACACAGTGAGGTGTTTTTCGCCTTTTGGCAGATCGTACGCACCTCCGAGTCAGTGGGCCATATTTGTGCATGACTTCGTGTACGTTGTATGGTGAAGCGGCGCAGTAGAGAAAGCACTAATGCGCTTTTATTAATATGCGCAGTTAGTCCTGCTATGGGATCAGATGGGTTTTGCCATTCTAGCTTTGAAAATGATTTAGTCTACGAGTTAATTCCTGTAGATATTGACACTCGAGAATATTTTAGCTAAAGCTATATTTCTCTCCTGAAGATTGAACTGTTGGATCCCAGTATAATGTACTTTTCTGGGCTCTGTATGATTCTTTATGATCTTTATTAAATGTATTGTGGTATAGGTTTTAAATGTATTGTTTTGTGTTTTAGGAGAATCTCCTTTTCGTTTGTTTTGTTTTGTAGCGTTTACAAATCAGTTTTCTAAGCATACTCACTTAACTTCTCAAATGCCCAGATATCCTAACCCAGAGTGTGAATAGCAAGGTCGGCAGAAGATTGTTTAAGAAAAAGTGAAGGGGCGTAACTGAGTTCACACGATTTAACTTTACGACGAATTCCCCATTTAAGGATTATTTAAGTATTATCTTTCAAACTAGTTTTTACTAAACATTCTTTTTCAGTATAAGTAATTACGGATTAAATGTACGTAAGATACTCTGTTGCTCATTTTAGTCTTCCATTATCGAAGCCATTAAAAGAAACGAATTTGAATAAATCGTGTGAAGTCAAGTTATTATTGCTTTAGTAAAGTAAATTCCCAGTTCTAAATACGAAATATAACCTAGATAGCATAGATTTAAAATACATATTTTACCCTAATAAATGTACTTATACGTAGGAAAATATTTCATGTGGGAATTTACTTCGCCGGATTGTAAGGAAAACATAGAAGTAAATGGAGATGGAATATTGTGAAGTTGATTTAAAAATCGAACGAAATGTTCTTGTTTTAAATATAATATGCGACTTCCTATGCTATTTCGCTTATAAATGAATCTGTTGTGTTACATTTACTTCAACTGTACAAGAAATATTGGTGCTTGGTTCAAGAGTGTGAGAATAGACGATTTCAATAGCCATGGGACGGGGAAGCAAACGAATCTGTAGTTTACCAAAATAGTTGCCAGTTTTTAATCTATAATAATTAAATACATAGCTGATATATTCCGATTCCTTCAATATTGTTGCATACAATAAATTAACAGTATTACATATAAATGTTAATATTAACTTTGTGTAAGATTTATTGTGTGTTGTAAACTATAAGAAATTTCAAATGTTCTAAAACCTATTTAATAATGTCATATTCAGGTTGTTTCCCATGAATTGTATTTAACACCTCTTTTTGCTCCTTTTGTGTAACATCTCACCTTATTTCCGACTTTTGAGTCAATTCCATCTAAGTTTACTTAATTTCTTGTAAGATTGTTAAATAAGTTGATAATACTACGTTAAAAGCGCTTTAAATTGCTTTCGACCCACCTTTTAATACTCCTTTATCTAGTTGCTTTCGATTGCACAATCAATCAAATATTCTATATCAAACCAAATGGTTAATCAATTATAAAATTATGTAGGTAAAATGTTCAGAAATTCAAATATATGTAGGTATATATATATGTGTATTGTTTATCTTGAATTTAAATCTTGTTTTGTGCCTTTACAAAATATATTTATAGCTAAATATGTTGCTGGTTGGTGTCATTGAAATAGTTGAAAATATGGTTTATTCACTAAAATCTAAATGGTTTTAAATATGGATACAAAAATACCATATCAAGTTGTTATTGACACCAATAAAAAGGCACTAAATGTAGCGTTAAATATCCAGTAAATTTGACTGCAAATTAATTAGCGATTGTTTCAAATATACAATTTTATTATACTGCATATTACACTATAATGCACAATGTTATCTACTCAATATTTTATAGTAAAATTATATGATTATCATAGGTTTAGAATGATACTTATGTAATAATTGTCTTTATTAAGAAACGTTTTTTTGATAAATTATATTTATTATTAATAATATAATTTATGCTTATTTTAGCATTATTTTTGACAACTTGTATTCTTATATAAATTTTGTATAATATTGTGATGAAAGTTAACGCAAACCTTACGTTTATTGAATGCAGTAGAGTTGAGATGACTCGACCTGCTGTGTGTATGTATATCTTCGGCTAGGTGCTCAACAATCATGATTGCTTGTGTTTCTGATCTCATATTGAGTATTATTTATTTAGATGCCATATTTTATTGAAAATTATTTGTGAGCTATTATAATTAAGTAGTTAATATTATTTCATTATGATATATATTATTTTGAATAAGACATATAAGGTTTGTATATAATTGGTAAACCAAAGAATTTAAATTATCCCACGGATAAGTTATCTTTGACAATATTATTGATGGTCGGTTTTGACTCATGCTAGGAGCAATATTAGTTCATGCTTAATTGCAGTATTTGTATCAAAATATTGTCAAGTGCCGAATTAAGAGCGTCCCTAGCCTTAGTGAAAATGGACATGAATATTTTATTTCATATTTAATTTAGCTATGAAAATGTAAATAATGTTTAGATCAATTAGTAACACAAACATTATCGTATTCGATGTGAACAAGATAGTAATGAAGCTAAATAGTTTGATATTCAGTTTTATTATTTAATTTCCTAAATTGTATGTAATGTAACAAAAAATGTGTCATTCATCCATATTGTTTAAGTTTTAGACTATGAATTTTAAAATTGTAATAGCGCTTAGTATTTAATTTATTACAAACATTAACACACTACTGCCCAAATAGACTGAACATGTCCAAATGTTGTATTGTCCCTTTTTGATGTATTTGTTTTTGTTACTGAGTTTTTGAAATTAATTGAATGCCAAATAAAACTGCAATGGATATATTATGATTGTTTATTTTATTTTTTTTACAAAACGTTGCAAACATTATATATTGCGATATTTCATCATTCACATTCAATAGCGACCAATCCACTAACACTTTTTTCACCAACACTCTTTGCTTAATATTAAATCACATTGTTCTTAGATGATAATGGGATAGTCTGATAAATTTTATCTCGATTTTGTAATCGCGAAAGGTACAAGATGCGAAGAAATCATATTTTTTTATTTGAAATTATAATATTACATGTAAATGTTAACTGTTTGAGATTTTTCCGTCTCATTACTAGGGACAATTACTGCTTAGTGCCAAAGTCCAAGACAGACTAATTCAAAATGGTGCCAATATTACAAGCACGGTCAAAGCAAGATAATTGGTTTAATTGGTATTTTATTTCTGTACCACTCGGCCATAGAGATATGTTTGAAAGCAATAAAAGCCGATGGAAACAATGTTAGGGTTTGACTGCTACAGTTTAAAGTCTTTAAATTCAACACATACACTTCTTCTTCACTTAAAAAACTACTTTGGATTCGTCCAGGAACTCTTGCACATCATGGTGTCACTAATCCTAGGTAATCGTCCATCAATGTCCCAATTGCGAACTAAAAGAAAAAAATTTTTTTTTAAGAAAGTAAGCTTATTTTATAAGACAATGGGAACCTACATTGTTATACAGAAAACAGCTTTATTCAGTAATATGTAATGGATTAAATTAATCAAGAAAGTGTTTCCGTCGGAATGGCGTCACTACGCATATTTATCGCTTATATTGCGAACAGGTGTAGCTGCCCGTTTGGTTCTATTTGGTTCCAATTTGTAAATAATTGCTTCCATGGTAATATACAGGGTCGATTTTTCGTCACCAGCAAATTTAAATGTTAGTTTGTAAACGTACCTGCATATTTATTTAAGCGTCTATCAGTACAAAAAAGTAGAAATATGGAACCATAAACAGAAATAGTCGCTGTTGATAATACTACGACGTAGTACTACAAGATGTTTTGTAGTAGCGTGTAGTCATCTTTATTTTAATGGTAATTTAGAGTGACCAAGCTTTTCTTAATATGTAAGCGTATATAATATTATTTTCCTTGTTAAAAAAAATTATAGCTTTTTCTTGCAAAAATCGTTTCTATAAATGATACATATTGTGTAAAAGAAATGGCCGGTGACTACAAATCAACCCTGTATATTGTCATACGCTACTAGCACAGTGACGGCCATTCCGACGGAAACAAGAAAGTGACCATACCCCTTGTATCATACAAAAAATCATATATGTACACACTTTAGGTTGGCTTTGCTTGCAGGCAAGAAAATACTATTAATTTATTTGTTTTGAAGAAATTCCTAATATAATAGAGTATTAATAGCTAGCAGAAGTTTTCCTTGTAAAAGTTCTTGTTGCATTTTTTTTTTTTTAAAGACAGCCCTCTTCTGACCTCAATCTCACCTGATGGTAAGTGAAGGTGAGGTCGAAGATAATAATAATAAACAATAATTAAATCTCCAGACAATCACACCAACTACATGGCCTCAAAGTAAGCGAAGCTTATGTTATGGGATACCACGTAGCGAACTAGGGGGAACCTAGAATATAAATACATATATAGATAAACACCCAGACCCGGAACATTTCTTTTTCCTTGTTCCGGGCGGGAATCGAACCCGCAACCACTGGCGTCTGAGGCAGATAGGTTTACCCTTTACTTTAAGATGAAAGCAGGTTTAAAAAAGAACTCTTCGTCATATAGGTATTGCCGAAACACATGACCGTCGGAGCGGTAATATTTGGCGGCAGACTTTATATGAAGGGTGGTTGGTAGCCAGTCGGACCCTGACGGGATCCTACCACCAAGCAAATTTTGCATGACGTACTAAAAAGATTCTTTTCTATAATAGGTATGTCCTGAGGGCCACGAAATGTGACTCGCTATACTTACCCTAGCAGATAATTCAATGCAGTAAACTGACAGTTCCAAATGTCAAAAAGAAAATAATCATATCAGTTAAAATCTTCATAGTGTAAGGTTTTAGAGTAATAATAATAAAGTATAGAGCACGCATAATCAAGTGGGAACAGTAGGCATCGGTGAGAACAACGCTGTATTGATACCGCAAGCACTAGTAGTCGTCATCGAGAGCTCGACATGTTTGTGTCAGGAGCGAATATCTGTGTTTATTTCGATATTTAACACATTAAAATGGTTAAATGTGCGGTTCGAACGTGTTAAAACGATACCCCGAAACAAACAAAATATAATTCTGATGTAACATTTCATGAATAACTTGATTGAATTGTAATGCCCCTCCGTAACCACATTTTCGGTTATTTTGAATTTGGTTGATATTGTTTAATAATAAGGTAAATATCGTCATAAATATAAGTATATGGTGGTATAGATTGGGATGGGACTTAGTCTGCAATTGTGATTGCTTGAAATCTTTACTATAGTACATACCAACGTAATTATTGATTTTACAACACAGAACACTTATTTTCTTGAAACTTTAACAGTTTTTTATTCTTACGATTGGCTGATATAAAATTGAAATCATATGATTTCATTGTTTTTGTAAAAAAGATTAATCGAAAAGATACAGTAAATAATTTATTAAATGCAGTAGTTTTATGATTTAATGTTAAATTAAATATAATGCACATTTTAAAAAACAGTACATATCCAAACTAATATTTTAAATCCGTAAGTCTATCTGTCTGTCTCTCTGTGTAACGGTTACACTTTCAAGGCTTTACCACTGGAGAAAGTTGTACAAAATAGTTCATAAACTTGGACCACGGCTGTCTATTTTTTGAAATACATCCCTTAAAGGGTTTAAAAAATCGTTGAAAGTAGAAATGAATGAATTTTGACACAAATATTATAGTACCTAAATTATACGCACTAAGTTACTCTTTTTTTAAATGCAGTTATATTTTTATATTCTTAAAAATATTGCCCAGTCAGTGGTTGTGAAACCAATTAACTACTTGTAGTAAAAAAATTAAAAAAAAGTAAATTGATGAGGAAATATATATTTATTTGCAATTGGTCTAATCTAAGTAATGTCCCTTTTAAAATTATTCTGTATGACACGCAGTAAGTAATGCATGATGCATTCGCAGCGTTATCGATAACATGATTAACATTTTTGCATAACAACCATATATTCATCTGCCTACGCTACGCATTAGGCGGAAAATGCAATACGCGCGCTCTATACCTAATATTATTACTCTAAGTGTAAGGCATTGAAAGAGTATGATTGAAATAGAATAGTACTTTTTCATTCATTTAGCATAAAATTTTAAAGCAATGTGAATTTGTGGTGTTTTTTTTTTATATTTGCAGTAAATTTAATGAAAATGATAAATTACCAAACATACCTAGTGCTATAACAGTGGTAGTGAAATTAGTTTTGTTATTTTTTAAAGCAAGTGACGTGAAGCATCCTCACTCTAGCAAGGTGGAAATAAAAGTATAAAATATGTTGCTAGTCGGATATTTTTTTTTCTCAATTTTACGATATTTTTAATAAAAAATTCATTCGTTCGCTTATACCTATCACTATTTTTTTTTCTTCTTTAAAGTGGGCACACTGGAACTGTCATTTTACTGCAATCGATTATCTGCCAGGGTATATGCGAATTCGCTTTGTGTTGCAAGCGTCAGCATCGAGCATCAGAAGCAAATGAATTTCGATTATCAACAATGCCACAAAGTAGTGCACCCCTGCACAGTAGCGCTACTCGAAGAGGCGTCTCGTTAGGCTCCTACTTTCGTGGCCGAGGCGAAGCAGACGCTGAGTTGAAAACATATTTTCATTTGATTTGATGAATAGTGAAAACTTGAAGCAGTATTAAAAAGATTGCATTTGGCTTTATAGAAGGGTGAGCTAGTTTTGCAAGCTTGCTCACAATTGTTAATTTGTGTTGAATTTTAATAGATCTTAGAACAATTTCTAAGTACAGTCACATCTAACAAGATGTACACATTTTCATTGCATTTTGAACCATATCACAACCGAATAAGTTGCGAAGTGTATACATCTTATTACGCGTGACTGTACAGTTTGAAATTATAAGTCATAAACAAAAATATGTATTTCTTACAGTTTAACTTTAGTTTGAACATGTGGACATGACAACAGGAAAAATACGGAAACATTTGTTTCTTGTTTGTTAAAAAAGTATTCTTAGTTTACTTTGCCTCGTGGTCACCCTACATTGCTATATTTAACTGTCATAAACCCATAGCATTTTGACTATAAGATTGATCGTTAACCTCTCAGCTGCCGAGAGCGTCCACCTATGCGTACCCCAGTCTGCCGGGACTTGCGCGATTTCAGAGTGCTCTCTGTAGGGTTTAAAAATAAACTGATTATTGAAAAAAAATGTATGGTGGAGTGGACACCACAGTTTTTTTTGTAGAAAGTTAGACGCTGTATCTTCATTTATTTTCACTTAACATTATTTATTATATTAACTTTTGACTGGTAAATGAAGTTTGTGTGTTTTTACACTTGCTGCAGAAAGACAAAAGCAAATGTATCCTTTCAATTATTCACAATTTTATGTATTTTTCTTTTTAGATCAATAACAGAGCAACTTACTGACATATAAAATATTAATTTTCTAGAGAAATTTTACTTCTAATACCTACACTGAAGTTGATTACAATTAACTTGGAAAAAATAGCAAAAAAACAAGTGAACAAGTGTTCTAAAGGTTCCCTGTTCATTCCCTGATCATTGAATAAACTTCAATCAATTGAAGTTTAATACATATAAGAATATACCAAGCTATTTTCACACACTTTTCAGTGCTTTGGCAGTTGATCGCAGTTCACTGATCAGTGCCTTGACAGTTAAGAGTTTAGAGTGAGCATAAATTTGGTGTTTTTATTTCCGAATGATTATCAATAAACTTTAATTATTTGCTTCTAGGGTCAATGCAATCAATTTCTGTTAAAATGCTTCTATAGAAAGAAAAAAATACCTATATTTAAGATTTATGTTTCACCCAGAATACCAACTACTTACAATTCCTGTAGCATCGACTCTTGTGCCCACAATCTTTAATCTTATAACATCTTCCTCTTGAATGACATTGTCTTCTTGTTTACTTTTATAACATGGAGGATTCACATTTGGACAAAATTCCATATCCGCTGGAATAGACTAAAAACAGAACATTATTACTTACTGATCTAATTTATTAAACAATTTATGTACACTAAAAATTATGACAAATAGATTGAAAAGTTGTACTAAGATACCTACTACTTATTTTCAGAGAAATATCTTCTAGCAGTTCTGCTAGTAGAGAGTAGGACAAATAAAGTGCATTATCTCTATACCTATATCTTTCACTTTATCTCAGTGTGCGTTACATGATGGACGTGAACTTCAGTGAAAATTAATTATTTGATTATGTACAGATATTAGTACTTTAATTCAGAAAAATTGTATTATTACTAAAATTTCACTGGCTGATTGTTCCCTTTGTGTGAAACAGTAATACTCTTTAACACAGATATCATGGTATTGAAATAGGAAAGACAGTAGAAACTCAGGCAACTTCTAACAGAAGGTTAATTCCTTGAAGACATTAGATAATCATAATGTTTTATTTGGAGATATCTTATTTAACAGTAACTTACATGATGAGATATGAAGCAGCTGAGAGGTCCTATTTGAGCAAACATTCCAACCTGAAATCATGTGAAGTCTTTCATGAAGTACTAAGCGATTTCAAATTGATTTCATTCTTATAAAACACACAATTTTTTACCTTATTTACTTGAGTCACGATTGCATCTAATACTTCTCCTTTAAATGGTCTAAACACTATTGCTTTGTATTTAACAGGGTACACAACAAAACCTTGTCCTGGCTGTATAAGACCTGCCCCTATACTATCTATTGTTGTCACAGCTATCACAAATCCATACCTGTAACATGAGTATATGTATATGTGCATTACTGAATTAAAAATAAACGAAAAAGGATCGGAAATTAACAGAGTTGTATGGACATTGAAAAAATCAGTCAAATAGTAAACATATCCTAAGTCGATAACCTAAAAAACAAAAACTCACTTTCCGGTGCATGTTCCCTCTACTTCTGTGTATAACTTCTGTTTAACAGTGTCTAATAGTTGAGGGCCAAAGTATCGAGGATGTAAAAGAATTTCATGTTCTAAAGATATCTGAAAAAAACATTGTTGAAACGTCGACAGCCTTCAAACATTTATTTATCTGTAAAATATAGTTTTAATTTTTAAACTTACATGATAAAACATAGTGCACGACAACAACTAATTAAGGTACTATTTCCTTGAAAAAAGCTTATACAGTTTAATAGATAAATTACAAAAAGCGGTAAATTACTAAAATGTAAACATCGAACAATTCAATTCAATTCTTGACAATTTGGCAACCAGCCGTCGATATGAGGCGACAAGCTATTACTGCCAGTATGCTGCCAGTAAACATCGAACAAACAAGTTACATTTGACAATGACTGACAGACAAACAGACGTCAGACATATATGAGAATCATTCAATCGTCCTACAATATTATGCGCAAGATAAGTCTGCGCGTGCCTAAAACATGGTTTGGTTTTTTTCCACTGAAACTATTTATAAGCCATAGTTCAGCATGAATTGTTACACAAAACACAATGCTGTGGGGACAAATGCTGAAAATCTAACTACAAAACATTGCGAAATATACTTCCAATGGGGGTTTTCTTAAAAACATATTGACATCACTAGTTGGATAGGTACCCTGTATAGGTAATTTTTAAGTTACCACAACTACATAAATAAAATGCAATCAGTACGACTGTCGATTGTCCAGTATAAGTGGCCTGTACACCGCATTCTCTAGCCTTATCAGAAGAACACAAAAACGTATCAACGTGGGTTGCCTGGCGAAAATCGCTTCAGCAATAAGGCCACCCTTTGTAAACTATATTTAACTAGCTTTATCCCGCAACTTCGTATGCGCTAAACTACCCTTCTCGTGGAAAATTTAGAAACTATACAACCAGACAACCACTGAAAGAACTTTTATACCGAGTATCACACCCATGCACTCAAGGAATAAGTTTTTTTCATACAAACTAAAAATCATATTATATTTCCCGTGCCCGTGGGAATTTTGGGAAATTTTTCGTAGCACAACCAGTCACTCTTTGAAGAACCTTCATGCCAAGTATCACATCCGTAGACTCAAGGAATAAGATTTTTCATACAAACTAAAAAGTCCAACTCCTTCCCGTGGGAATTTCGGGAGTTCCTTCCATAACATAAACAGACACTTATTGAGGAACCTTTATATCAAGTATCACATCCGTGCACTCAAGGAATGGGATTTTTTCATACAAACTAAAACATCATATATTTCCCGTTCCCGTGGGAATTTCGGGAATTACTTTCATAACACAACCAGACACACATTTAAAAACCTTTACACCAAGTTTCACATCGGTACACTCAAGGAATAAGATTTTTCATAGAAACTAAAAAGTCCTATATTTCCCGTTCCCGCGGGAATTTCGGGAATTCCCGCCTTAGTGCACCTCTACATCCCCTAAAGAATGTATGTTCCAAATTTCAGCTCTCTACGCCCAGTAGTTACGGCTGTACGTTGTCTGTCAGTCACTCAGTCACTCAGTACCTCAGTCACTCAGTCAGTAACGGAACAGTTTTAAACTATATTTAATTGTCATCATAACTACATAAGTATAACCATGTTGGTGTTCAATAAAGAGTTTTGTTATTATTTTTATTGGGCATTTTAAAATCAACACGCCTTTCTGCGGAAAAGATCCGACCAGTCGGTCGGGTATCAGGGCAAGAGGGAAAAAAAACCCGCGAACGATTCGGGCAGTATCAAGCAATACCGCTTTCTGCATACGTGCTGGAAGCGAACCACCGCCGAATCCCACCCTTTCAAAGTGTCTGACCAGTGTGGCTGGGGTCAAACCGTTTGCAGATATTACAACCGATTAGATGATTTCGGTGGACATAATTACCCACATTTCGGTCACCCCGTGTGCAAGATCGTGTGCAAAAGTACTTGCGTTGTTTTCAGGTCTCGGCCTTCACGAGGTTCTCGTCATGATTATTATTATCAATATCTAAGGCCCTGGGCAGAGCGAGGTGCCTGACGACGGCTTTTTAACACAAGATAGGTAGGCTTCCTAAATAAAGAGCTTTTCTTTTTGCTACTATTGTCGCTTGAGAGTTGAGTAAGACGGTAATTAGTCTATGGGCTCCTTTGTCACATGCACAATGCCCATGGCCAATGTCACTGAAACACTGACCTCTATATTTACCACTGGACTGGCGGCTGTCAAAGTGCTTTTGTGCCCGTTTGATAATCGCCATTTTGGCGCTGTCGGACGTAGCGAGCAGTAGCGAGTGTCCGTGGTACTAAAACTAGTCGCTTACACATATGTCACATGTCCTCATTCTTGATAACTTTTATATAATGCTTAGAACAATAACAACATAAAATTCGAATTAATATTTAAAAAATATAAAATCACTTAACAATAAGCAAGCACTTCTCTGGCGGCCACTTGCAATATACGTCAAAATTTGTTCTGCGGACACTCGCTACTCGCTAGTGGCGCTTCAAATAGGCACAAAAAAATAGCTGTCAAACTTACGGAACAGCCAGTCCAGTGGTAAATATAGAGGTCAGTGCACTGAAACGTGTTTTTTACAGCAGAGGTTCCTTCCTGTCTCATGTGTCAAAGTCAAAAATATTTTGTTTCACTCGCACACAACACAAGTAACAGAAAGAATTATTTTTGTCGGTGTCTTACTGAAAATATTGATGAGCTAATGGAGTAATATAATGAATGTTCAGACTTAATTGACTTATAAGAAATGTCTAAGCAAGAAGAAGGATTTTTACACAATATCGGAACTTTATTGCAGCAAGATTATCGAGGTGTCAATGTAATAAAACAAGTTAAAGTACTAATACAGTAATTACCATGGTGGAATGAACTCTGTATCACCTTATTTTTTATTTACAGATAGCGGTTTATGCACTTTCAACCGCGGGCCTTGCACTTGCTGTTCATAGAATTCGACCAGTGCGTAGCTATTGAACAAAAATTATGTATAAGTTATGTAATAAATGATATTAACATTTTAACCAATTTTATTCCAGGTTAGTAAGTTTTCTAAAGCCTCTAAGGTTCCCGATCATTTTATAAAGAGGCATGAACCATTAAAAGGAAGTTATGCTGGAGTGCAACATTCCCCTGTAAGGGTTCTAATAAATCACCAAGCCCCAATTTATTTACCCTTGTGGCATTCCAGTAAACCACCCATAAATGTCAAGGTAATTTAATGGCACATTTACTTATACGTTAAGAATGGCAATGGAAGTGTTAAAATCTAATATTTTATGTTTTTAGATATGGGGCATTGAGTTTGCTAACAGTAATGCAATAAATTGGCTGGAATGTGTTGCTCGTGGCAAACAGATAACATTTACACCCATGAATAGGGAAAAAGAAGATTTAGTGTCTACAGTTGTACTACATTTACCTCAAGATAAGGTAAGAAAAGATCATTGCAATTGTAAATTTGTGATTCCTAAATGTACAGTAAAAAATATAAATAAGTAATACTCAAGTATGATTGCTCATTTTTCAGAAAAAGAATGTTGAAACCTTAGACATCGGACAGAAGTTGGTAGAACTAGGCTTTGCGAAAACTTGTCTACCTACAAATATAAAGAAAAAGACTCTGGAGTCTAAGTTGTCATCTGCATTGCTATGTGCAGAGGCAAAAGCCAAGAGTTATCGCAATGGAATCTGGTCTGATGTCCTGCCACCTATACCTATGTATATAGTATATTGGAGAAAAGGTTCGCAATGGACTATCAAATTGTTTGTACTAACACTTAGAAAAACTTTTGAAATTGTGACTTTTGCATCTAAGAGGGCCTTAACTGGAATGAAGAAATTAATATCTCTACCGTTCAAATCCAATCCAAAACAGGTACAAACTACTTAGAAAACATATTTAGAGTATTTAATACTTATAAATACTGGGTACAATATGTTGTGATTCTAAACATAAAATGTGGCTCACAATTTTAGTGCAGATTCTTCCACTTATTTTAATGAAATGAAAGTCTAACATTATGTATTTAAACTGTTGGTAAATAAATTTTTTAGAAAGTTTTCGTCTATTTTCTTTCATTTGAGAACCTTCTGGTGGGTATTGCAAAACATGTGACACATTTTCAGTACCATGAACAAAATAATAAAATGGGGGCCACTTAGTAGTAAAAATGCTTACTTGTACAAAAGCACTGTTTATTCAAATTAAAATAATATATTACATTAAAATATATACCTTAATCAAATAGCAAAAGAAAGTACAGCTATATAATTCTAATGAAATATCCTTTAAAACAAATATTACACATTATTAAAATGTACCATCAATATTTTTTCCTAAAAATATACTTGTCACCTCTGGAATAAACAAAATGTACAAACAATTTCATGTGAAAATACTGACATTAAAATTAGGATGTAATTTGAAAAGTTTATCCACAATAATCCAACACAAACAACTATTTCAAATCTTTAGCATGTCAAGATATATTAAATCCAAAAATAGCCCATTTATGAAACTCCACATTGCTCAGGACTCCACTCCAACATAGATTTGCTAACCATTTATAATAAAAAACTTGAATAGTTCTCTATGGTAATGTATAGGACTTACAGAAAGGAGCTTTCATACTATGGGCCTTATAGTATAGCTGTATCGGACAATTTTGGTATTATATTATTTCATTTATAAAAATACAAAAGCCCTATTAAGTAAATGTCTAGAATCAATGCACCACAATTTTACAACACCAAAATAATGAATTTTTATTCACCCAAATATTGATTTTCGATAGGGTGGCATTAATTATATGTCAACTGCTGCAGTAAGTATTTTATGGCAATAATGACGATTGAAGTCAAAACATTGTAGTTGTAATGCAGTTGTGTGTTGATTGGCGGGGCCAGCGCAACGCAATATGACAGACAGGCGTCAGAGCAGAGAGCATCGTGATAGCCACGACGTTGGCTTGCGTTGCTGTTCGTTTGCTTTTAACTGATGGGCGCCACTTCTCGCTGGAGGATTACTTGCTTCCTGTAATAATAAGACAAATTATAAACAAAACTTTTATTAATAAATAGATGTGTATTGACAGATAAGATACCTATGAACATGTGTTGAGGAATAAACATGTTAGAATTAATTTAAACACTAGGACAACATCAAATAATAAAATAAATAACAAGCAATACAAAAACACCAATATTTAAAAAAAAAATATTTTCTACAATCAACTTCAAATACTTTACAGAATGTAGTTTGACAAAGTAACATTTAATTTATATGTATAATAGTTGCTTACAACACTTTTCCATGTAAGTGGCTTCAATGTAAAAGGACACGGCATTGGCATGCATGAATAGCTGTCTACAGTGTTTTTGAAATAAAATGAGTCCTGTGACACATTGAAACTTTCCGATTTACACATACAGTTTTCATAAAGAATATTTAAAAGGATATTGAATATTTGTTACCATGTAATTGAAACATTAAAAACAATACTTGAAATATTTCAGAAAATCTGTGTTATTGATTACATTTTATCTGAATTCATAAAAAAAATATTTAATTTTTATATAATGCAATGTGTGAAACGGAACATATTAGAGAAGGGAAAAAACATAATAGGCTCTAAAACTATCAAACTTGAAATATCACAGAACTCATCATAATTGAAAAGCACTATAGTGATTATTTCTTTCAAATCTTAGTGAAGTTGTGAGTTATTTTGCCAACTTTTTCTGCTCAGCAGTGTATCTTTAATTAATTTTAAAGCTGAGGCAATATATTCTTATGTTCTTTAAATTTATGTCATTAGTATGACAACATTGAATAAAAAATGATTTAATTTATTGAACAAGGGTGGGCATCATTTTTTTTATGCATGACAGAACATAATAATGAAACGCAGAATTATTGCTATGTATGTAACCTACATAAGAATTTACCTTTAGATTTGTTGATACATCACATTTTTTTTGTACATAGGTTTCAGCAAATACCAAAACTGGTAAGATATCTTTAAATTTATTAAAATACTTAGTCAAATGTTGAAGTTATATTACTAAACATAGTGAACTACTGTATAATTTTTACCAACTCATTAAAACCACAAATGCAGCACACAAACACAAATAAATACATATGGAAATAATAAGTACACCAACAACCACAACAAACCACAACAATATAATTTTATGTGCATACCTTCTGATTTGAGTAAGACCATGGAACAAACAAAGAAGAAAGTTAGTAAAAAGAATAAAATATGTAATTATAGTAATTTTTCCCCAGGTTTTGAAGATATTTTCAATTTTCATAATTTACTTTGATTTTGTAAAGAGCCCAGTGATTAAGAGCATGTCTATATATTTATTATTAGGATATGACATCCATATTCAAAAAAATTACATTACACAATAAGTAAATATAAGTTTTCAAAGAGTGAAAGTAATTCCATTTATAACATAAAATAAATATTAATCACAACATATTATTGAATCAAAGGATACTATATAACTAACCTGTTTTTTTTCCATCTTCGCTTTAATGTCTCTAGCCAGGGTATAAAAGGCCTGTTCTACATTTAATGAATCTTTTGCTGATGTTTCCATAAATTTAATCTGGTATTCAATAGCTAGTTGTTCTCCTCTCTCTTTTGAAACCTGCGAGAAGTAAAATATATAGAGTAGTTCTTAGCTTAGATAATAAATGAAAGTATATGTTTATTTTAATGAAGTAGGTAAGAAGGTAATGACATGATCATGACACTGCTAAATAACAAGATTTGCAGCACAGGTAATGCAATTATACTTTATTATTATTGAGATAACAGGTTAACTATTCAAGGACTTTTCTGTATTTCAGTTTATTAACTTAATAATTTATTAAGTGTTTCAATAAATATACCTGTCTTTTAGATTCTAAATCACATTTATTGCCAAGTATCATTTTCTCAACATCAGCACTTGCATTTTCCTCAATATTTCTGATCCAATTCTTAATATTTTCAAAACTTTTCTCATTTGTAACATCATAAACTAACATAATACCCATGGAACCACGGTAATAAGCGGTTGTTATGGTGCGGAACCTCTCTTGGCCTGCTGTATCCCTGAAATAAATTGGAATTAGAATTAATTATACAAGTACCCACCCATCACCTTCATTACAATTTATCATTATATAATAAAATTACAACATTTATTGCATTTTAAGATAAATCCTCTAGAAATATAATTACCATATTTGTAACTTGACTTTTTTGCCGTCAAGGTCTATTGTACGAATTTTGAAGTCGATTCCTGAAAACAAAACTCCTATTAGAATCTGTTCATTAATTAGAATTAGTGTGTATGATGTCATAAACTTTCTGCAAGCATAACTTCAGAACATCCTGATTGTATCTGATGCAAATACACGCCCAAATTTGTGTGAAACGAATACATAGAACAACGAACAAGAATCTTGCTTGATGACAAATACGATGTAAAAAAACGGATATTAACCTTTGATATTATTTGAATACTCACCAATTGTAGATATGAATGAAATGTTGAAAGCATCTTCTGAAAACCTGAATAAAATAGAAGTTTTTCCCACGCCTGAATCACCTATGAGTAGTAATTTAAATAAACAATCGTAAGTTTTTGCCATTTTTACAATCTGATTACAAGTTACAAATCTACTTTTGATTTTTTATCGAACCTTTTTCCAAGTTATTGGAAATGGCTAAGAATGAACCCATACAGCATCGACTTTTTTTTTAAATTTCTTTATGGCAGATACAGGCGCATAAAGCGGATCACAGACTAGGCAGATGCGATAATATTTTATCTGCGTATAAAATCTCTTACCTGCAGCACCACAAACTAAGGTGATGCATTCATTCAGAATCTTTCAGATCACTTATTACTATACATAAACGAAGACTTACTATGAAAAGGTTACTATAAAAAGCTTAGACTTGTTTTAAGGTAGGGATTGTTTATAGGTACAGAGTTACAATCCGTTTTTATTTTTTTAATACAAGGTGTTCTGGATTTACAAGACAGCTCGTCAGAAGATGGTTTTGCCATATCGTCTTACCTATTTGATGATGATGATGTCCTTCCAGACGTAATATCCGTCGATGGCGACACCCTGTCAGTCGCACGGATTCTGTCTTCGCTCATGTTTTCGAACGTGACTTGCGAAGCCAAATTTACACCTGCTGCGTATACAAAACGTGACATAATTATTTTTTTCATGTATTGTTTCCAACTTATTATTTCATAAAATAATTAAAGAGGATCATTCTTTTCATCCAATGTATAAATAACGAATCTGTAAAAAAAATAACAGCGAAAACATGTAGATTTTTTTTTATTTAAGTATTTCAAACTTTACTTTTAACTAAGCTGGAGTAAAAAAATGTATGACAACCTAATGGAACTTTATTTTAAAAACATCTACAATTTATACAGATTTCAAAAAGGTATAACAATCTACAAAAAATATTTAAAACATATTTTTATCAATTCTCAGATATAGTCGAATAAAATGAAAGAAGTAAAGTAACTTTTAACATTTATTAAGCCTTATTTTATTCCATTAAATAAATAAATAATAAATCTTTATTAATATAAATGCATTACATTGTTGTACAGTTATATGTAATGATGAGCCTTTTCCCATTATGACGCAGATCAGACTCAACTTGTTTTACATTTGGTGCAGAGAATTTTATATATTTAGTTTTTTTTTATCATTGAAAGCTAGATTGTTTATATTGAACCAGTGCACAATATTCGAGAGAGCATTGTTTACGTCGTCGTAGTTGATTTTCTGTCTAATAATTTTGAAATAAATGTGTCGTCAGCAAACAATAGGTACAATCTCGTGATTATTGCCTACTATATAGGGAAGATTATTTATGTTGACTAAAAACACAAATGGCCCTAGAATTGATACTTGAAGCACTCCCATTCTCATAACCGACCCAGCCGACCTTTTCCGGTTATAATAATAATATTCATTTAATTCAGGTAACTTAAGAATAGTAGAAAGAGGTTTAAATTTATTTATTTATTAACAATATATCCAACAGCATTATAGGTACAGAACAAATAATTTTAAATCTAGAGTAACAAAATATCTTCGCCAATAACAGGATATCCTAGAGTAGTTTGCATAAACAAACAGACAAACAAAACATTTCACTAACTAAAAACTTTTATACAATTTACAATTAATACTTACTTAATTAAAGTAATGGATCGAACACAAATATTAATTAATTAAAAGGTACTACTTAGGTAGGTACTACAAATATCAATTTTAAAATATATTATTTGTTTAATTTACAGTAAATATATTGTGTAATTAATAAAATAAAATAAAACTTAAATACACTACTTGACGATAATACAACATAATAATGAAGATATATAAATTATGTTTATACTGTATAATAATAATAATATATTATATAAAGTATAAAACTTATTTCTGAGCCAGATGAGAAATTAATTAATTACTTTTTGAACTGAATACTATATCTATCCAGTAAGACCCATAGTAAATACATACAATATATAAAAACTATACAAATTCACACTAATTCACACGTATGGGCTGCAAAATGCTTGTGTCAAGTATCCGTCCTCGGAGAGACGGAATACGACACCCTGCGGCCAAAAATCTTCCATCATGTAGGTCGACAGATGTTCGGTCGGCATTCTCACCACAAAGGAGTTGAAGCTCACTCTGTGGCGGGACTCCAACCGCTCGACCCTCATGTTGAGTCCTGTTTTCGCGTGCAGATACTCCACTACATCCGTCGCCGTGAAGGCATGATGCACGCGAGACACGCACAGCTGCGTCGTTACAGGAGGGCTTCTTCTTCTTCCGCTCCACCTTAGTGAAGCCCTTGCCGTCTTCCTGGTTCTTCATAGATTGGCCCTTCAATGCTGTGAGGCTGGGCTGGGCAGGCTGAACTGCGGCTACTTCGGCGTAACCTCGTTCAGGAGCACAAGTGTCCCGAGGCAGCTTCCCTGCGCGGGGAGTGGCAGCGGCCGTGGTGCAGGCCGCCGCAGCTGGTGGCGCGGGGCGAGGTGTGGGCGGTGCGGATGGCTCGGGGCGCGGGGTAGGTGGAGCGGGGCGCGGTGACGCACTCGCTGCAGCGCATACGTCGGCGGCCGGTGACGCGATCATGTCAGCAAATTCCGCCGATTCGAAACTGCAGACCGATGTGTTATCTGTGCCACGACGTGTATCACGACGTATATTAGAGGCCACGGATGACCTACTTAGTGGAACACTACGCAGTAATGTAACTTCATTACGCAGCTCGCCAATCGTGATTTCCGAAGCCTCTGACTTTAATAAAACTTCTGCGAGGCTTGCTTTCAGGAAGTTTATATCTTTCAGCAGCCTCGTGACGTCGACGTGGTCGAATCCCACCGGTGGAAGCCTATGCAGCTCCTTTGCGACGAAATCCGGGAATACGTCAGGGTCGGTCTCCTTGAACAGAGTCATAATGTCCTGGAGACTGTTCTCACCTCCATCTCTTCGTCGGGATGGCATCTGGGCAGTTTTTTCGAGCAGCTGGTATAATAGCGCCTTGCCTCGACAAACTTCCTCCTCCTTGAAGTTAGTCTTGCAGATCTGCAAGATGCTAACCTCGTCCATGGTGTCGATGGCATTCTGTATGAATGCCAACAACTAACTGATAACAAGTTGCTTACTCATGGTAGCAGCGGGCAGCGGCATCGGCCGCGCAGTTCGCGAATTGAATTTATTAATTTAATCAAATTAATTCGCCACAATGCAAGTGCGATACTCGTCCGTACCCGAGCGAGTGACGGATTAACCTCAACCTTCTTAATTGTATTACTTAGATATGAATTCAAAAGTTTGAGGTCAGTGCCTTTGATGCCATATGTTGGACTTTCCTGATGAGAGGGTCATGCTGAACACAGTCAAATGCCTTAGATAGGTCACCAAATACACCTAGAGCATCCTGTGACCCTGCTCAGGCACCAGTGATTACTTCAAGTGAATAGTTCAACACCAGCATCAGTTGTTGAACGGCCCTTTGTAAATCCAAATTGTGAAGTAAATTGTTATTGCTGAAAATTACGAGCATTTCTAGATATGAGTACCTAGGCCCTTTAAAAAGAAAGTAGTGGTGATGAGGGCGACGTGGAAAACAATTTATCATAAAAACATGATTTTAATTTCAAAATGCCAAACAATTATGTAAGAGCGTTAGATTTGAGTGTATGCAATGGCAAAAGAGGATTACTCAAGATATGTGGTGTTGTGCAACTGAACGCCATAGAACCATCAACGCAGTTGAAGATTGGCACCGGAAATAAGGGAGATTAGGGTAACTACTGGGGTCGTTTAGGACCTATTTTGTACATTGGTGAAACTAAAGCTGTTTTCCAAATGTCTGGGAAATAGCCAGTTTCAAGACGGCGATTATAAATGTGAGTTAGAAGCCTGGGGCATATCACCTGGGGCATATCACTCTTTAGGAGATTAATTTGGGATAAAACTTCATTACTATCACTGGGATCAAAAAAAGACGTGTGGCACTCGGAGACTGCCGCGGTAAAGCTATTGCATAGCATTTTTTATCAACTTATGCAATTATAATTATTTATTTATTTTATTAATGCAGTAATGTTTGATCAAATATGAAGTTCCACAAGTTCTTAGTAGCTGGCGCTGATTGTTTATTAAAGCCCTCATGTAAAGTTATGAAATCAAATTATCACCGCTGTGCCGGTCGGAGTGGGGGGTGTTAGGTTTTTTTCGTTACGGAATTTCTGGATTCGGTCCCCACGCTCAAGGCCCGCGATAGAAGCTATAAAATAGCTTAAAAAATAGAGACGTAGAAGGACCATCGGCGGTTGTTATTGAGGATGCTAGGGATTGTTTGACAGACATTTTTAATTGTGTTCCATAACTTGCTTGGGTTGTTTTAGTGTGTGTCAAGTTCTTTACGTTGATAATACCTAATTGTACACGACTGAAGATAGTTTTAATTTGAAATTCGTATAATTCTTAATATTATGTAAATAAAGATAACTTTGAATTGATTTTATAGCTTATAAGAAATGTATAGTTGTTGTTATAATAGTTTATGTTCGTATAGGAATTTAATTAAAATACAGTCCACTTAGTTTGTATTGGATAAGTTTATTTTGAATTTTAATAAAGAAAGAGACAGTACGCAGACGGAGTAAAGAGTACCATACTTTAAGCGTGATAGGTAGAAACACGCATAGTTGCTCGCCCGCAAGCCTACACTAGTTGCGGGCCGCCCAAATTAAATATATAGTCGGCGAAACCTCAGTATGGCACTCCGACCTCCCGAAGCAACAAGTGTCCTGAAAATAGAAGAAAGTGTTTTTAATCAAGATTCCTGAACAAATCCCTGCAGTAATTCCTGGCGAAAATTCCTGGCGAAAATTCCTGACGAAAATTCCTGACGAAAATCCTGTACAAAAACTGAACTGTATAGAAGCGAATAAAACTCTGCCGTGAACCTAGTGGCTATTTAATAGTATAGTTTGTCCAAGCCGTTAGTCGTTCACACTAATGTTTTAATTTACGAAGCAATCCGTTGCAGAAATTACGGTATCTAAGATAGGAAACTTTGAGCATTTGGTCGTTAGGGTGTTGGCGGACTTCACTATTTATTTTTATTTATTCGGAAAACAAACAGTGATTTATATCTAAAAATAAACAAAAGATACATTTCTATGCACCAATTCCAAGTTTTCGCATATAAATAACAATCATAAAAATTAAGTATCGGTTTATAGGTAAATGTTTACAAGTTTTCTTTATATATTATATCTTTCTATAGTAATATTTAGGATTCCTTAAATATAAAACAAAAACCACTTTTAGAAAACATTAAATCCGCATATAAAATACATAAGAACAAAACAGCCAAGGAAAATATAAACGATAATTGTTTTTCAATTAGTTTCGTTTACATATTAAAGTGTAATCTAATGCAATATGGACAATTAGCTTATTAAATAATAAGGACATAATACAACAATAAAAAATCATAATAATTAAATAAAATAAAAAAAAAAAAATTTTTCTCCTATAAGTAACCTAAACAGTATGAAAAAATAATACACATAATAAACAAACTAAACATAGCCACAGATATATCAACGCATAACGCAAGTATACCTAATAAGATTAGTTATAATTAAATTAAGCGATTGAATCACACCAACTCTTGGACATAGCTTTTTTAACTTGAGCTGTGGAAGAATTGAAAAGGTCGAAGTCTGTCAAGTTTAGCTTGTTAATTTGCTTTGGGGATCTTATAAAAAATGAATTTTGTCTGTAATTTGTAGAACTATAAGTTAAGTGTAAGGGAACATAAATTCTGCAGGACCTGGTTTGCACGTTAAGTTTTATATTAGATAGAAGATGCGGGGAATCTATAAGATTTTGCGCTATTTTCATGAGCGTTATTACATCCGTGACTTTGCGTCTTTCATGCAAGGGCATCATGTGGTGTCGTTTACACCTTTCAACGTATTCAGAATCAAATACTTTGCACTTAAATTGTAGATGCCTCAGAAATTTGCGTTGTATGGATACAAGCCTATCTTTGTAAATATCATTTGCTGGATTCCATATTTGAGAACAATACTCGAGGGTACTACGCACGTTTGAGCAATACAGAATTTTAATGGCTTTTATACTGCTGAATTGTGAACTAGATCTAATGATGAATCCCAAGGCCTTGTTGGCTCGATTTGATATATTATCGACTAGCTGTGACCCGCGACTTCTTCCGCGTGGATACCGGTTGTTGAAGTTGGATAAATACTTTTATTATATCCTCCTTGAAGTTTAAAATTACCTTATTCAAAATTTCTTCAAAATCGATTCAGTAGTTAAGCGTTACTGATAGATAAACAGACAGAGTTACTTCAAAAACTGTTACAACAAAGCTGTGATCCGCAGTTTCACCTAGGTGTTTTGTGAAAAAGTATAGGTAAGTAGGTATATTACATAGATGATGCCTGCGACTTCCTCTGTATTGAATTAGTATTTCGAGTAGGTTATTTTCTTCTCCAAGATCCTAAGTACTATCTTTAATAACAAAAATAAAAATGAAGAATCTTCGCCCAAATAATATGTATAGCTCCTAACCACAAACATAGGTAACTATATTAGGCATATTGCGTTATAAACAAATCGGGTGCCAAAGTGTCTTAAATTTTACATAATTCCTGCAATACCTATCTTTATTAATTATAGCTTATTGTTATTCTAAGTAAAGCTATATTACTGTAAAGTTTCAGAAGAATACATTCGGCAGTTTTTGCGTGAAAGAGTAGCAAAGATCCATCCATCCAGCCATTATCAGTGTATAATGTGTAGGTATTTAATGTAATTTCTTTTGGTAGTTAACACATCTACGTATCTTTTTATTCTACTTCTAAATCTACGGATTCTAACTTCCAAGAGCTAGAAATGATCACGAAATAAATAAAACCTTGAGTCCCATTATTTTAAGTTTAACTTTCTTACAATATATCTCTGTATGTACAGAAGGCAGCACATCAAGCGTTACAAATCGGTAATTTTTTTTTTACTTGAATCTGAAATCTATGCCCTCGACATTACCCAAGTTAAAATTATTTGGGGAAATTTAACAGGTTATGTAACGCTTGACCTGCTGCCTTCTGTACCTACCTGTATTAAATCGCGCAAGAAGCTTTATTAATGATCAACATAGCAAAATTTTCTACTGCATACCAACTATTTTTCAGATTTATTATTTTTAAGCCCCTAGTACTTTTACCAGGAGAATATCCTTAGAATTCTTATTCCCATGTTTATTTTTAGTGTAGTTCAGTTTTTTTTTCTTCTGGCTATCCGAACGCTTTTACATCCAAACATTTACAGTTAACTCAATGACCTCCGTATCGCTACCATTAAGTGAAACTACTTCTGAAAGCCGCCAAAAAGACCAACAGGCACACCCTAGTCAAGACAGGATACAGCGACAGGGAATCTGTAGGGATAGAAAAACCTGCCCTAGGCTGCCAAAAACATGAAAAAAATACAGAAACACAAATAAAAAAAAAGAATATATACAGGGTTGTTTTGTAGGCACCTACCAAATTTAAATATTGCGTACTTTGATATAATACGAATAATCTGCATTTTTACTTTAGTATCGCTCAGTAGAAAAAAGTAAAAATATGGCACCTCAATTTGTTTCACGAATAGTCGTCGTTGATGAAGGCACTATGATTACGTTTAATAATATTACGAGGACGTAGTACAGTAGAATCTTGATAACTCGAATGTCAAGGGAAACCAAAAAAAAATCGAGATAGCAAGTTTTCGACTTAACAAGAATTTCGACATAAAAAGGCACAATTTCATAGAACATTTATTACGACAAATTACATTAGGTAACATAAAATGAGAGAGAGAAACATAACATCAGCTGTGTTTCTTAGATATTCGAAAGTTTATTGAATGTATTCATTCCTTGCACGTGTGCAAAACAAAAACAATAGATAAGAGGCCCCGAGCCGAACATTCCTTTTTGATTTTATTGCCACGAGTTTTGAGCTCCGGGAATCCCGAGTAAGAAATTATCATATTTTATGAACTTCGACTTACTGAGGTAGGTATTATTATTATTTATTGTACTACAAGACGTTTTGTCGCGCGACAAAACATGTTAACGATATTAGATTGCAAGGTCACACTTTGAGTTCAGTAGTTATGCATACCTACAGGCAATAAAAAAAGTTACCTACATAAGTTACGTACAATCTTTTTCTTCATACTTTTACGGGCTTAGGACCGGCAAACTGCAAAAGGTTTTACCGATTTAATGAGAAAAATTTAACATAATACTTTTAAGTGAATGCAAAAAAGATACAAAGAACAAGCATTTTGCAATTCGGCGTATTTAAAAAGATTGAATCAACTTATGTTCATTAATTAAAGCTCTAATCAACATTATTTACAGAATTATTACGATTGAGTTTCAAATTCAATACTTAAGTAAGTGTTCAAAATGATTACCATATTTCTCCAGGCAGAGTCTAGCACATTTTAATACAGTTTCTTTAATTTTGTTAAGCACTGCAGTGTCACTTTTTCAAATGCACTCACTATTTGGGTTTTTAACTCAGAGAGGCTTTGAGCTTCGTTCTGATAAACAAGTCAAGGGTTTTGCGGGCTCTCGCGAAGGCAACTGCGATACGCAGACTGCGCGTGCACTTCCGTCGAGGATGCGCGAGCGACTGAAGGTCTTGGCAACAGACAAGTGTTTCCGGATTTGCGACGGCGCCGCCGGCCGGTTTCGTTCACGTCCGGTCATGTCGGTACCGTAAGGTTTGGTTGTGCCTTACATTTTTGTAAATAAAGAGTTTATAAGCGCACACCAACCTTACGGCGGATGTTAGAATTTCATTTGAAAAGATAAAAAGTAAAAGTAATGAAAATGACGCGGGTTGTCCGTCAGAAAAAATATTTACTCCTATGTTTGTTTTTATCTCGAAAAGTAGAAGGGTCCCGAGACCCTGATACTGCCCCGCCACATCTCTATAAATAATCATGGTATTAATGTAAAAACTGAACCAATTTGATTAAATAAAAAAGTGATATTGGAATAACTGTTTTTCTCATTAGATAAAATCTGCTTATCAGAATTGCCGCCTAACGGTCCCCATTAGTTGGCGGAGGCAGCCGCGTATGTTGTGTAGGGCTTTCCTTTTGTTGCAGAGAATTTATCACAAAGTAAATTACCTCTCGTATTGCTGAGCGGGTCAAAATAAAAGAAGAAGAGGTAAAATATAAAAAAAGGTAAATCAAAGAACGCCAGAATGGAAACATTTAATGGCAGCACCGATGTAAGTGATTTCCTAAGACAATTTAATTTGATAGCCGCTGTGAATCGCTACGATGATGAAGCGAAGAAGGTGGTGATTGCTGCTTACCTGGACGGCCCACCGCTATATTTCTACAGGGCAATCGTCGACTCGTGCCAGACGTTCGACGACATAAAAAATAAATTAATTTCAGAATTCTCACGAGACGTCGACTACGTGGCCGCATTTTATGCACGAAATCAGCATCCTGATGAAGACTTGCTGACATTTTATTATGCGTTGGAAGAATGTGCATCCAAGGCAGGTTCGGTTATCACCGACAACGTATTTATAAGGCATTTTCTGCGAATGTGCACGTATGAAAATAAATGTAGACTTGCCTCAACAGTCTACCAAGACAAGAACAGTCTGAAGAAAACTATCACCCAACTACAAGAAATATTATTTTGTGAACGGCGGGAAACGGGATTCAACTTGCCGGTCCACATCACTTCGACGGCGATGGCGGCGAATGTCGTGCAACCCACAGCTGGGCAAACTGCATCGTCACCAGGGAACGGTGACCATTTCCGCGCGCCGAAAGAAACCAATTATTCGGACATGGGGGTAAAATACGCCCCAAATATAACTAATCGTTCCCAATGTAATTTCAGAAACAGGCGACAGAATAATGATGCTCCAGTACAATCAAATGCCAACCGGCATGTGTATATGATGGATAGATGTAATGGAAATATGATGGAGAGTTCAAAGAAAATGAATGAGAAAAGAAAGGTTAGTGCGGTGCCCATTATATTATGTAAATTGCGTAATTATGAAGTACAAGTATTACTCGACACGGGCGCATCAGTATCGGTGATCTCCAAGCAACTGTGTGAAAAATTAAACATAACAACACACAACGTTGCCGGATTGGAGGTAAAAGCTGTAAATGGAACCGAAATGTTTGTCACCGGTACAGCCACAGTATGCATTCTTATTGAAAATGTAGTGTTTGTTCACGAATGTCTCGTGGTCGCAAACGTCGAGAGGAGTTTGATCCTCGGGCAGGACTTTCTTCAAAAGTCTCACGCCGTTTTAGATTTTAATAATAACTGTATTCAATTAAAGAGAGTCACTTGTTATTTTATCACTAATCCAATTTATTGCAATTTTGATAATGTTTATAATTTAGATAATTCTTCGGGTATTGCCGAGGTAGGCAATGAGGAATACCTCAATAGTTTTAATTTATTTGTTAGAAATACAAAGGAACAATGGCCCATGGTGACGACCATTGAGAGTAAAGATAATTTCTGTTTGTCCCCGAATTTATTGGAATCTGAAAACGATGATTCTTTAGAAATGTCGAGTAAATATCGACCATCTTTCGCACTTAATGAGAAAGATTTAGTTAAAGATGAAGTTAAAGTTACTGTCGATACATTAAATGATATTCCGGTGCATAATGCACCGTGTAAGTTTTCGAACGAGAGACTCAATAAAGAAGTTTCGTTGAGTCCTACCACCATGCACCATCGAACCTCAAGTAAAGTAAAAAAGTCGATTAAAAATATTTCACGTCCATTGTCTAAGTATGTTGAGCTAACCCATAAGGATTTTTGTAGAAGTTTACCTTTCGAATTTTATACATATAATTGTTCTTTAAAAACTTCGAATGTTAGACTACGTATAGGGCAATTTGTTTTATTGCATAATCCTAAAAGAATATCTGGTAAAAGTAAAAAAAATTAGTCGACCATATAAGGGTCTATATAGAGTACGTAGATATATAGGACGTGACAATTATCTTGTAAAGAAAATACAAAATAATCAAGAATTAATTGTTCATGTAAATAGGTTAAAACCATTTCAAATAAGATGAAATATGTTATCAGATGAAATATGTTATCGGATGAAATCACAATATAATATAATTCGTCCATAGCATGTCGTATTGTAAAATAGTAAAATATAATTTTTGTTGTTAATATAAATAGATTATTCAGAAAATTGTAAATTGACTACGATCTATGAGATAGTTCTAACGTAGGTTTAGGAAACGTTTCGGAAGATACTGTTTAATCCAGGTGATAGGTGTTTGTGCAATTCTATGTATAAAAGAGGTATATAGATAGTATTACTATTGAGTAGAATAATTCATATCGTCCATTTAGTCTGTAGGCAACGATTAGAGTTTCGTTGGACTATTGAGAAAAACAAATACGCTAATAAATATTCTTTTTTTTATGTAAATGTACGAGTATCACCGGAGCGACTCATCCTGCAAAACCGTCGGCATCACCAGGGGGGATGCTTTAGACGGAGATTGCAGATGAAGATGCTCTACTTAAGCTCCCAAAAGTTTGTATTATCTCTAAGTTGTCTTTAGTAATAAGTTGTTTTATTGATTTTTCCCAAAGAATTTTTAATTCCGTGGGAAAATTTTCCTAAAGGGGCGGCAGGTATACGTAACATTACGTATTTACAGCTAAATATATGTAAACATAACATTACGTGTTTACAGCTGAATATGTGTAGACATATATTGCATGCAACCTTAAAATTATAATACCGACACCCCGCGGAAAATTTTACTAGGACAGCAATGTCTCGTTGGAGTATATACATATATTACTAAAACCACACCTATTAAATCTCCATAAGAGAGAGGGTGATAGTCGATTTGACTATGCGGTTAAGGTTTATGTGTTTTTACGATAGCGTATCATTGTTGCCCAGCGGAATAATATGTTTCGATGCTTAAAACGATTCAAGGGTTGTTAACGATGGGTGACTATTACAATTTAGAATTTGAATTATGTAACATTCTATAAGAAGCAGTTACTTTTCATAAAATATCCTTGAATCTGTTTGGTGTTCTTCTTATAGGTAGGCTCGCCGCGAACTTAGTGTAGGCAGGTAAAGTTCGGTTAGGTAGGTATATTGTAAACTTTAGAAATAAGTAAAGTAAAGTTTACGAAAATAATATTATCGTTGTGGGACGTCATCCGTTTGTTTATTTTTATTATTTTGATTTATGTGGGTTTGACAAGCTCCCACGACAGATGACAACCCATAGTAAATGTATTCTTGACTTTGGCCTGGTAGAACTTGACATTCTGCCTAGGTGTAAATTGGTTGTAAATTTGAATTATGAGGGTGTAGGTTCGATCCCTAGCCTAGTTTTATTTTAGTGTTTGTCACTTTCTTTGTATTTTGGACTTTAGAGTCAACGTCAACTTAATATATAACGACGATGATAACCTAAGGACGTTCATTGACTTATAAGTCGGGATAACTGTTTGGAGTTAATAATGTGGTAATGTTTGTATTTTTTTAGAGTTAATTAATGATTGCTTTATGAATCCACGCTTACTGTGGAGTTGAGGCTTTACCGAAGTATGCCCGAACTTATCAAATATAGCAGGGCGTTATAACGAATCTCTCGGAAGAGATTTAGTTTTAAAAAAAAAATTTGTTTTGTTTGTTGTTGATCTAAGTCGAATGATATGCCACGGTTGGTCGATATGGAGTCAATGATCGTATTTGAGTTTAATTAGACGAGATCTTGGCCGCTTTTAACGGTTTTTGCGAGCAAGGCTCTACTGAGAGAGTTTTTGAGTAAGCAGCAAGTATATTACGCCGCGTAATATACTGGATATTGTTTCGGGTTGTAGTCATGCGTGAAACTCTACCAGTAGGGGGTTCATCTATGAACACTCTCGTATTTTTGTAAACTTCCGCTATAGGTAGAAATCGTACTATTAAGGAACATTTATGTATCTAGGGGAAATTTATTCAACCGACTTCATCGAGTTGAATAAATTTAATATAAGGGGGCGGTCGTAAGGTTTGGTTGTGCCTTACATTTTTGTAAATAAAGAGTTTATAAGCGCACACCAACCTTACGGCAGATGTTAGAATTTCATTTGAAAAGATAAAAAGTAAAAGTAATGAAAATGACGCGGGTTGTCCGTCAGAAAAAATATTTACTCCTATGTTTGTTTTTATCTCGAAAAGTAGAAGGGTCCCGAGACCCTGATACTGCCCCGCCACATCTCTATAAATAATCATGGTATTAATGTAAAAACTGAACCAATTTGATTAAATAAAAAAGTGATATTGGAATAACTGTTTTTCTCATTAGATAAAATCTGCTTATCAGAATTGCCGCCTAACGGTCCCCATTAGTGTACCATACCTACTCGATGTAATGGCACTTATTTTCAAGAAGATACGATTGTTTTTTGAGAATTTGGACGTCTGTGATGTAATTCATTCGGCCAAACACGTTGCACCTCTGCGCGTAGTCTTTATAGTTCATAGTATTGATTCATAAAATAGTATGACCACATTGTGCTTAACATTATAGTGAATAATATGAATTTCGGTGAAAAAAAATTACTACTTATTTTTGGCAGAAATGGTTTCTATTAATGATACTTATTACGTAAAAAGAATTTGGTAGATGTTGTCAAATGAACCCTGTATATTGTGGGTGGACAAATGTGCAAGGGCCTAAGAAACAAATTATCAAAATCGAGAATAAACAGTCCCTATGAACATTACAACATAATATCATATATTAAACCATATGCTGACACGGGAGAAATTTTAAAAATGATAAAATGGCTGGAACCAACGCCAGACGATAAAGTCATAATCTCAATAGGCGAGCACGACTCAAATCCAGTCAAAGTGTCTATTGAACTTAGTGCGGCACTCAAATCATTGACAAAAAGTCCCGTTTTAGTTTTAAGTACTTTCGATAACATTTATTTAAATTTAAATAGACTTAATAACATGATAAATATTATATGCAATAATTTTATAAACTGTAAATACGCTTTTATTAATGACTGTTTCACGTGGAACTCTTTAAGCCAAAAAATTAATAATTTTATTGATCAATATGACTATGATCATAAATTTTTGACCTTTTCTAATAATAAACGAAATGTACATCCAAGCGCAAATAAAGGCAAACAAAACAGTTTTGATAACTTAATTAAAAAGGCACGATTCCTTACTATTTTCTGAAAATGTTAAATAAAAATAAAGAAAATCAGAACAAAACATTTTTTCGAGACTAAATATGATACTACTCGTAATTTCAAAACATCAATCAATCAATTAAGGATATTACATCAAAACATTGCAGGATTATTATCAAAAAAAAACCTTCTAGAAATAACTTTAACGGATTTACATAAAGAAAAAAAACTTCCAGATGTCCTTTGTTTCTCGGAAACATTTATGAACAAATCTAACATAAATAACATTAATTTGTTAGGCTACTATCTCGCAACAATTTATTGTAGGGAAAGTAATGAAAAACGTGGTGGTGTTTGTATATTTTTAAGAAATAATATACTTTCCGAAAACCTTGACATAACAAAACAATTCACTACAGATATAATTTTTGAATGTTGCGGTCTAAAGATTGTTGGTACTGATGTAATAATTTTGTGCATGTACCGTACTCCTGCGTCTAACGTTAATTTATTTCTTGCACAGCTAGACAAACTGTTATTCAGACTAACGTCAAAGTCGAGATATAAGATTATTCTAGCTGGTGATTTTAATATAAACACTTTACAGTCGTCTCAGAGCAGCAAAGGCCTAATAGAAATTATAAAAAACTATAACCTTACTCTACACACTAAAGTTCCAACCAGAAGGAATGCTTGCATTGACCATTTGGTGAGTAATATTGAAGACGCTGAAATAGAAGTGCTACCTTTAGAATTATCGGATCACGACACTGCACAAATGTTAAAAATAACAATGAATAAATCATCATTTTTACCTGTGACATATTATAAATACATAAGGGATTATTCAATGTACAACTTGGTTAAATTTAAGGAATGTATTTCAGCCTTAACATTCTATGAAATATATAATCAGCAAGACGTAAATATAGCAATGGCACTTATTACTGACATATTTAAAATGTTTTACAATCTTTGTTTCCCATTAAAAAAAATAAAAATAACAAACAAATACCAAAATCATAATTGGATTACAAAAGGTCTGAAGCAGTGCTGTAGGACTAGAAGGTATTTAAGGTACAAATTCTACAAAAATAAATCTACAGTTCATAAAATTAAGTACGATGCTTACTCAAAACTGCTGCGTCGTTGTATATTGACTTCTCAAAAGATTCATAATCATAGACTAATTTCTAAATCAAAAAATAAATGCAGAACTGCTTGGAAAATGATAAAAGACAAAAGTACCAACATAAGATGATTAACTTTATTAGAGAAATTCAGGAAGATAACCTACTTCTTACTGACCCTAAAGAAATAGCAGAAAAATTCAACAACTTCTTTATTAACATAACTAAGAAAAGAAAAGTTGGTTGTCAAAACACTAATAAAACTCGTGTTGAAAAAAGCTTTTTTTTAGAACCAGTAACACCAGATGAGGTGGTACTTATTATTAAATCTCTGAACAATACAAATACATTAGGCCGCGATGATATTTGTACAAAACTTGTTAAATTATGTCAGTATGAACTAGCAAAACCTTTAGCATTCCTCATTAACCTATCCTTTTCAAAAGGTGTGTTCCCAGATATGCTTAAAACGTCCATAATACAACCAGTTTATAAAAAAGGAGACAAGCGTAGATTTTGTAGCTATCGACCAATATCACGCCTAACAATATTCTCAAAAATTTTTGAGAAAGCTATGAAAAAGAGACTGGTAAATTTTATGTCAAAATTTAGTATTATATGCAAGGAGCAGTCTGGTTTCCAAAATAATAAATCAACAACTACCGCCATGTTTGAGCTAATTAGCCAGGTTACAAGAAACCTAAATTCAAAAAAAGACACTGTGGCAGTATTTTTTGACATGACTCGTGCGTTCGATTTTGTTTCCCATGATTTATTGCTGCAAAAATTAGAAAACTACGGTATCCGAGGCACTGTTTTAAGTTGGTTTGAGACGTACCTGTCTAAACGGCAACAATGGGTTGAAATTCAATATATTGACACTAACTCTGAAATTGTGACTCATAGATCTCTATTAGGTGAAGCTGAGTCTGGTGTGCCACAAGGAAGTGTTCTTGGACCAATATTATTCTTATTGTACATAAATGACCTCCCTAAGCTGACTAATCAAGAATGTTTTTTATTTGCTGACGACATTTCCGTGGTTCTGACGAATAGTAATAATGACAATAAAACCTTTGAATATGACATTAATAATACTATTAAATTGATAATTAAATGGTTATCTGATAACAATTTAAAAGTAAATTTGGATAAAACAAATTATGTTAGATTTAATACAAGCAAGATACTATCAAAATTTAATATTAAATATGAAAATAATGAGCTAAGCGAAGTAAACAATACGAGATACCTAGGATTAAATGTTGATAAATTTCTAAATTGGAAATGCCATATTGATATAGTGTGCAAAAAACTTAACAGCTATGTCTATGTTTTAAGTCGACTTAGAAAGACTTGCTCTCGGTCAACTGTGCTCACTGCATACCACGGCTATGTGGCTTCCACTCTACGGTATGGATTATTAATGTGGGGAGGTTCTACGGAAATTAACAGGAGTTTCGTTGCGCAAAAAAAATGTATCCGAGCAATGTTAGGAAAGGAACCGGGTGAAACGTGCAAACCTTTGTTCAAATTATTAAATATATTGCCATTGCCTTGTATGTACATTTTAGAAGCGGCCATGTTTGTTAAATGCAATGACCACTATTTTGTTCATGCAAGAGATGTCTCGAGAGAAACTCGCCATGGAGACAGGTTACTCTATGGTGATTTGCCTCGCCTACAACTATATCATAATCAATGTTATGCAAGATGTGTAAAAATTTTTAATTCTCTACCTAAATATTTTAAGCTGTTAACAGCAAATAAACTTAAAACAGAATTATCTCATTGGCTGAAGGAAAACTGTTTTTATTCCATATCAGAGTTTCTAAATTTTAGAATTATGTAGATAATGACATGGCTAGATATAATTACACTATTGTTTTGACATTTATATTATTGAATTTTGTTAAATTATATTATGTACCTATATGACTAATTGCATGCTGATGTTTTGTATGTGAACCTCTACTATTGTAACACCTTATTTGTACCATACAAAAAGCAATAAAATGATTTGATTTGATTTGATTTGACATCTAATCTACTAATGCCACGTTACAATATCAAAAACACTGTTCGTTCGTTGCTTCCACGCTGGACTGGGAGCAACAGAAAATCATAGAATGTACCAGTTGCTTCTCTTCCCGGGCATACCTTAAAAGTCATTTTAGGGATAGAGGTTTTATTGAATAGAGGTTTTATAACGGATAAAGGCGTGAAGTTATATGTATGTATGTTCGTTTATTCTACGAACAGTAGATTTAGCTATCATACACGTTGAATATTGAAGCGTATAAAGCGTTTCAATATTCAACGTCTTGTCAAATTACTACTTACTATTCTTATAACTACCTACCATTCGTTTGTAGTAGCTTTTACTCATGTAAAATATTGAAACCCAGCATTCATTGATTTTGACGACAATATAGTAATAATTTACCCCTAGAATAACCCTACCGCCTCTGAATAATTGACTAATCCGAGTGAGCCCCGCTTGGTGGTAAACTGACTGTCTCGGCTGACTGAAATTTGCCAAAAATATCACTACTGCCAGCGGTGACGCGTCCCGAAAACATTTTATAAAGAGCCAGTTCTAGAGCCGCAAACGGGTTTATGATAGAACTGGCTTGGCTTCGGTATTCGACCTCATTTATACTTACCATCAGGTGAGAATGAGGTCAAATTCGGGCTTATTCACCGATTTGAAAAAAAAACTTAGTAGTTTTAATATTTTGAAATAGAAAGTTATAAAATTAAAGTCGTAGGTAGTCTGACTCCCAACCGTTACAAAAATTTGGTGGTTCATTCAGAGAAATCTTATTTCCAAGTGAAATAATAAAAGTTGGGTGAATATGGTCATAGGCATCCCGAGTTTGGTAGGTATCTCGAACAATTAACAGCGTGAGTGGCCGGCCATGCCAGCGAATCACTCACTCGCCCGCCCGCGTCTTATCGAACATACCTACCTATTTTATTACGGAGTTATTTTAAAATTATTACGATATCTCTTTGGATCTTGATTGAAATCAAGTGGTGTCAAAGACAATTTTGTTCACAATTAAATATTTATTGTAAACAAAATAAAAAAAAATATAATAAAAAAAATTACGCGAGCAGGATCGAACCCACGACCTTAGACTCATGGTCGGTCTACGCGCAACTGAGCTATGAGTACTTCTGATCTGTATGCGCAACATCTCCACCATATTCTAGTAAGTTTTAGGCATAACTTTTAAAAATCTATTACATTTTTTTTAGATCCTAGATTTTTTTATGTCTGCAGAATCTGCTCATCATCCTGGACAACTTTTGTTAAGGCCTCATATCTATATTTCTTACGGTTTTGATGATCCCTTAAGGGTTCTGCATCAGGTGTTCCAGTAACCGAAATAAAATATACCCTATATGTTGCCCCGGCTTCACAGCTATACATCAAAAAAAGGTTCATTCAAATCCGTCCAGCGGTTCCAGAGATTAGCGTGTGCAAACAGACAAACTTACAAACAAACAGACAATTTTTTTTTTTCAGATTCTTACTCTTTTTTCATTTCTTTATAACCCTAGATATTTTTTTTTGACACGTTTTTTTTACTGTTTTATTATATGTATTGATGTGTTTTTCATATGTTAGCTTCGAGTCATGTATGATACCTAGATCGCGTATTTCATTTACTCTTCTAAGATGTGTTCATTTGACGTTATATGCAAACTCAAATGGTTTACTTTTACGAGTAAAAGTAACAATATAACATTTTCCAACCTTTAAGTCTAACAAGTCACGCTGCAGCAAAATACAGTCATGAACGTTACGAATTTTAGCATAGATTTTCATATCGTCTGCATATAATTCAATTCGCGATACGCGCGGCATTAGCCGCTGCACGTCACTATGGCTATGGGTTCCGAAAAACTCATAGCCAATGAGTTGTTGGCGTTCATCCAACACGCCATCGACACGATGGATGAAGTCAGTATCTTGCAAATCTGCAAGTCTGGCTTCACTCAGGACGAGATCAGTAGCGGTAAGGCGCTGCTGTACCAGACGCTCGGCAAGACCGCGCAGATGCCTTCCCGCAGGAGGGATGGAGGTGAACGAAGTCTCAAGATATCATTACCCTACTATAGGAGGCAGACCCGGACGAGGTGCCCGCATTCGTAGTGAAGGATCTTAATAAGCTGCCAAGCATTGGATTCGACCACGTCGACGTAAGCAGGTTATTGAAGGACATTACGTTCCTGAAGTCAAGCCTAGCTGATGTTCAGAGAAAGCTGAAAAGTAATAACTTCGTATGTAGGTCACCGGAGTTCGAAGAGTCTAATGTCAACACGAACCGTCGCGGAGCGCAAGTTGCATCCGTCAGCAGTCCGGCGGCGTCGGTGTTGCCGATGACGCAGGTCGCTGCGTGCAACACCCCGCGCCCCGCCGCCGCCGGCTCCCCCGCGTGCAGCGCCCCGCACCCCACCGCTTGCTCCTTCGCAATGACGGAGCCCACGACTCAACGCGCACCGACTTCCCGCGCGTATGCTACCATCGCCGCCGCTGCTATTCCATCACAGCGGGCGATAACGGAGAAGAGGAAAGGTTGTAGCGGGCCCGCTCGCAACACTGAACCTCCGCGTCCTACGCAGGACAAAAAGTGCGATGAGGAAGGCTTCATCAAAGTTGAGAGGAGGAAGAAGCCTACCGTCCGCAACCACCGCGGCACCGCACTGCCCGTGCTAAGTCAGCTGATGCGTGGTGAAGTTCCGTCGACGCAGCTGTACGTGTCCAGAGTACACTGGTCTACGAAGGTCGAGGAGGTCGTAGATTACGTACGAAAGAAAATCTCCTTTACTCTGAGGGTTGAGCGTTTGGAACCTCGCCATAAAGTGAGTTTCAGCTCTTTTGTGGTGAGAGTGCCGACCCAACATCTGCCAACCTTCATGAACGAGGATTTCTGGCCGCAGGGAGTCGTCTTCCGAAAATTTCGCGGACGACTGTCGTCACACGTCGCCGACTTTACGACAGTCTCAAGTGTAGTTTTAAGTATTTTTATATATTCTAGTTTAAGGTATGTATCTGTTTATCTTATATGTATGTTAGAAGGTATTTATTCTATGGGCCTCTGTTTTCAATTGTTAAGATCTCATTGTAAATATTGCCTGAAATAAATGAATTTAAAATTAACTCGCCTTTCAGCGGAAAAGACCCGACAATAGGACCAGTCGGTTATTATTATAGAGTACAAATTTAGAGTATTGAAAACACTGTTTAACGTCGTTGATGAAAATATTGAATAGTAAGGGCCCTACTAGAGACCCTTGTGGTACTCCGGAGGGCACTATGTTAAATTTAGACGAAAAACCATTAAGAGCTACAGCCTGAGATCTGTTTTCTATATACGATTTAAACCATCGGAAAAGGTTTCCATGGATTCCGGCATTATATAGCTTTCCTAAGAGCAGAGTGTGGTCTATCCTATCAAAACATTTAGAATAGTCCGTAAATATGGTATCGACCTGACCACCTGAATCCATGCTTGATGTAGTATAGTCTATAAAAGTTAGTAAATTGGTCATTGTAGAGCGATTTTTAGTAGAGGTGATCTCTATGTCTCATACAGCGAAGTAAGCCGGGAGTAATTATATTTGGATTTACTGATTTTAAATTGGGTAGTGTGCTTTTTTATGGCAGGATTCAATATTTCTGAAAAAATATTGACCGTGACATCCACATTTGGGTCAATTTCAACAAGGCGCTATTTTTTATCATTTTGGTGAACTTTTTTTATAATAAGTTTTTCTATGTATTTTAAGCATATGTGACTATCTTAATAAGTATTAATAAAATGAAAATAAATTTTTATCAAGCATTAATGAAATACACGTCTTTACTTTTTCATACCACTAATATGATGAAATGATAAAAAAAAAATTAAAATGTAAACACCTATACGGCATAAATCTGGTTAAAAAGTGTTTTATTTAGTAGTATGAATCGCGAAAACTTAAGACAATATTATGATAAAATTATCCACTCAAATGATAAAACTTATCCACCAAAATGATATCTACACCTATTCAAAAATTGAATAATCGAAAAAAAATTTGCAACCTGTATAAAATACATGTAAAAGGTAGAGATATATTGAATGTAGTGAATTTTTACTATAATAAGATTTTAAGTGATAAGAACTTAGTTAAGGTACTTTAATTGTTTAGAAGTGACACTAAGTAAATATCGGATAACATCAGTTGAATTCTACCAAAATGAAAAAATCATTCACCATAATGATAACAATGTAAGATTCCAACCACCACGATGACGAATGACGAAATTTTAGCCACCAAATTCTCCAAAATGATAACACCAAGGTGAGGTTCCAGACATATATAAGTACTCTATAAGAAAAATATCGAAAGGTGTGGGAAATATTGGAGTCAAGTAATCTGAAGACTTCCACAGAAAAATTACAATTGAATTTGGGCCAAGTTAATACAATCATTAATTTGTAACAAAATGATATTAGGTCTTTACATATGAAATTGGCGGTTTGTATGGGAGGGAGGAATAAAAGTCGTTTATTTTTTTAATATAATATATTTATTTAATCAAAGTATGATTTGCTATTGCTATCTATGCACTTCTGCCATCTCAGAGGTAGTTCATTTCTGCCTTTTCTACTAAAAACATTAGGACCGGATCAATAAAATCTTTGAAGGCGGTTTGGGCTGCCTCATCGGAGTTGAATTTTTTCCCCTGCAAAATGTTTTCTAAATTTATAAAAAAATGGTAGTCTGTTGGAGCAAAGTCCGGGGAGTAAGGTGGATGTCTTAAACATTTCAATTGAAGCTCCTTCAATTTGGTAGCAGTCTGTTCTGCAGTGGCCTTGTGCGTTTGACCAGTCTCGGTTGTTTAGCGGCTAGTTTATCCATCATTATTTAGAGCTGACTACAGTAGATATCTGCCGTAATCGTCTGGCCAGATTTAAGGAAGCTGTAGTGCACCACGCTGGCACTAGTCCACCAAACGCTGACCAATAACTTTTTTCTAGTTGATTTTCTCTTGGGGCAGAATTTGAATGGTTCACCGGGGTTTAGATATTGCAATCTGCGCTTCCTATTGTCGTAGAGTATCCACTTTTCATCACAGGTAATGATTCGATTTAAAATCCCTTCATTATTGTGCCGGATCAGTAATGTAACGCAGCAGTCGACGCGCGTTTGTTGGTTTGCTTCACTCAATTCATGAGGTACCCACCTTTCGAGCTTTCTTATCTTCCCAATTTGTTTCAAGTGGACTAAAACAGTTTTATCACTAACACCGCAGCCTGCAATCTAACTCGGACTTAGTTTGCGATGGATCCGCTTCCACAATAGCCTTCAATTCTTCATTGTCAACTTTGGTCTCTGGCCATCCACGGGGATTGTTCTGTAGGTTGAAATTTCCAGAACGAAAACGTTGGAACTAAAAACGCACTTTGCTTTCTCTAGCGACACTACTGCCATACACATAACTAATTCTTCGAGCCATTTCTGCAGCACTGGTGCCACGGCGGAACTCATATTCGTAAATGACGCGAAATTTTGAATGTTCCATATTGTAAACTGAATGACGCAGAGAAAAAACCAAAAGAAAAGAAACAAAAGAAATAGGGTTTTCGAGACACAAATTGATGAGTAAATAACTATAAATTTAAATTTGGAATTCTAGACCAAAGAGGAGATATATGAGGTTAAAGTGGCCAGTACGACAAAACACCAATTTCATATGTAAGGACCTAATATATTTACTTTTTTTGCGGGAACACGGGGCAAGGGGTTGCGCTTTTCTTACCTAAAAGTACTCGGCGCAACTGAATCTAAACGCGTGCGCTTGTCAGAAGCGAATAACAACTTGTCTGTGCAAAAATATTCGCACCTAAAAATGATCCACCTTGATGACAAGTTTTCTCGGGACAGTATTGTTTCAACTCGTCGAAAACTTCAAAGCCCATTTAAAAATATGAAAATGCGTTTTACCAATAGTACAACTAATGAATTTTTAAATATAATGGTTCAGTTATCATCCTTCTTATCATCGTTTTTCAGATACTAGACATAATGAAAACGAATCGTGGGACAATCCACCAAAATGAAAAAGTATACTTTTACTATACATGGTTGTCTGGTAGAAATCGCTCGTTCGAAAAGGGTAGTCTTGATGTTACGATTTTTACAGCTAGAATCTCCCAATTGGGGTATTTGTTAACAACTACTAACTAATAGTTAGCTAAAGAAAGAAACTTTCCGACTATCCTGCATGTAGGTATTAAGAATAACGGCTTTCTGTAAAAGATAGAATTTGGAGTTGTGAATATTAAGGAGGTTGAGATTTGTGTGCAGTGTGTTTGGTATGACGCCTGTTGAAGAAATGATAATTGGGATTATCCTGACTGTGCTAACCTTCCATTTTGTTTTTAATTCAATCAACAAATCAACATACTTGGATATTTTTTTTAGAATGTGTGGCAAGAAGATTATTAGTGTTGCAGATGGATATGTCAATAAGGAATACGGATTTATTTAGTTTATCTAAAACGGTGATAAAATAAAAATAAGGGAGTATTTTGAAGATAAGACTGATATAATATAACGGTGAATTATACCTTTCCTCTTTATATTAATTGGTATTGTACCTATATTATTTAGTATATTGTTAATTTAGTAAATTGTGAATTCCTACAAAAAACCTAAATGGGTCACAAAAGGACTTAAAAAGTGTTGTAGAACTAGAAGATATTTAAGACATAACTTCTACAAAACTAAATCCACAATAAATAAAAACTATTATGAATCGTATTCGAAACTATTGCGTACATGTATAATAGAATCTCAAAAAAATATATAATAACGAATTAATGGCTAAATCTAAAAACATATGTACAACAGCGTGGAAATTAATTAATGAAAGAAATAACAATGTAACAGCCAATCATATAGGGCAGATATATAAAAATGACATAATTATTAAAGACAATAACGTAATAGCAGAGGTAATAAACAATTATCTGATCAATATAGCAAATAACGGAATAAAAAGCGACCTGAACACAAATACAACTCGCATCGGAAAAAGTATATTTTTGGAACCCGTAACATCGGCAGAGGTTGGCCTTATTATCCAAACCTTAAGTAACACAAACGCGGTAGGTCACGACGATATTTGCACTAAAGTCTTTTGCACTAAAGTTTTGTGGACCGGAATTAGCATCACCTTTAGCGTTTTTAATTAATCTATCATTCACACAAGGCCAGTTCCCAGATTTGCTTAAAAAGTCTGTAGTTAAGCCTCTCTATAAAAACGGGGACAGAAGTTATCTAAGTAACTATAGGCCAATATCCTTAATTTCTATATTTGCCAAAATTTTTGAAAAAGCGATGAAAAGCAGACTAACTAATTTTATGACAAAATTCAACGCCATTTGTAAGGAACAATCGGGCTTTCAAAAAATCAAATCAACGACAACTGCCATCTTTGAACTTGTAAGTGAAGTAACAAAAAATCTAAATTCTCAAAAAGAATGCACTGTCGTATTTTTTGACATGAGCCGCGCCATTGATTTTGTCTCACATAAGTTGTTACTTAAAAAACTAGAAAATTACGGCGTTCGAGGTACGGCTTTAAACTGGTTTTGCTCGTACCTTTCGCAAAGGCAGCAATGTGTAGAAATTGAAACTGTTAATGAACACTCAGAAATCGTTTATCATCGATCAGCATTTAGAAATATTACTGCAGGTGTACCACAAGGAAGTATACTCGGACCTATACTTTTTCTTTTATATATTAACGACCTGCCTAATTTGACCAATCATAAATACTTCCTCTTTGCTGATGACATTGCAATAATTTTTACAAATAATAATAATAATACTAATAACTATATAAATGACATAAACAAAACTATAAGATTAATAATTAAATGGCTATCAAATAATGACCTAATAGTAAACTTGACAAAAACAAATTATGTAAGATTCAACACAAACAAAATATTATCTCACATTGAATATGAAAATACTAAAATAAAAGAGGCAGAGTGTGTAAAATTTCTTGGAATAAATGTGGATAAAAATTTAAACTGGAAACAACATATTGAGATAGTCTGTGGTAAGTTGAACAGCTATTTGTACGTACTAAGACGACTTAAAAAAACCTGTTCTCTGTCCACTGTACTAACAGCATATTACGGATACGTTGCTTCGACACTCAGATACGGGCTATTGATATGGGGTAACTCCATTAACTCTAGCAAAAGTTTTGTTGCACAAAAAAAGTGCTTACGGGCAATGTTAGGCAAAGCGCCTGACGAACCTTGCAGACCCCTATTTAAAGCTTTAAATATATTGACTCTGCCTTGTATGTACATCTTGGAAATTGCTTGAAATTGAAATTGAAGATTATATGAGTTATATGATGAAAAAACATACAATCATAGTGAAAATTTTAAGGAGTATGTTAAGAAATACTCCAAAATGTTCAAAAGTGTATGTAGTATTGCAAAATCAAATTTTATTAATAATAAAATTCAAAATAGTGTTAATATTCCTAAAACTACTTGGCAAATCATTAACAGCGAAACTGGAAAGTCAAACATAAGAAACGCGGAATATAAACTGAAAATTGGTGATCGACTGTTGACATCAGATACAGAAGTTGCTGAAGCTTTTGAAAAATTCTTTGCAGACATTCCAGTTTCGACTACGAAGACATTAAATTCATCAGTCAAAGCTGCACAGTCTTTTCTTGAAAATAATGTAAATAAGTGTAAAACTAACTTTACTTGCAGGCATGTTACTGAAAGTGAGGTATTGAAAGCTTTTAAAAGTATAACAATTAAGAACACTACTGATCTGGATGGTATTTCTGTTAAAATCATCCAATCTATCATTGACGGTATTGCACCTCATTTAGCCAGTATATTTAATAATTGTGTTGATAATGGTGGGTTTCCAGATTTAATGAAACTAAGTAAAATTATTCCCGTATTTAAAGCAGGAAGCATGACTGACCCCTGTAACTTTAGACCGATTTCTATATTACCAACACTCAGCAAAATTTTTGAAAAACTTATTTTAAATCAACTAGTTGTACATTTCTATAGCAATAATATAATGAATCCGAATCAATTTGGTTTCACACGGGGTCGCTCAACAACTGATGCCGGTGTTGAGCTTATCAAACATATATTTGATGCCTGGGAGGAGTCACAGGATGCCTTTGGTGTCTTCTGTGATCTGTCCAAGGCTTTTGACTGTGTTCACTACGATACACTCCTCATGAAGCTCACCACTATGGAATCAATGATAGGGCACTTGATTTTATGAAATCCTATTTATGCAATAGAATGCAAAGAGTTGATATTAATGGAAAGAGATCATCGGGATCAGCAGTACATATGGGAGTGCCCCAGGGATCGATTCTTGGGCCTTTCTTATTCTTAGTTTATATAAATGATTTGCCATTTATGGTAAAAGACAAGTGTGAGGTCATATTGTTTGCTGATGATACCTCTTTTCTTTTTAAAGTGAGTAGGCAATTAAAGCATTGCTTTGAAGTAAACAATTGTATTGAAATCGTGGAGAATTGGTTTTCAGCCAATAACCTGCTCCTCAATGAAAATAAAACAGAGAATCTCTTCGAGAAAAGTTTAAAGAGATTGGTATCTTGACCCTTGCATCACAATATATTTATGAAAACATTATGTATATTTATAAGAATAGTAATAAATTTAAAACTAGGAAAGATAATCATGATACAAATTACTCTGTAAGGACTAGGAACGACCATAAGTTAGCGTTTCCTAAATTAAGGCTGGCTAAAAGCAGCAAATATTGGAATGTCAATACGTATATATAACGAAATTCCGAAGTCTATTCAATCCCTGCCATTCAATAAATTTAAATCAATCATTAAAAACACTCTATCTCGAAAAGCTTATTATAAAACTAAAGATTACTTAGATGATAAAAAGGCATGGGATTAAGCACAACAGGATATTCTAAAAGTTTCTAATTACTTAATAATTTTGTTTACAGCTTGGCTGTGCAGTATATGTATGACATGCTGGTGACTATCCCATTCACTTATTTTTTTGTCAAGACATCAGCAAGAACGTCATGCTCCCTCAGGCGGCATGGCTAGTGGTAGCGTCGGGTATCGGGTCACCCTCTTTCCTAAAATATGGTTGAGGAGGGTGATGGCTGGTGCTTGCGTTAACTCGTGAACGGGTGCTGCTAGCGGTGCCAGGTCGTTTTGCTAATGATACTATGACTATTTTATTCCATTCTTGTTCAAATACTCTGGTCCCAGTTTGTCATATTCGTATTGTGCATCCATAGCTAATTGCATCTGCTATGTAAGCAATTTGGTTGTGGCATGACATTGGCTCTCACAATTAGCTGTCTTGTGTTTGTTTTTTTTTCATGTCACGGTCAATTTGTAGTGTACCTATTTGTATTAATTTGATAAATCTGACTGAAAAAGAGTGCCAAGAGTTTTTTTCCGCCGGCTTTTTTTGTCTCTTGGTCTACTGTAATATCTTATTTAACAACTATCAACAACTAGTTAAAGCCGAAGTATGTGATGACTGACTTCATCAAGTGTTTTGTGAAATTCCTAAGATGAATAAAACTTTTTTTGAATTTTAAAACTAAATTTTTAAAATTCTCATTGCCTAATGTCTGGCATGTAAATACTAATTTAATTGTAAAAGGACAAGAATTGAGCCCTGTAAATTCAGCAGTGTTCCTTGGCATAACCCTAGACGCTCAACTACAATGGGGACCACACATAGAAAGATTGGCGGAGAGACTTAGTTCTGCAGCATATGCCGTCAAAAAGATGCGAAATATTTCTAATGAAGCTACTGCGCGATTGGTTTATTTTGGTTATTTTCATAGCTTAATGACATACGGCATTCTCCTTTGGGGAAATGCCGCCGATATTAAAACTATCTTTGTGCTGCAGAAACGGGCTATTCGCGCAATCTACAAACTTAATTCCAGAGCGACACTTAGAAATAAGTTTAAGGTAATAAATATTCTCACGTTTGCGTCACAATATATCTTTGAAAATCTTATGTTTGTAAAAAAGAACTTAAACATGTTCCGTAGAAAATGTGACTTACATAATGTTAATACTAGAAATAAGTATAAGCTAGCCGGCTATGATAGTAGACTTCATAAAGTCACTAACTCATTTATGGGTCAATGCATACGTTTTTATAATAAGGTTCCCACAAATATTCAAGACTTACCGCTTGATAAATTTAAAGAAACTATTAAACAAAAATTGTGTAATAAAGGCTTTTATACAATATCTGAATATATGGACGATAAAAGTCCTTGGTTGTAAATTGTTTTTCTAAAGTGCTCAATCTCCAACTCCTTCTCCAACTCCATCTCCAACTCCATTTCCAACCCCATCTCCTTCTTATCCAACACCACCACCATCTCCTTCTTGTCCATACAACAGCAAGAACGTCATGCTCCCTCAGGCGGCAAGGCTAGCGGTAGCGTCGGGTGTCAGGTCACCCTCTTCCCTAAAATATGGTTGAGGAGGGTGATGGCTGGTGCTTGCGTTATACTCGTGAACGGGTGCTGCTAGTGGTGCCAGGTCGTTTTGCTGATGACTTTATGACTTTTTTTCAACTTGACTCCGACTTCCCCATTTCCATGTCCACGTCCTGTCTTTGTCCACGACTATCCTCATCCCCATCCACATTATCTGTGTTCTCTCTCACCTCTATCGCTACGTCTATCTCTGCTTCTATCTTTACCTCTATATCTATGTCTACGTTTCTGTCTAGTACTTGATTGCCTATTGTATAAATATAATAGTAGAATCCAGAAGATCAACTCGTTCATGGGTCAAAGTGTACGCTTCATTTTATAATAAAATCCTAAAATATTTAAGATTAACCCTTTGTTAGATTTATGGATAAGTGTTGATGTGAAAAGTGATATCCGGATGCAAGAAGATGATTTCTCTTATTTTTAAAAGATGATTGCTGTTGAGTTTCTTGCCACTTCTTCTCAACAGATCGACTTTCCGAAGTGGTGGTAGATTCAGTTCAATTTGTAAATTATTTGACTTATTTCAAATGTATTTAAATACTTACGAAATAAAGAATTTTTGAGTTTGAGTTGCTATGTTTGTTAAACGTAACATTCATTATTTTACTCGAACCAGGGATGTTAGCAGGGCTGGGCGCCATGGTGATAGATTAGTGATCGATGACTTGCCACGCCTACAACTATATTTGAATCAGTCTTACGCAATGTGTGTAAAAATCACGAAGGAAATCTGCTTTGTGGTAAAAATATTCAATGCTTTACCTAGCCGATTTAAATTATTGTCGACAAATAAATTGAAAACCGAATTGTCAAGGTGGGTAAAAGAAAAATGTTTTTACTCACTTAACGAATATTTTCAATGTCAATTGGAAAAATACAATTGCAAGGTTTTTTTAAATATAAAAGAATAATTTTCTAATTTGACCAATTTAATTTATATAACTTATCATTTAAATTTATTGATTACTTTTTTTCTTTTGTTAAAATAATATTGCATGCTGATTACCAGTTTTGTATGTGGGACATTAATTATACATTGTAAACAACTATTTTTTACCATACATTGAGCAATAAATGAATTTGAATTTACAAATTGAACTGAATCTACCACCTGTACTTCAGCAAGTGCATGTACTTCGCGTGTCCGACCGAACCCCGACCAAGCGTCAAGGTTTGTCGCCGCTAAATTCAGTCGCGCGTATGTATATCTGTTATAAAATCGATATCATAATATAGATATAATCGATTACATCGGCGGCATCCGTGTCTTTGAACCGATTCGTATTTTATATAACAAAATATCAGCTGTGACGTCATAAAAGGTGTTAAAAGTCGGCACGCTTGGTTCAATATAAATCGTGACACTTGCGACATCTATGTTAATGTATGTCTGTGGTTCTATCAAATAAATATATCTATAGGCCACACAGAGTTCGGTAGGTAGCTCGGAGAACTAAAAGCGCGAGTGACCAGCGAACAACCCGCTTGCCAGCCCGCCTTATCTCGGACGTACCTAGGTATTTAGTTGAGCATTTTAAAATTATGATATCTCCTACGGTGTAGATTGAAATCAAGTGGTGTAAATAACAAACTTATTAACAATAAAATCTTTATTTATAATAATGTAATAGTTTCGATAAGGATTAATACTATATTGATATAATTCCATCGCAAATACATAGGTACCTAGTTTATATTTTTCTCAGCAGACTTATTTAATAATACATAAAAAAACCACTTAAACATTTGTCTCGCATGGGAATCGAACCCAAGCGCTTGCGTGTTAGTGGTTCTTTGGCAATTGCGCCACGGAGAATCGAATCAAGGCGGTGCTTAACTATTGGTCGAACATCTAGACTGAAATAATTTGTAGTCAAAGAATTATATGAGAGCAAGGAGGACGGCCGAGATTCGAACCCGCACTTCAGGGAACCATATAAAGGTTACACGGATCTCTACTATTCATATTTCATCTACAAAATACTACAATCTTTCTGAAACCGTAGCACGCAAGTATTTTTTTGTCTCTGCCTCAACGCAACATCTTTACACAATCTATTTATTATTGACTGCGCTTAGACGGGTATATTCGAAATACAAATAAGTGATTGATTGGCGCGAAACTGTAAGCTGTTCTTCAAAAGTTCAAATAGATCCGAGTTGTTAAACGTTTTGCACTCTGACTGGTTGCATTCCAACACGCTGAGGAGTTTTTCTTTGATTTTTTCGGAAACGGTATGATGAGCCACTTTCGGTGAAACTCTGTTAGATTTCTTGTAAAGGACGTCTGCGTAAATGGTCAGGTTCATTCCTACAACATCATAGTTTTTCTTCACTTCGCTCCGTGACATCCGACCTAGTAAATAACCTGAAAATGGAGATTTCATTATTACTGTCTGCTGTAAGCCAATCTAGTTCTTACGTGAAAGTCAGAAGGTAGAAATTCGAGGTTGAGATATGGTTTTGAGCATTTTGTGGTGATTTATTTTTGTTTGAGCACGTGTTGTTGTAGTAATCATAAATAATAAATTACTCAAACTGAGACACCCAACTATGTGGTCTTAAGAAACGCTTTTTGACTTATGGAGACCCCATACCATAAGTCAAGCTTAGGTGGTATTTTGACGGTATCTGCGGTGCAGTGGCATTAACGCTACTGCGCCAATCGTGAGGTCACGGCTTCGATTCCCATACGGAACAAAAAATGTTCCGTGTCTGGGTGTTTATACAAGGTGTTCTTTTTGATATCACTTTGAGGTTTTGTTCCTTACTAAAAAGTAATACTTTTTGCCAAAGAATATGTGGTTCAAAAGTGCATACTTTCCAAGATCAATCTTAATATAATGAGTTCATAAATTATCACCCTTGTAAAATCTCTTTAACATTCATTCAATAGACGCGTGTCACTGAAGCCATACAATAAACAACAAAAACATTTTAAACGTTGAGGAACGTTGCATACAATGTACAACGCAAAACGTTACGAGCTGTACCTATGCGTAGCGATAAAAAGGGATAGAAAATGCCACGTTGTCATACTTCGCATAAAGGTGTTTTACATCCGATGAAATGATATAAAAACAAAAAAAATTGAAAAATTATTCACATGTTATTTGATTCTAATTAATACCCTAGCTAGAGTTATGGGAAATCAAGCGGAACACCTTGTGTATGTATTTATATTCTAGGTTCCCCCCTAGTTCGCTACATGGTATCCCATATCACAAGCTTTGCTTACTTTGGGGCCATGTAGTTGGTGTGATTGTCTGGGGATTTTTTTTTAAATTCTAGTATGTACCTATACTCGAAAAGTTCGTTTCCTAAACTAGCTCTGCTGGGGTTCAAACCCTTGGTCCCTCACGCCGGCGCAGCCGAATACTGGACCAAAGCACTGTGGTGGCAGTCAAATATACCTTTACTTCGTCACTTTACCTGCCATCACCTCAGATTTTTATTTGAATACCAAATCAATAGTCGGCGCTGTTTCTGAGGATATCACGACTCTTTGTAAAGAGCCCACTGCAGGGCTATGAGTCTCCTCTTCCCTGGGTGACGAGGAGGTATAGGCCATAATCCACCAGTGCTGGGTGGTGGATGTCAGAATTTTCAGGGCGCTGAAAATGGCTTCTGACAAAACCTAACGACTACTGTATACAAGTATACAGCACCCGGGACCGACTGTTTAAGTGCCCTCCGAAGCACGGAAATCGCCGTGAGAAATGAATTGTCGGCGGTCACCCATCCAAGTGCCGGCCGCGCCGAGCGTTGCTTGATCTGTGATATCGTTTGACACACACAGTAACCACGGCGCCACGACGACTCCGGACATACTGTCACATCAACCCCAAATTAGCGGTTTAAGGGTAACTTCGTAAGAGTTGCAGATTTCTACTAACTTTCATTTGCTGCTTTTACTAGACTATCACGGACCACGGGCGGTTTTAACCGAATAACTTTTGACCTCCAAGAATTTGTGGATAAAGCGTAGCATATAAACTTCCTCAACATTTTTAAATTCACAAAACAATTTCAGACTTATCTATTTATCGTTTTTTTTTTATTTTTTTAATCTATAGTTTCCTACTTAGATTACCTGGTTTAAACATATTTAAAACTTACTGAGAATTATTAGAAAAGATACCTACACCAATAAGCATTTAAGTTCTAATAAGTACCCATATTTAATACAAATTTTTAACTGGCACTTTTTTTTTGGACAATTATTATGAATATTCTTGATTAGAAATCGAGCGAGTGGATTTTGAAAAAAGAAAAATTTTAGAGTAAGACCTGTGCAAACGGAGATTATTCACTTTGATGATCTTATACCACCAACCAAATTTGACAAAGATTTAAAAATATAAGTGAAGTCGGTTTTTTAATGCCCTGCATTCATTGATTGAATATGCGTGTTTGTTGTTCTAGGTACGCGAAAGTATATCAAATCAGGCTCAGGAACTTACGCCTACATTTATCATGCAATATTTAAGTCCTCTATTTTTTTCTCTTAATTACAGTGCTATAAAAATAATTTAAATTACCTAAATAATTTATTTAAGCCGTTATTTATATAAAAATATTATTTGATCCCAATAGATTACTAAAAAAAAAGTTTAGTAGCCGAGACAGCGGAGAACTAGTCTCAAAACAATTGACATGTTCAGTTTTTGGACTAACGCTTTATAAAAATAGTTAAAAATATACTCTTACCTCCACATATACAGATAACTCCAAAAAATATTCCCATTATCAGGAACAGCCGCGTAGTTGCTTGCGATGAGGTCGCCATGTAGTCTCGTTCGCGCGTTCTTCGCGCATTCGTATTTTTTTAACTTTTTTTTAATTTCCTTAACGGCACTAGCGAAGAGGAACGGCCAGCCACTGGGTCTGGCGGGAATTTGTGCCTCTCGCACGACCGTGATTCCTATTTTATTTTGGGACATCGTGTTTTGTCTGCTATGCGCGATGAATGAATTTTTCCGTTTAATAACATAAAATTGGGCAATGTTATTTGTCAAGAACAAGGTATTTTTCAGGGTCTTTGGTGTATGTTATGAATGCGTTATGTTGATATGATATCATTTCTAAGGATATTTTGTTTTAATATTGTTAATATAAAATTAACTAGCGACCCGCCCCGGCTTCGCACGGGTGCAATGCTGATACTAAATACACTATAGAAAAACTCGCTCAGCGACTTGCTTACTCTTAAAAGAGGTTATTTGAAATGCGTTATTATAACGGCGTATATTGCGCATGAATTGCTTGGATTTCTGATGATCACCCGTAAGAAGAGAGTGAAGTGGTTCAGGTGGAGGGAGAACTTCTTCTAATTTGACTTTTCCTTGTAAGCAACACATGTATTTCGATTCGTCCTTGAATTTCAATGCCAAGCAATGTTCACACACTACTGACATAGTACCTACAACAAAAGATACCTATTCTATTAAGTACTTTTTCTGAACTTACATATCTCACCTTAAATCACGATTATTGAAAATAATTTCCCTAATATTAAATTGATCTAACTGTAAATTTTAATCAAGATCTTAATAGAAAATTGCAATCCATAAATTATGGTTTTATTTAATCTAATCTTATCTCACCTTATGTAGGTACTTATAATTACTATAAGTGCGATTTAAAAATGGGTAGTATTTAATCGAGTAACTGTAAATAAAAATTTTAGGTGACAAAAATAATGAATTTGGCTTACTGTTTTAATTAAGTGAGCGACTGAGAGCGAGTGACGAAGAATCAATGAAACAGCGACTTAAAAACACTTTTGACCATGTCGGGATTGTCCAGGGTTGACTATAATAGCTGACCAGGTTTATGGCGCTTCGCCGGCCGCTGCCGCGGCACCGCTCGCTTCGCTCGCTCGGCTCGCGCACGTGTATAACTATATGCAACCTAACATGCTCCTCCTCGCTGCGCTCGTCGTCGCACCTAACCGTACTGATTCCGCCTTCCGGTGCGGGAGCCCTTCTCGTAACTTATCTCTTTCATCGCAATGTATATGTGTTTTAGTCGCTCACTTAGTAATTCAATCGCAATATTAATATTTAAAACCGTTCATTTTCATATATTTTTCAAGACAGTCCAAATTTGTTTTTTAGTCGCTCGTTTTATTATTTCCAGTCCAAATTTGTTTTTTAGTCGCTCGTTTTATTATTTCCCTTTAAAAATTAACCTTAGAATAGAATATAATTTATAGTTAAAAACTACTATCATACAATTATTTATCGTAACTTACTTATAATTACTGATACGTTGTCGCGCTGAAAAGCACGTTTTTAATTTTAATAATAAACGCGTCCGATCGCTGCTAAATTCAAAGTGCTATAGAGAATACGTCCCGCAATTTTTAAATCTGTAATATCTTCGAAAATATTCACTTAAATCATACGGTGTAAAGAGTCATATAGATCTATATTAAATGAACAATGTATTCAAGGTATTTAATTGGTTAAGGATTAATGCTGTATTGGTTAAAATCGCTTCGAAAATTAGCCATTATTTGTCGTAAAAAGTAAATGACAAAAAAAAGTTATTGTGGGTTATCCATAAGAGATAGACATATACCATCACGGACTTTTCTGTAGACCTTTTCAATGTGTACAATACAAGTTAGTACATTATTTTGATATCACTCGTAGGGTTCAGCCTGCGTTTGCAATGTAAGCGGAAAAAATGTAATTATTTACGACATCACATTAGAAACCTCAAAAATAACAGTACTTCTCCACTATTTAATGGATGTTATTATACATATAAACCTTCCTCTTGAATCACTCTATCTATTAAAACCGCATCAAATTCCGTTGCGTAGTTTCAAAGATTTAAGCATACAAAGGGACATAGGGACAGAGAAAGCGACTTTGTTTTATACTATGTAGTGATATCACACAAATATTTAAAGCTACTAATATGTTCAATATTTAGTTTTAAATTTTACACACCGCTAAAGTTAAAAAAAACGCTAGGTCGACCCATAGTCTAGCAAATATTTGCGTTTTTTTAGGTGAAAAATTGATTTTTTCTTTTAAGGTCTGGTCGGGCATAGTTAATAAAAATCTGCTGACAAAAGACAGCTATTGTAAATCAAGAAAATAGTTAAAAATTTACCATATAGAACTTATCTTAGAAACTGACTGAACATTATCAACAATTTCAGAGTTTCTTTTTCAATGACACGGTTAATCCAGCGCTTGTTTAATCTTTCGATAATATATTTATTTAATTGCTCCAGTCGTGCGTGTATGTGCAGGCAGAATCAGAATTATAATTTCTCATTTAAAATGTTAGTACGATTCACACTGCCATAATAATTATTAAAATAAGAATATTATGTAATAAATGCACATCAACAAAACAAAATAAAAAAAAAACATATTTTAGTTTTATAAACATTTATTAAAAATACTTACGAGATAATGTCTATTAATCAAATAATATAAAAAAAAAAACTTATTATTACATGTAATTTTCAGCTTGTCCTCTAGTCTACATAATATTAAACAAGAATTGAAAATTAACAAAATTGGAAGAATAGATTTATGAAAACATAAAAAATCTTTAGAAATGAAATCAAATTGAAACCGGAAATAAATCATTAAATATTTTAAATGCGACAATAATTTTAGCAGAAGTTAACTATGTTTAGCCGCGTTAACAATCACACATAGAACTTAAAGATAAATTCGACTTATAAATGAAGATAATTTATTTACACTTATTCGAAAAGGTGAACCCGAGATCGACTAGCCACGATTTAGTGTTGTGGTCACTACAATACAATGCCACGTAACTGTAGCTCTGATATGGCCTAGAGAGATTGACTGATTATGAGCTTTATGTAAGCAAACTCCCACTTAAATACTTAACTCTCAGTTGTAGTATATCCTTAGTCTACGTCAATTCGTTATTGTTTTTTGGTAGTCAGGTAAAGATAAATATTTACAAGAGGTATTGATACAATCGCCTACAGTAGTATGTATTCAATCCAGAGAAGGACTGCATATTTGTGTGACCAATGTTAGTACGTTTATTTCTCATATTTATATTGTGATTTCTTTAAGGTTTTATAGCTGGTGCTAGTTCAACTTGTTTAAATTATTTATTTACGACGTAATCTTAATTAATATTAACTTTGACTGATATGCTATTCGTTTGCATTTAACAAAATGATAACGTTATACTAATCAATTGAACACAAACTATTGCAAGCGATAGAACCAAGTACGTACCTACCTACCTATTAGGCTGCAAACTGGACGTCAGCGGGCGCTCGAGCGATTTGTCGCAGTTTCATAAAAACTCAACACTTTCTATCGTGTCGCGGAAAACGCTGCCCGCGCCGCTATCGCTCTCGCTGTCGCTGCCGTCCAGTTTGCAGCCTTACTGGGTAAAAACTTAACCGTTTACCCTAATCTCTCGCTTTCATTTCAGCTTTGGAAACACCAGACCCACCTGTGATGTATGAATAACCTCTAAATATCTTGTTCTGAAATTAGGTTTAAACTAAGACAGATTTTTGGCCATGAAGTTGTAAATTACTAAAGAAAAGATTAAAAAAGGAGGGTCCAGTTTCACTGAAGCCACTATTATCTACTCTATTTCACCGGTTTGTCCTGACTAGTAGGGCCCATGTTGAACAACAGCTTGAGGTCTTCGATGGTTAATTTGGAGGCGCTATTCTTGGCGCCTGTGAGCACAGCTTCTGCCAGCTTTAGCTTAGCTTGCTGCAGGTTTCGTATGGACTGCTCAACTGTGTCCACGCACATGAATCTGTGAAAGAGATTTATATGTAAGTATTATTAAAATTGGTGTTTTTGTTTTTGTTTAATAAAGTCTAGAAGTATTGTGACGATTTTGAAAATACTTAAATACCGTTAGAAAGATAGGTTGTTCAGATTTCATGAAGAAATTATTATTCTTATTGAATCAAGATTTCAGCTGCTACTAGGCAAACTATATCTACTAGGGTTTTTGTATTGTATTTAAATTTTCAATCCACATTCTTTCATGTCAATGTGGTATTATAGGTGAGAAAAAATTATCTTTAAAAAGGACTGTACTAAAAGTGAAAAAATGGTCATTTGAACATAGGGCAAGTCATCACATTTATATCTATACAAATAAATAAAATTGGAGTGCCTGTAATATTGAAATAACCGTTTTTTACTACATGCATATAAATGTATATACGGCACATACCTACACCAAAATAGCTTTTTTTACAATTTTTGTCTGTCTGTCTGTATGTCTGTCCGTCTGTTTGTTCCGGCTAATCGCTGAACCGATTTTGGCAAGTAGCTAATGTAATAAGGAGTAACTTAGGCTGTTTTTATTTTAGAAAAAAATTATAGAAAAGTTTCAGAAATCTATACAAATAAATAAAATTGGAGTGTCTGTTTGTAATATTGAAATACCCGTTTTTTACTAAATGCATATGAATATTCAGTGTGTCTGGTCACCGGTGTCGGACCCGTTAAGGTGAAGTAATGTGATAAATTTTATCGACAAAACCACAGTAAAAAGGCACTTTGTCTGTATAGAAACGGCGGCCATTTTAATTTTTGCTTTATTGCGTTCGGATGAGTTTATTTAATTAGCAATATTTACCGATGTAAAGGTCCTACAGACATAAAAGTACATTTCGATCGACAACTAAAAAAGTTGGTGATAAGATAACACTAAAAAAAATATCAAAAACTCACATTAAAACCTTAAAAAATACTTGAGACGTAAAAGGTGTAAAAAAATTGGTGGTTTTTTTTACTATTTAAATGTTTTGAAAACATTTAGACCATTATTATTACGTTATTGATCAAAAGTGGGTTTTTTATTGTAAATAAATTGATCTTTTACCACTTGATTTCAATCAACACCGTAGGAGATATCATAAGTTTAAAATCCGCAAAAAAGTAGGTACGTTCGGGATAAGGCGCGGCGGGCTGGCGAGCGGGTTGTTCGGTGGTTATAGTCTTCGAGATACCTACCGAACTCTGTGTGGCCAATATTCCCCCAAGTTTTATTCTTATTCCACTTATAGTTATTTGATTGAATCACCTAATTTGTTATCGTGTTCAAAGTCAGACTACCTTCAACTATTTCTGCGCAATAATTGTAACTGTTTCAATTCTTTTGAATGGACCAGCAATAATTGGTTCAACAGTACTTCTATCCTTGCAGTCGAATGATTCCCAAAACTAAAAAAAATACTACAATAGGTCGTAGATACTTTTTACTAAGCCCAAGTTGGACATATAATATATAATACATATAAATGTCTCCAATGATAATAAGTGTTGATGAGGTCGAAGATAATAGCAAACAGGTTTATTATAGAACTTGCCCTTCATAAAATGTTTTCAGGACACATCACCGCTGGAGTGGAGATATTTCAATCAGGCGACCCTCAAGGGGTCCTGCCGCGCTTATCCTGGCACGGCAACTTCTTTCACAACACTAACAGTTACTCACTGGGAAACTTTTATATCACAAGTATCACATCTGTGCACACATGGAATTTTTTTTTCATACAAACTATAAATTATTTTATTTCCCGGTCCCGTGGGAATTTCGGGAATTCCTTTCATAGCACAACCAGTCACTCTTTGAAGAACCTTCATGCCAAGTATCACAACCATGCACTCAAGGAATAAGATTTTTCATGCGAACTAAAAAGTCCAACCTCTTCTCGTGGGAATTTCGGGAATCCCTTACATAATACAAACAGACACTTATTGAGAAACCTTTATACCAAGTATCACATCCGCGCACTCAAGGAATATTTTTTTTTTCATACAAACTAAAACATCATATATTTCTTGTTCCCGTGGGAATTTCGGGAATTGCCTTTATAACACAACCAGTCATTTTTTGAAGAACCTTTATGCCAAGTATCATATCCCTTTATGCCAAGTATCATATCCGTGCACTCAAGGAATAAGATTTTTCATACAAACTAAAAAGTCCAATTATTCCCGTTCCCGTGGGAATTTCGGGAATTCCTTTCTTAGTGCGCCCCTACATCCCCTAAAGAATATATGTTCCAAATTTCAGCTCGCTATACCCAGTAGTTACGGCTGTACGTTGTCTGTCAGTCACTCAGTAACTCAGTCAGTAACGGAACAGTTTTATATACATATATGGATTTGCTTGTTATGTACTTTTTAGTTTAAATTTACTGTATTAGGCAGTCGAGTTTTTAATTTTTGTAGCTATAGAATATTTAAACACGTAAGTGATTAATTTGCAAAGATTTATTGTATTAATATGAGTATCTACCGATTAATATTACTATGTATAAATATGTATAAACATTAAGTTTTATAATAACGGTAGGTATACAGTTTGGAGAAGTACATAAAAGACTATCTTAAAACAATTTAGACGATCAGATAACCTACTCCACAAGCCATATCGATTTGGAATGGAAAAAAACACCCTGTATGTCACGTAGGTGAAAGTCAAAAGTCGGATCGCGAACACATTGTTTCTGTGGTATATTGCTACATCATAGCAACTGTAAAAAGGCCAAGGTTAGACAAGGCCACGCTCCACGAGGGACTCGTTGATGGTCATCTATATTTGCTGACATAAAGTTCATCAAATAATGTTTCGTAATAAAAAAAAACAGTATCTAGAATTTGGGTTTGCTGGATTATCAGGCTACATAAAAAACAAATAGTGTCGCCATGAAAAGTTAATATATTTAATTCTACTATTAAAGATAAACGGTAGATCCAAAACAGACTTAAATGATAAGACATCTTTAAATCACTCATTGATAAAGAACAGATACAGTAGAGCCCATGGCAACACACTCGTTGGCACCTCTTCAAACTGCTACAAGTAGGTATGTGGCGTATTAAGATAAATGAAAGAAAATACTTTTTATCTTACGACCACTATGGCAATGGGGTAAACCTGTCTGCCTCAGACGCCAGTGGTTGCGGGTTCGATTCCCGCACGGAACAAGAAAAAAAAAAGTTCCGTGTCTGGATATTTACTTATTTATGTATTTATATTCTAGGTTCCCCCCTAGTTCGCTACATGGTATCCCATAACACAAGCTATGCTTACTCTGGGGCAATGTAGTTAGTGTGATTGTCTGGGGATTTACTTTGACTTATCTTTAGTATCTAATACGTTACCGTCTAAATACTCTACACAAAGATTTCTGTTTATTTTTCTTCTATATTGTTTCTTTTTTTAAACTTAATCTTAAATGCATTCCTTTTAATGGTTGCCTGGAAGAAATCGCTTGCCTGGAAGAAATAAGGCCGCCTACTTGTCAATATGTATATAATTCATCGTAATTTTAATATTGTATTTCTTATTATTATTTAGTGTCTCTAAAGCTACACGCTATCTTAGGTTATTATTATTAATACGATAGATTGGTTTGGTTAAATACTCTTGTATTACCTATTGTGGATTAAAAGTTTTTCAGCCAAAATACTCTGCCCTACGTATTCAATCTATAGAAATCAACGTAAACATTCTCCGAAATGATGCATATTTTGTAAAAAAAAAAAAAAATTCAAAGAAGTACCCAACCGATTTCGATGAAATTTATATGGGACTAACTATGAAGTATCCTCTATCATATGAAACAACTATTTTCAAAATCGATTCATAATTTTCCGAAATATCATGTAACAAAGACACAAAAAAAACATACAGACGAATTGAGAGCCTCCTCCTTTTTTGAAAGTCGGTTGAAAAAGAGTTGCCTTGAATATATCACTTATGTAGTGAAAAAACCGCTGCATTTATCTTTTTAAACTCATGTAACTTTACAATATGAATGATATACTCTTACGTTATTTTCTGTGAATTTTATACGAGACTGTCATCTCAATCACATAAATATACTAGGGTGACATATTTTTGTAGCATTCGTGGCCAAATTTTCGAGTTATCATCTCAGGAATCTTGAATTCCGAGACATTGTTATCTCGGACACCTTCGGTTAGGTAAATATTTTGGGAATATTTGGCAGCGCGACAAGAGGGTGACGAGAGAATATTAACAACTTTTATAGCTCAGCGTAGTAGGAATATGTTCGTCGTTGTGTTTTAGATGCGTCATATGTCTGTCAATAATGTAGGTCTATTTTATTGTTTATGTTTTAACGACAGTTGTGGCTCTTAAGTAAATTTTCTTCCAACTATGCTTTAATTTCATCACAATCACGCTAAAAACTCAGTACAAAGCGAGTCTTTAATGCTCTAGAGCAATAAAAATGTATGAAATTTCATTACTGCACAGTTCTTTTTTAATCGCACCAAAAGGTGCCAATCTCAATGGATTAGCTCTATTCAGCCAGCCGATATCAATACTTTTTTTACGTACTTATTATTCGTTTCTATCCTACTTGTTCCAAATTTAAAAAATGATTGCTAGTAACTCTGATTTAAAAATGAAAGAAATTTAAAAAAGTGATTTCTTACGTTTAATAATTGCTCAAGTATAACTTTTAATTTCAATAATTAAACTTCTATTTTAAGAGTTTGATATGAGTTTCTTTTATCTACTATTCCTATAGGTAATAGTTGAAAGAAAAGCAGATTATGCACCTCGCCTTAAGTAATTTATATTGCCCTCGTGCCTGTTAGATTAGAGCCCTCGCTCACGCTCTGGCTATGAATCAGGCATTCGGTGCAATAATAAATTACTTAAGGCGAGGTGCATAATCTGCTTTGCAATTATCTACTATTATTAAACAGATATTGTAACTAAATTTGTTTAAAATTCTTTAAATATTATAAACGTGAAATATGCAAGGGAGGACTGGGAGCGAAAGAAAAACGTAGAATGTACCAGCTGCTTCTCTTCCCGGGCATACTGTAAAAGTCAATTAAGGGACAGAGGTTTTATTGGCGTTTTTGTGGGCGATAGGCTGCGTGATAACACCCTTTCACTGCAATAGTCTCTATTCGTCATTATTATACCTCCAAGGTCAAACGTGACATCAGTCAGATTGTCTTATAGTGTTCTGCCCATACGGGATACAGGCGTGAAGTTATGTATGTATGTAAAAATGTAAGGATACTGTTACTCTTTCTTGCTACAACAACTTATCAACGTGACGGTTTAAATAGAACGTAAAGTAATATAGTTCTCGTCAAAAAATAAAAATAAATAAGAGAATATCGTAAAGTTAAATTAATTAAAATCAAATTTATTGGAATTCGGAAAGGAATAAGATACGTTTTAGGTAGCATATTCGATAATTTATAATGAAATTCCCGAATCAATAGGAATGATTAAGGATGACAAACAATTCAGGACGGTTCTAAATGGCTTCCTTGCTGAAAAAGCATTTTATGATCTGAAAGAATTTTTGAACGAATAACTTTATTAACGATACCAAATACTTGATAACATTATTAGAATAATAACTTTCAATAATTTTATATTGCTCTTTACTGAACCTGACTTAGTTGATAATTATAGTTTTTAAGGTTTTAACATTTACAACAATAGTTATTATTATTATTATGTGTTTATGCTTTACATTCACCTTAGTCAAAAAGACTAAGGGTTAAAGATGGAACATCTATGCGAGCTTTTGGCTAAGACATGATGCTTATAACTGAATTATATTGAGAGAAATTTTCGCACGAGTCGGCAAGTGTTCATTATTACTGCTTTTTGCAGCTGTATGAAAGATAGTGGATGCATTTCTAATAGTTTAAGTGACTGATGGAGTGTTTTGGGAATTACGCCTGTAGATGAGAGTATGATCGGAATTGTAGTTACGGAATGAGCACGCCATTGCCTTTTAATTTCTATACCCAGGTCAATGTATTTGTTAAGTTTTTCAGTATGAGTCGTCTGGAGGTTGTGTGTATTAGGTATAGCTACATCAATAAGATAAACAGTGTTGTTGATTTTATCATGGAGGGTGATGTCTGGTCTATTGCATGATATTGTTTTGTCAGTGAGTATAGTTCGGTCCCAGTATAGTTTTACGTTGGCGTTTTCAATGACAACATCTGGCTTATATTTGTAGTAAGGGATCTTTTCCTGTAACAATTTGAATTTATAGGCTATGTGCTGATGGATGATTGCTGATACTTGGTCGTGTCTGTGTTTATAATCAGTCTGGGCTATTGCTGTACAGGCTCCTGTTATGTGTTGAATAGTTTCTGGACTACTGTGGCATTTTCTGCAAAGGTCAGAGTGTAAAAGGCGGTCTCGTATAATGTACTTGCAGTAGTTTTTGGTATCTATTACTTGGTCTTGTATGGCCAACATAAATCCCTCCGTCTCCGGGAACAACTCACCTCTCTTTAACCAAGCGTTTGACGCAACCTTGTCAACGGCTGGGTTGGTTAAGTCGGCTCGATGTCGGCCATGGAGTGATTTTTGTGACCATTGTTGTATTTTCTGTTCTTTGGTGGTTTGTGGAGGTTGGTATGTGGTATCAGTTAGATTTAATGGTGTTAGTTTTTTATCGGCGTTGACTACAGCTTTATGCAAATTTGAGTGTGATTGCCTGTTATAGAAGTATGTCCTGAGAGAAGTAAGCTGTTTGCTATGAAGGTTTTGGATATCAATAATGCCTCTACCGCCTTTTACCCGTGGTAACGTTAAGCGTTGGGTGCAGGTTCGTGGGTGATGCTTCCTATATTTAGTCATTAGCACATTAATGATTCTTTGCATCTTTTTGATATCTGTCTGAGACCATTGTATGGTGCCGAATGAGTAAGAAAGAACCGGAATGGCATAGGAATTTATGGCTTTTATGGTGTGACGCGAATTAAGGTTTGTGTTTAAAATTTTATGAAGCCTGTCTTTGAATTTTTGAAGAATTGAGTTTTTAGTTTATTTTTGATGAATTTGCTTGGATTGATGAAAACCGAGGTATTTGTATCCTGTCAATACATCTAGTGGTGCTATTTGTTGTTGACTAGATAAAGTGTGAGTGACTTCAACAATTTTTTCCTCTGTGAACTGATTGTATGGCACATTTATCAATTCCGAACTGCATATTTATATCAGTAGAAAAAGACTCGGTGGTTTCAGCTAATTTGTGTATTTCTGTGGGATTGGAAGCAAAAAGTTTTATGTCATCCATATACATTAAATGGGTAATGTTATGGGAGCTATTGTTGGTGTGAATTTGAAACCCTGTTTCAGTGTTGTTTAACAGTTCGGACAATGGATTTAAAGCTAGACAGAACCAAAGTGGACTCAGAGCGTCACCTTGAAAAATTCCTCGTCGGATTTTAATAAATTCAGTTTCAGCGGCACTGGATTGACTATGGAGTTTTAATTTAGTTCGCCAAGATTGCATAGCGGTATTTAAAAAGTTTACTATTATAGGATTTATTTTATATATATTGAGAACATGAATTAACCAAGAGTGAGGCACCGAGTCAAAGGCTTTTTGGTAGTCTATATACATCGTATATATATCGCGTCTGTTCCTAAGGGCTTGCCGAGATATCACACTATCAATAATAAGTTGCTCTTTGCAGCCCTGGGTTCGCTTCCTGCATCCTTTCTGTTCTTCGGCAATTATGTTATTAGTGTTTGTATATATTGAGATCAGTTCGGCGATACAGGAGGTTATGATCTTATATATATTTTGAAGGCAAGTTATTGGGCGGTATTTAGCAGGATTTGTGGAGGGTGTGGTTTCTTTTGGAATCATGTATGTCTGGCCTTCTGTGATAAAATGTGGAATTGTTTCAGGATTTTTTATAAAATTATTTATGTGTTCTAATAGTCTTTCGTGAGTGGTGGTGAATTTTTTAAACCAATAATTGTGCAGTTTATCCGAGCCCGTAGCCTTCCAGTTGTGGGTTTTATCAATAACCATTTTTAACAAATCCATACTTATATTTTCATAATTCATTGTCGGCAGGTTCAAAAATTTTTGCTCATAGTTTTGTATCCAAGCACCGTTGACATGATTAACCGGGTTGGACCATATATTTGACCAAAAAGAACTTAAGTCTTCAGGTGTAGGTGAGACATTCTCAGTAGTAGGAGTCTGTGTGGGAGCTTGTAAATGTCTGTAGAAACCTTTTTCATTGTTTTGAAATAATTTGTTCTGTGTTTTCCTAAGTGTAGTTTGTTTATATCTGCGTAATCTGCTTGAAAGTGTATTTAGTTTCTGTTTCAAAGTATCGAGGAAATGTGGTAATTCGGTATTATTATTTTCGTGTTGCGAGTGGATTGAATACTTTAATTTGATTTTTTCTACGTGTTTTGTAAGGGAGCGACTATTGTTGCCTCTCATATATTCGGTGACACGACTGATGTGGGTTCTAAGATCGGCTATTCTTTTCTGTAAACGCCTTTGCCAAGCTGGTGTTTTGTCACATTTTGTCACACTAGATGATGAGTGGTAAATTTTGGCTCCAGTAATTTTAGCTGTTGTATATGCCGCACAGTAAATTATTAAATGGGTGGTTTCAAAGCTCGCATCCGCAGAAAGAAAATTAGGGAGCACGTGGTTATTTATATGATAGATTATTGCACTTAATTTTTTTGAGGTTTTTAGTTTCGGCAAATATGGTCTTAATGTAGGATCTGTGTTTTTAAATGTATCAAAAGTGTTGTTAAATATATGTTGTATGTTTTCTACAGTCTCCTCGGGCAAATAATTAGGTATTGGTGATTGATTATCAGCTCTGTTTAATGTCTCAGACACATTGGTTTCTGATAACGGAGTTGTTTCTTCATCGATTAATGGTGAAGCTGTTATACCGTGAACGAGTGTAGTTAGGGTTTCCATATTACTCTCGTCAGATTGAGTTTGGTTTTTAGGAAAGACAGAACTACGAATTTCGTCTATTTTAGTTTGGGTGATTAGTTTATTGTTTATAATTACTCTACGTTGGTCAGCAATTCTTTGCTCACTAAGGTGGGATAATTCGGGGTATTTGGTTATAAGCTGTTGATACATTTTACTTCGATATGCAGTCATGTTTGTTTCGTTATCAGTTACTTCAAAATAAATTCTAATTATCGATTCATTGATTGCGTCTGACCATCTCATTCGTCTAGTCCCGTTTGATATAAGGGATGCAGGTGTAAATGTAGGATTAATGTTATTAAGATAAGTTGTAACTTCGGTTCTTATTTCATCTAAGGTACTTGGAGAGAGAAGATTGTTATTTATAATAGCTCTTCGTTGACAGCCTACCCTTTGCTTAGATGCCTCCATGTGCGGAAATTTCTCGATAAATTGTTGGTGTAGTGGGTCTAAATAACCCTTGATAGATGTTTCTAGTTTCGTCACGACAAGGTAAGTACGCCATATAAATTTATTCATAGCTTCAGACCATTTCTTTCGTGACCGTGTGGTGCCTGCGACGGATGCAAGGTTTGCGGCGGTTGCCTCCTGCATAACATCAGCAGACATTGGTGATGATTCATTTGATTGAGGGTGGGATGGTAAGGAAAATGAATACGGTGATGAGCTGGGTGATTGAAATAAGCTATTAGATGATGATGAGGGTGTTAATGACTGATTTGAAGTCGTATCGGCTGTAGTATTTTGTTCGAGGGGAACCCGCCTGCTCAGTCCCCCGTCGCCAACGGTTCGCATGCTGAGGTATCCAGCGTCGGCTCCAGATACGCCCCGGCGACCCCCGGGAAGCGACTGCAAATTATATTTCTTACGTTGACTTTCCATATTACTCTCTTCGAGGTTACCATAGCCTTGTTAGCCGTGTAAGTTTCAATAGTACACGTATCCGCCCCCCACGTGAGCTCGTTGTTTAGCTCGGACGAAAGGTTGGATTTGAGGGGGCTTATTATTATTATTATTATGAATGATATATTAATATATCATAATAATATTATTATTATTATCATAATAATTATATTATTATGATGAATAGTTCGCCGGTTTCTGTCCCTCTTGCCCTGATCCCAGACCGACTGGTCAAATTGTCGGGTCTTTCCGCCGAAAGGCGTGTAGCTTTAGGTATAAATAATAATAATAATAAAACGTTTATTTTTAGACCAGTGATCCATAGTTTGTTAGTAAAACATTGTAGAAACTTAAAGACTAGTGTTAGTAGGCATAATAATAATAACATAGCTGCGCCCATAATATTTGTAACATCTCTACTATGTAACTACCTATGATTATGAATAAATGATTTGATTAATGAATGAATTTGAATAAAATTCCCGAGGGATCGCAATCAACGCGGGTGAAGTCGCCAGGAACAATTAATACAGCAGGGCCACCATGCAACCATCGATAAAGACTCAAAGCGACAAGATAAATATTCTTTATTACTTTATCCTATCATGTTAGCTAAGATGCGCACCATAATAGGTAGAATTACTCGATTCAACACCATGATTAAGCTCACAGAACCAATGATGCCAATTTCTAAAAAAATACATACTTTAAGAGTCATATTCTAAGAAAAAATGGACATAAAGACCCTTGTATTTTCCTTGACATTTCGTTGTCGTTGGTTGCATGCTAGCCCCGCAGATCACTGAATAATGAACACTCAGCCCTACCGCCCCTGGATAAGCGGGTTTTCTGGTAGAAATCGCTTTAAGCGATAAGGCCGCAGTTTTGTGGCAATAAAGAATATTTTAATATTATTATAAGCGTGTCGTAAGAGGCGACTAATCCGAGAAGCCCCAGCTTGGTTGTAGGATACCGTCAAGCTCCGACTGGCTAGAGACCAATCTTCATAAAAATCTACCGCCAAAATTACCGCTCCAGCTGTGTTCCAGATGTGTTTGCGATATTTTATTGAGAGCCAGTACTTTCCTAGGCCCGTATGCTTTTATTTTCGACCTAAAGCTACTGTTACACATGTTCGAAAAAAGCATGATTAATGGCGGGTTTCAATATTCAACTGACTGGTATGAGTAACCGATACAGGTAGAAAACTGGTAGAAAAAATATAGCATTTCACAATATCTATTAGCTACGAGTAAATTCTCAAATTTGGCATGGGCCCTCTTTACATGACGTTCTTCTAAGAAAATAGGCGATATGTGATTTATAGAATATCACGCATTCGCAAATTATTTGTATGATATTTGAACTAAATAAGTATACAAACTTATTAAATTTATTCTTGCTATGTTTTGGTATTCGATAAATTTATTATAGTATGTTTTTAGAGCTTTTTATTAATAACTGCGTTTATTTGCTTACGTAAAACGAAACGCCAAACCTTTGACTTATTTTGCCATTGGTTCATCATCATCATCATCACAACTCTTTGTAATAAGCCCACTGCAGGGTATGAGTCTCTCCCCTGGGTGATGAGGAGGTTTAGGCCATAATCCACCAAGCTGGCCCAGTGCTGGGTGGTGGATGTCAGAATTTTCAGGGTGCCGATACGGCTTCTGACAAACCCTAACGACTACTGTATACAAGTATACAGCACCCGAGACCGACTGCTTAACGTGCCCTCCGAAGCACGGAAGTCGCCGTGAGAAATGAATGGTCGGCGGTCACCCATCCAAGTACCGACCGCGCCGAACGTTGCTTAACCTGTCATATCGAATGATACACACAGTAACCACGGCGCCACGACGACTTCACATTTATTAGTTAATAACATTTGACGTCAAAGTAAATATTTAATAGATAAATTATGTCATTCAATAATACTCGTCCTTTTTTTCAAAAGCTGTTATAGATAAGTTAGAAAGAGAAAACTGGATTATTAATATGTTGACAGATATTTGATAGGATTTCGTTAAATGAATAAATTGTCACGTCGTCGTTGGCTAGGTAAAATGACTTAAGTTGTAATTGGTCACATGTAATGAAAACTTAAGTCGCTATTGGCCGCAGCAGGCCGCATTGAAACCTTTACATCATTGGTTTAAATTAATAACTGGTTACGTCGTCGTTGGCTAGATAAAATTACTTATTTTGTAAATGGTCAAATGTAACGACGTTGCCAAGCAACCCATTATAGTCAAACAGTTCGTAAGCAGTGGTTTAGATGTCAAGATTTTGAATATAGAAAGGCATTTTGGTAGTGAATTCTATTGTTCGTAGGCAAAACGAACAGTTTTCATGATATTGAAACCCGCCATAAAAACTTGCTATTTAGTATGCTCTGTACGAGCATGCTTAGGAGCAGTTTACATTTGCCGCTAGCAAACGTAAATGATTATATAAGCATGCTAGTTTTAAATATGCTTATATATTTCAACGACCACTTTTTGTTGGGTGAATCTGTCTGCCTCAGACGCCAGTGGTTGTGGGTTCGATTCCCGCAGGGACAAAAAAAAGGTTCCGTGCCTGGGTTTTTATCTATTTATGTATTTATATTCTATGTTCTCCCCTAGTTCGCTACAAGGTATGCCATAACACAAGCTATGCTTACTTTGGGGCCAGGTAGTTGGTGTGATTGTCTGGGGATTTTATTTTATTATTTATTATTCAAATATGAATAACTAATCGATACTAGATATTCATGCACACCCCTATATGTACCTATTTGTATTAATTCCTATAATCCTGACTGAAAAAGAGTGCCAAGAGTTTTTTTCCGCCGGCTTTCTTCATTTCATTTCCCTTCCACCCGCGCCGCCGCCGGTAGGAAAAGCAAGCCTGTCGATTCACGAGCATGCTCGAACTGAGCATGCTAATTTTAAGCAATATTCCGATACACATGCTCATTTCAAGCACGAAAGCATGCTTGATAACGATAGCATAATCTACACTTGCCATCAGTCGATATTGAGATGAAACTCGGATTGAGCTATAATAAAAAAAGTCAACTCTACTTTTAAAAAATCTACAGATTCTTTTACAAAAACACTGTAATTATTCAACGCGAATCCGAACGCACTCAGTACAGCGTTCGACATGTAATTAGTTGTATAAATCTATAAAAACGTCGACTATCTGGCCGCCTGCCACGGCGATTTGTTCGACACGCGTCCCGCCAATATTTGTCCACATCCGGTGTTTAACGCGAGTGGGCGGCCGGTGAATGATCGATAGCCAGAGAAACAAAGTGTAGGTGTTTGAAAATTTCTTTACATAATATTGTTATTATCCTATTAATATAGTAATAGTGAAGGTTTGTCGTCGTGGCGCCGTGGTTACTGTGTGTATCATACGATATCATAGGTAAAGCAACGTTCAGCGGGGTCGGTATTTGGATGGGTGATCGCCGACCATTCATTTCTCACGACGACTTCCGTGCTTCGGAGGGTACGTTAGGCAGTCGGTCCTGGGTGCTGTATACTTGTATACAGTAGTCGTTAGGATTTGTCAGAAGCCATCTTGGCACCCTGAAAATTCTGGCATCCACCACCCAGCACTGGGCCAGCTTGGTGGATTATGGCCTATACTTCCTCGTCAGTCAGGGGAGAGACTCATGCCCTGCAGTGGGCTCATTACAAAGAGTTGTGATCATGATGAAGGTTTGTTTATTGCTCTTTCAGACTGAAACGTTTGACGGATAAATCTGATTTCTTTTACACATCTAGAGCCAGTAATGTAGTCATGGTCACGAAATACGTAAAATAAAAATTACTACTTTTTTTCCTACAGGTTCACCCGCGATTATACTGATTTCGTAGACATATCGAAAAGCATTCTAGATTCAGGTACCTATGTCTTTCATAAAAACCTATGATATTATTTTGTAAAGTTTTTATCAATTAAAGTGATAGTTTTAACCTCGACAATGATAAATTTCTATTTAAACTATGTGAAAGTCTGAAACTAAAAGACAAACGGAGATCTGTTCTTAGGAACCATGTCATCGATTTTAATTAGAAGTAGACCTGCGTGCACGTAATAATGTTCCCGAGTTCACATCAGGTCGCGCGCCTTACGTCAAACCGTTCACTATAAGATGTCCCCTGCCTGCTGATGTTGGCAGCATTGTGGCAGCAGTGTTACCAATAATATGTGTCCATTTTAACCCCGTAATCTAACTTTGTTTATACCTACCACGAATAAATATATGTTTAATTTTCTGATTTGTAAATAATAAACAACTATAAGACTAGGAAGGTTTTCAATGACGACACAATTTATATTATACGAGGGCGAATCAAAAATTCATAGAATGAATACAAAAAAAAAATTAAACAAGAATATTTTATTTTTCTACGTAATCTCCTTCTAATCTAATACACTTAGAATACCGCATCTCCAACTTTCTTACTCTTTCCGCAAAAAAATCATTTTCTCGACTATTAAAAAACTCCTCTGCGGCAGTCATAACCGCGTCATCATCGTCAAATTTAGTTCCACGAATATGCTCTTTTAATTTTGGAAATAAGTGAAAATCACTCGGAGCTAAGTCAGGAGAATATGGTGCGTGATCAAGGACTTCGAAGCCAGCACTGCGGATTGCGGTGAGCGCAACTTCCGAACGATGAGGTGGAGCGTTATCCTGGAGAAACAACACGCCCAATGACAATTTCCCACGACGTTTTTCTTTGATCGCTTCACGTAATTTCGGGATTAAGTTTGCATAATAGGATCCAGTTATCGTTTGCCCTTTTGGCAAGTAATCAATAAAAAGGATTAATTCACTACCCAGATAACGAAAACAACTTGACAAGCAATAGTGCCAACATAACGGCAGGGGACATCTTACGACGAACGGACAATAGCGGCTGTCGCCCGCACCTCGTCCCCCACAGCTACACCCCCACACATTACATCTAGGGATGCAACGATATGGCTATTACGATACCGATACGTAATAGCGAATACGATAACGAATGCATTACGATTATTTTATTTACATCTAAGAAAACAAGTCAATTGAGTAAAATCAACTTTACTTAAGTTTTAAGGACAATTTACCTTAATGTCGTAATTAAAATCAATTTCTTTTAATTTCTTGTTAAGAAAACATAAATTTTTTAAATTATCTGGTTTGAGTCTGTTTCTTATATCCGTATGGATTAAACCGGCTGTGGAAAACAATCTTTCTGAATCCACTGTTGCTGGTTTGATCGACAAATACTTATGGGCCAATTTTTTCAAATTAGGAAATACAGTAGTTTTTCTCCAATAACTTTTAGGTAATACAAATATTTACCAATGGGTAAAGAAACCTCGCGCGAAAAACAAACGTCACAAATTGTCAATGTTAGTGGCAAACGTCAAAAATATGAAAGATACTGCCATTAGTGTTGCAGCGCAAACATCTATGCTGTCTTGCATTCCTTTTCTCGTTTTTTTTTTAGGTTCATCAATCTAGTTTTAAGAATCGTTATAAATCGTAATACTTTTTACGATACCGATGATCGTCAAAAATAACGATAATAACCTGCGGTTTACGATTATCGGCATCGGTATCGTTGCATCCCTAATTACATCCTTACTACGCAAACTACGAGGACACCCGCACAAACTACGGCCATCTTTATGATAAAACCAAACCAGAATACAGTCCGTTTAGATCGAATATTACAAGTATTTTATTTATCAAGACCGCCAGGATCCTAAACTGGAGCTTGACCCAGACACTGGTATTCAGAGGATCGAACCCGGAACTTATTTATCACTTACACCCTGTATATCCGATTCTGCGCCACACACGCACCACCCTGTATATTGTAGGCACTCACCGGTACACGTGCACGGCGCGGCGCTGGCCCACCCTGTATATGCGGTCCTGCGCCTGCTCCTCGAGCTGAGGGTTCCAGTGAGGGTCCAGCAAGAGGAGGTGGTTGGCTCCACACAGGTTGAGGCCCACTCCGCCGGCGCAGAGGGATAGCAGCATCACCTGTATAGACATAGATAAACGTAGTAATAATAGGGCATACAGGAATATAGGCGTAAGGGAAATTTAACAGGAAACCGCGCTCCGAGTCCGTAATGCTCACAATGACATAAAACATAAAGAGATTTCCAAATAAAACAACTTAAGAGCGGATACGCACTACACCCGATACGAATCCGATATCGGTGTACCATATTAGGGCCCAATTTTACCCTTAAAAAAATAGGATGCAGTGTAGTAACCAAAATAAACAAAATGACCAAAAAATACTTTTTTGCTTCCATAATGAATATCTTATTAAAACAAAATAAAAATTTTGAAAAACCCACGACGCAACGGTTTAAAAGTAATTGAAAAAGAATAAAATAATTTAAAATCCCCGACTTGTCCCAATAACATAGGTATTCAACTCCCTATGAACTTTATAAGAAGAGCAAGAAAATCCGTCGAGGGCTGCCATCAATATTTTAAATTTCAATATAAAACTACAAAACTTATTCATTCAATGGCAGCCCCAGACGGATTTTCTTGCTCTTCTTATAAAGTTCATAGGCAAGGATCCTACCACCAAGCAAATGGGTAATTAAAAGTTGAAATGATAACTGAATATGTTTAAAAACGCTTCACCCAATTAAGCTTAAAAATCATCTCAACAGATGAACGTTTGTTTGTTTTAACGAGATAGTTCACAAAACCGTAAGAATTAGAAAAAGTAAAATAAAACTCATGAAATTAATTGTAATCATTATTAATATAGATTTCTACTATATTCATATGCCGATATAATGGCAAATCATGGCTGCACAATATTAATTATTCAACGTTATTTTTTGTTCATACGAAACCTGAAAAGTGTTTTTTCCGAATCGGTAACAGAGTCAATTGCAATAGTTTTCATACCATGTTATATTTTAAATCAGTAATCTGTACAGATCTTCAAATAATTCACACGCGCATCGCACGCGATCCCAGTATGCAAGCAGGTACCTACGTCGCATGAAGCGGCAGCGAGCGAGCATGTCTCGCAGCAAAAACTCGAGCAACAAAAGCTAGGCTTGAAACATGCTGAGTTTTTATATTATAATTTTTTGTATACCGATTTTTTTAACAAAAGTATTTGACTCGTGTACCAAGTTTCGCAAGAACAAAACTTAACGTTGTATACATCAAGTTTTTTCTATTACTGACTGAGCCCACGTCTAACCTCAACCTCACCTGATGGTAAGTGAAAATGGGGTCGAAAATAAACCTTTTTTTAACCAGTGATTATAATATTAAAGTGTTTATTTGCTAGTATAGGCGTCAAAATAGGTCTTCATTTTCAAACGACTTCCAAAAAAGAGGAGGTTCTAAATTCGTCTGTATGATTTATTTCAGACAATTATGAATCGATTTTGAAAATTCTTGTATCATACGATACTTCATAGTCCCATATAAATATATATAAATTTCATTGAAATCGGTTGACATGAAGATTATTTACTTGATTATGATTAAGTGATGATTATTTAGTTGATTATTAACAGTATAGTCTGTACATAATACTGCTGCAAAATGCAATGTCAGGGTGAAAAATTACATGTCTGATTTCTAAAATAAAAAAAAATACTAAGCTTATTAAAAAAAACACATGTCACATTGTCAGTAAAATATAAATATCAAATTTTTCAATTAACATTTAAAAATAAAATTCAAGAAAAAAAAACACACAAGCTGAATTATAGGTAAATTAATTAAACGACGACCACTTTGGCGATGAGGCAAACCTATCTGCCTCAGACGCCAGTGGTTGCGGGTTCGATTCCCGCATGGAACAAGAAAAATAATGATCCTGGTCTGGGTGTTTATCAATTATATTTATATTCTAGGTTACCCCCTAGTTTGCTACATGGTATCCCATAACACAAGGTTTTCGCTTACTTTGATCCCATGTAGTTGGTGTGATTATCTTATTTATTGGGTTGGGGAAAAAGTTTTTCGCATTTTTTAAGAAAATTCAAAACGTTTTTTAATATAGTTTATTGACATTTAACTAAAGTATGTATGTACCATTTTGTTCGATAACCTTTTGCCATCTTGTAGGTAGGGACATGATACCATTGTTATAAAAATTTTGGGACCTCTCATCAAAATACCGCGACAAGTGGATTTGGCAGTCCTCTCGTGATGTTAACCTAACACTGCCAAAAGAATTTTGAGGAGACCGAAACAGGTGGAAATCTGAAGGTGCAAGGTCAGGAATACGGCGGATGCATTAACACCTCCCAGCCAAACTCTCTTAATTTTTGCTGGGTGGCTATAGATGTGTGAGGTCTAGCGTTATCATGATGAAACCCCACACGCCGTCTGTTGATCAATTCCGGCCGCTTTCTCTCAACTTCTTGTTTTAATCTCAGAAGTTGTTCGCAGTAGAGTTCAGAATCAATAGTCCTGCCTGGTGGTAACAGCTCCTAATGAATAATGCCGTTCCAATCCCAGCACACACACAACATCACCTTATTGCGAGTTAACCCGGGTTTTAACACAAATGAGTACACGGTTCATTAGGTTTCTTCCAGTGAGCTCGTGAGGTACCCAAATATCGAGCTTTTTTGTGTACCCAGCTTTTTTCAAATGCGCCAAAACTGTTTTGTGGTCAATTCCCAGTTCTTCAGCTACGTCGTAACTTCTGATATGTCTATCTTGCTCCACTTTTTCAAAAATGGCATCCATTTTATCCGTAATAGGGCGACCAGAGCGAGATGCATCTTTGACATCAAAATTTCCGGATTGAAAACGCTTAAACCAAATTTGTGCTACTCTCACAGACACTGCATGCACGAGGTCCATAAACATCGCAAATTTTTTTCGCGGCTTGCGTTGCATTTTTGCCTTTTTTGTAGTAAAATTTTAAAATGTATCGAATTTCTTCATTAGATTCACTCATCTTGACAGTACGAAAAACAAATGAAAATCACACATTTTCCTAATTTGAATTTGGAGTTATGTTCTTTAAAATTTTAACTTTCAATGATACCAAAACCAGCCAGATACAAATACTATAGCCAAAGAGATTTTATTACAAGTTCATACATACTATAATGCGAAAAGACTTTTTCCACAACCTATTATTATAATTAATATTTTATTGGTCAATATTGAAATAATATCAAATAATGTGGTTTTGAATTTGTTTGCTGGCAGGTTTTTATATACGGTGACTGGTGACAAACTTTAGATGCTGAAGGAGAGCACTCTGTACTCGATTCAGGCCATAGTACGTACTTAATTTTTCACTAGAATTTCCTATATAAATAAATAAAGTTTTGTTACTATTTAGTTTACTTACGTGACCTGGCATGCGGATCGCTGCCAAGCCAACATAGTGTAACCATACGTTGCGTAATATTTTTTTTTAACTTTCAGTTAAGTTTACTCAGTAAATAATTAATATTCATTTTTTATTATATTTTTTCTCTACATGTATGATCTCAAACTATCACGTCCTCGAATTTCAAAAGTAACCCACCAGTCACCTTGTATAGATGGCAACTTATCATAAGTCTTATTGCCATACAATAGACATTTTTACTATACAGTTAGTTTTTGTGAAGGAATGTACAAATTTTCTTTGTCCCTTCCGCGCCGTTCGAGCGTTCGTTCATATCAACACTATACGGGAACAGGTGGTTATTACGTTTTACAAAACAACATATTCCATAAATATACTTTTTTTTAAATAAAATCCCCAGACTATCACACCAACTACATGGACCCAAAGTAAGCATAGCTAGTGTTATGGGATACCATATAGCGAACTAGGAGGGAACCTAGAATATAAATACATAAATAAGTAAACACCCAGACAGGGAACTTTTTTTTTCTTGTTCCGAACGGGAATCGAACCCGCAACCACTGGCGTCTAAGGCAGACAGGTTTACCCCATCGCCAAAGTGGTCGTACTGTGATGGAAGTGGCATAATTTTCAATCGATTGAAAACCAGCACTGGGCCAGCTAGGAGGATTACGGTCTAAACCTCCTCGTCACCCAGATAAGAGACTCATAGCCCTGCAGTGGGCTCATTAGACGGAGTTGTGATGATGAAGAGGAAACGATTTGATGAGAACATAATTCAATGAATTTATATTAAGATTTATAATTTCTATTTTTACTTTATTTGATTTAGTATGTTAATTCAATTAATTTATAATTGTATTAATTTATATGTAGTTAGGTAATATTTTTAAGTATAAATTACCACTTTAATTATTTAATGCCTTTAATTAATTTTTATGTGTAGTCATTATTATTTTTTGTGACTTAAAATTATTTATAAATTTAATTTAAATCTTTTATAATTTATATTTGTAATGTAGATTGTATTTTTTTTTTTAATTGTAATATAACTAAGTTAGTCAATTCACCGAAAGACTGTTGCAGCATATTTGTTTTTTTAGTTACCTAGTGCATGCTGTGCTCTTTTGTAATTAATGGGGGCATTTAGATTAAGTTAAAATAGCTTTCTTTTTAAGTGTACCATTGTTCCTATTGTTAAAGAGCCAATTATAAATAAATAAATTTAAAAAAATGAGATCGGTACTCACGGTGACGTCACTACTGGGGTCGTTGATCTTGGTGACGAGGGCGTGGCGCTGGGCGACGGGCACGGCTCCGCTCAGCGTCACACACTTGATCTTGCGCGACAGAAGCTCGGTTTCTACCAGGCGGAGGACGGAAGTCCATTGGGACACCACGATAGCTTTCTCACCTGATGGAGAAGCAACTGTTAACTAACTAAAATTCTCACGTATATGTACGTGAAGATTTTATTAAAAATGAAATTGGTAACTAACTAAAATTCTCACGTATACAAGACAAGATAGTATGTGATGATGCGGTTGTAGCTGAAAGTAAACAGTTTTTAGAAGGAACTAGTTCTTCATAAATTAATGCCGGAATCACAAAGCAGATACATAGAAGAGCTGCTGTAAGCAAAGATGCACAGCTAAAATTTGGGTTGTTGTGACGTCACAGCCTCAATAGTTCAAGATACTCTGCACTAGAGTCACTTCTGTGAAGTATGTACACGCGTAGATATTTAAAAAAAATCCCACATTTTTTCTCGATATAAAATTAAGTTTTCTCTACTTTTATAAAGGAATTACATTGACAATTCAAATAAAATTTACTAACCACGAAGATAATTTCATTCATAATTATTTTTTACAAATTGCTTGTTTTCGAATTATTTATGTCCAAAATTCGAGATTGTTATTGTTTGAACGCCGAACGAGGCTTAACACTTTTGTTGCAACACCGATTTAACATTTGTCTTGCCCAGTGCCTCCTATATTATACTATTGACGATGGTCTCGCCAGGCCGGGATTGAAACAAAATGAACGTGAACTCGCCTGGCGACTGAATTTGTTAACATGCTATTTCGTATTACATACACATGAGGCACTACGCCAGGACTACTTTATCACAGCTGCTAAGATTTAAATGTCAATAAACGTCTATTGATTGAACGGTCGTTTCCCTTATTAAATCCTTTGTCGTCTATTCTTTCATGCTGACTTTGCCAGTGCAACAGAATAGAAAAAAATATTTTATTTTAAAAAATATGTATGGACAAGGACCGACAATAATGCTGCGTATAATGAGGAAACATCATAACAACTTATGTGTAATTTGTGATTCGAGCAGTTCCTCGAGCAGAATACATTTGTATAAAGCACAACGCCTTGAGCCGATAGAATTTTATGTCCAGACCTATGATGTTTATGGACCAAAATTTGCACCAAACCATGTTTCTCTGAGTGAATAAAATCACCTAGTTTAATACCTTACAGTTCCTTTAAAAAAAACAAATTTGAAAAAAGAACAGACCTTTATTTTTAAAAACGTTGCTCTCGAGACAGTCCATGACGGCTTCGATCTTGGAGGATCGCTGCTTCAGATTGAAGACGGGGTTGTTCGGCGAGAGCACCGAGCGGATGGCCTCAGTCACCGACGTGCCTTCGTCGGGGGCGGACGTCTCGTCATCAACATTCGACGACACCTGAGAATGTTACGATAAATTTATTTATTTATTTACAACTTTACTTTATAGTATAGTTCAGAATACATCAACATAGTCACACATAGTAGACTCCAGAAGATAACCAACTCGTTCATGGGTCAATGTGTACGCTTTATTTTATAATAAAATTCCAAAATATTTAAGATTAACCCTTCGATAGATTTAAGGATAAGTGTTATGTGAAAAGGTTTACTATAAGATATCCGGATGCAAGATGATGGGATTCCCTGGCTGTAAATTGTAATTGTGTATTTTTTTTTAAGGGACAGAGGATTTATTGGCGATTTTGCGGGCTACAGGCTGACACCCTGTCACTGCTATAGTCTCTCTCCATCATAATAATACCTCCAAATTTGTCAAACGTGGCATCAGATGGTTTTTATAGCCTCTGGTGTTCTGCCTACCTGTATGTATTTTTTTTTCTTATTTTTAAAAGATGATTGCTGTTGAGTTTCTTGCCACTTCTTTTAAACAGATCGACTTGCCGAAGTGGTGGTAGATTCAGTTCAATTTGTAAATTGTTTGACTTATTTTAAATGTATTTAAATACTTATGAAATAAAGAATATTTGAGTTGAGTTGACTGAGTAGGCAGCGATATCTTCAAACCAAAATCTATTTATTGCTGTAATATGGTTACAATAAGGTGTTGAGGTGTAGATTGAGCGCATATTATTATAATATGCTTAAAGCTTCAACTTAACACTAAATAATTTACATTACAATCGAAACAATTACCTATTCTTTACATATGTATATTAAAATTGGTATTGAATAATAAATAAAATATAAATAAATATTTCTGACACTCACACAACATTATCTAGCCCAAATTAAGTTTCTTAAAGAACTTGTGTTATGGATACTAGATAACTGATATACTTAAGAAATATATACACATACATATTGAATAAATACATATTTTTTATTAGAATAAACTTAAATAAACATATAGGGTCAATTTATAATACACCATAAAACTTTTACAGCAGGTTAAGAATCATGAGTAGGTTTAATTTACGAAAAAAAAAAAATTTTTATTTAAATATTTTTCTTAAATTAAAATTTCAAAATTCTTGTATGTCCATAAACTTCAATTGCCTTTAATCTGTAATTTACGACTACATAGCAAGAAATAAAAAAAACGTTCCATTTATTTTTATTAAAAAATAAGTTATTAATTTCATTACCAAATAATACCTTCTTACGCGGCACAATCAAACGAGCCGAAAGTCAAATTCGAGCCGCCGCCACCGCCGGCGCCTACGTCACGCTATTGGTTAGTCGCCGGCGGCCACGGCTTCCATGTTTGAAACCTACAGGACGCCCTCCGCTCGCTCGCCAGTCTGTCTAGAGATACGCGCGCGCGATCAGTAAGATTAAAGTAACCAAAATGCCGAATTACGCGTACAGTAATCAAGAATATTTGAAAATGGCTCTGTGGAATGTGGAATGCTCTCAGGAATGTGCGTGAATACATGTCTCAATAGTACGGTGAGCGATGGATAGGACGCGGAGGTCCAGTGAGCTGGCCACCTAGATCACCTGATCTTACAAGGACAGTTTACTAAGAGTGAAAATGAATGTACTTAAACGGGCAAGACTGTGTATACAGCAGCAAGGACGGTATGTGCAGCAGTTGCTTTGAATTGGTTGTCAGTGATTACGAGTATCGGATCTAACATCAACGACAGGACGCAATGTAAAAACGTAAGTTATTTTTGAACATACCTACTCTGTTAATTATAATAGTTGTAAATAAGGTGATTCCAGTTTTTTAACACGTCATTCTAATATTAAATTAATTGTAAAATAAATTTACTAGTTTAAACAAAGAGTTCAAGCACTAATGCTTTATTTTATTTTTAATTTAATGAAAATCAAAACTAAAACAGTATTTACAATTAGTTTAACGTGAAATTGATTGTCAAAAGCCTGTAACAGTAGTGTGATGGGACATTAGAATGACCTTTTATCCTGATGTTTGACGTAATTACAGCTGATTCCGCGCTAAGTAGGTAACTGGGTCACGCAAACACACGGGCGCGCGTCAACGACCTTCGCTCGGATGCGTAGGTACTATTCGCGTAAGATTATTGTTTTGGTGAAGTGATTTTCTTAAAAGAACTAGATGGAAATGTTTGATTTTTTTTGCTATGTACCTAGTCATAAATTGTAGATTAAACTTATATTTTATTCACTAAAAATTATTTTCAAATTTTAATTTATAATTTTTTTTAAATTTGACTTCGTAATTTAAACCCACTTATGATTCTTAACCCAATTTTAAAGTTTTATAGTATATTATAAATTGACCCTGTATAAACACCATGACTTGACGACTAATATCTGTGTTCATCACACAAATATCCGCCGCCGCCGGGATTCGAACCCAGGACCTCTGGCATAGAAGGCAATGTATGTTACCGCTAAACCAGCCGGTCGTCAAAAATTGAATCAAAAAGAATAAAAATAGAATCAACAAAAAACTACTAGACATTCCTACTGGATGAGAACTATGGAGTAAAACTGCTATAAGTATTTATGCTTTATATTATTCACTCATCATTATCCCAAAAACTTGGATGAAGTATATGACTATTATTTGACAGCCACTTGGCAAAAGATTAGGATCCGAATCGAGACTTTAGACATAATATATGGTACTAGATAGTATAGTCCTCCTTATGTTTTTTTTTTTATATGTATTAATATTACATGATTACCTTAACTTAATTACCTTACCTTAATTACTGATTACCCCGAATTTGGCCTCAAAGAAACCGTATGTTCATGCACGAAAATATTCACATCATGTGGAATTCCAGGGACCACTGGTGACTGAGGCAAACGATACTACTCCAGCGAATCCTCTCTTTACACACGAGGATAGGCAATTAATGATGTTAAAGATTATTTAGATGACAAAAGAGCGTGGGATTGTTGTCTCCACAGGTTATTTCCAAATATTAAACTTTAATCACTATGTAAGCAGCTTGGCAAGCACGAATAGCCGTCTTCTGTTTGTTTATTCATGTCATAGCAGAGCTGTATTTCTATCAAATTGTACCTATAATAAGCACTTTTTACAAAAGAGTGCCGGGAGTTTTTTTTCCGCCGGCTTTTTTCCTCTCGGTCTACCTAGGGTTCTACTTTCATTTCGATTTCTAAAGCCGAAGAAGAAGTAGTAGTAGACAACACCAAGGCATTGGTGGATAATGGGCGACCGTTATCTTCATGAGCCGAGAGACGCACACTTCTCGACGGAGGCCTCCCCAGGATTCGTCATGTCGTCCGGACCCGCGCCGCTCATCCAGCGTTTGATATTCGTAAAGTGTATAAAATTACCTACTACGAATAAAAAAGTTTTCATTTTCCACTTATGAAAAGTGGGGGGTACATTCTAACCAAAATACTACAACTAATATTATCGTAAATTTTATTACCAGAGGCGATTGAACTAACTACACTACTAGCAAAAGCTGTAGTGGGACATGTTCTTATGTCAATAATCGCGCGTACCTATCATGGACTTTTTATTTGCAAGAAATGCTAGGAAACATAGCACATATCTTCGTAAATAAATAATCCACGAAATATATACGTTTATTTAAAATGAGGAGTGAGGAGATCGTGCGTCCTTTCATTGCCACGGCACAGTACAGATATTTAACTCAGCCGCATCTTTGAAATAAATGCCTAAAGCGCCGCGGTCCGTTCACATGTGGTAGACCTTCAGCATTTAAATTACATTTGCCTACTTTGAGTTTACTTCCATTTAGTTTTGTGACTGCAAATATACTTTTTTTATATAAACAAATAAAATACTTTGCAAATTGAATCGGAAGTGTTCCACAAAAATACGTATGGTATCAAATAACCATGCTTATGTTTGAATAACAAATCGGTCTTATAAAATAGCGACTGAAAAATACTTGCGTCTCGACTGAGACGCACAAAAATATGTATTATTAAATTTTAAGGTATAAACAATTCGCATATTAACGTAAAGCTCAATCAACAATTGTTTTGGTATGCAAACACCCGCGACTGGCCGCATGCCGAGATCGAGCGTTTCGTCCGTTTGTATGAAGTTGAATTACTCTATATATCTGTAATTGCAATGTTTAATAATATTTTTTTGAATTTAAAATGCTCAATCATTCTTAAGTAACTGAATTTTTTTATTTAGCACATTTTTCAATGATTTAAGGTTTATACATCGACTGACCTTCACAGTGCTATCATCCAAGGACAACTTGTTAAGCTCAGCGAGGAGGTCCTTGCTGCCGGCGTCCTCTTCGAGCCCCGCGTCGGCGTCGGCGGCGTCCAACATGGCGGCGATGAGGCCGCAGTGGCAGCACACTTGCCGCAGCCGCAGAAGGAGCACGAGGATCTCGTGGGATTTCACTGGTTTGGCTCCTGTTGGGGTATTGCAAATACAGGGTTGTCTTTTAGTCACCGGCCAATTTTTGCTACATTACATTTATAGAAACGATTCAAGGTATGTATTTATTTACAAGGAAATTAATATATTCGCTAACATATTAAGCAAAGCTTGGTCACTCTAAATGATGAATGGATACCATTAAAATAAAGACGTATGTGGCACGATATATTTGTTGACGAGCACTTTCGATTCCCGCCCGGTCAAGAAAAAAAAATGTTCCGGGTCTGGGTGTTTATCTATATTTTTTTTTTCTCGTTTATTGAGGTACTACATGCACACACATTAATAATAAAAAAAAAATATGTATGTATATATATATGTATTTATAGTCTAGGGGAACCCCTAGTTCGCTAGATGGTATCTCATAATACAAGCTTCGCTTTCTTTGAGGCCATGTAGTTGGTGTGATTGTCTGGGGATTTTATTTATTTATATTTCCAAAAAACTGCCCTATGACCGACGCTTAAACCACTGTAATTTGCAGAGGTTATTCGAGGAAAATATACGGATTTTCTTAATGTACAACGTATTTATCCACATTCAGGCCCTGGTTGCCCTTTGATGGGATATATGTGGCAGTTATGGATTTGATGGATTTATGTGCAAGTTTGAAGCTCTTTTGTTAATAACTTTCATAAAATTTTACTAATATAGAATAGAATATTATAACAGCGCCATCTATGCTATTCTAACGGCATCCATCCTTAAGATGGCAGGCGTTGTAGTTTCGTTGCAATCCGCAATGGCGCCACTGGTAATACATGGGTCAGGGGTCAGATTCCTTAGTGTACCTGTGCAAAGTTGGGACGGGCGGCTCGCACTCGTACGTAGTATTTAGTGAAGCTGATCGCTTTATAGATGGCAGCAGTTGTAATAATTAAATCGCGCAAGTAAAGTTTTAAATAGATTTGTTAAGAGTTAAGGTCGCCTGTAAATTGATTACCTTTTTAGTTGATCACCTTTAATATTATAGGTATTTTTGTAGGAATCGATGTAATAATATATCGATTTCATTTCATTTGCTTTAACGGGTTGGGTTGTACTTGTGTGTGAGTGAACTTTTTTTCAACATAATATCCATATTCAATTCAAATGTAAAAAGTTTAACCAATCCTATGAAGCGAGATGTAAGAGGCATAACATATTACCATTCACGGAGAGGCGCCGAATTGCGGATGTGTGAAGTTATTGCAAAGCATATTTGATTCTGCAGATTATTATCCAAAATATACTTGAGAGTTCCATCAAGATCTGTACGGCACACAATTTATCTACATGTGCAGCCTTGCACTACAAACTAAAGGAAAAATTCTTATTTTATTAGATCTGCAAACTCCATTAACCTTGGGGACATTCGTGACTTGGATATATTCTATTCAAAACCTATCTTTTTAAAAAATATATTAACAAGGCGTTGGTTCTATTCCGTCAGGTGATCAATAGATTTTGTGTACTTTTTTTTTTTCTTTTTTTCTCATGTTTCTGTCTGAATTGTTAAATAAGATTAATACTGTAACAAGCATGTAAGAGTAATAGGCGACAACATTTCAATGGTGCTCTGTTATTTATAACTCATATTTTTTATTTAGCTATGTAACTCCGTTTGTTGTCAGATGAAAATAAAATATAATAAAAAGAAATAAAATAAAATATTCCACATTAATTGTATGGCAATATAGAAGTCGTTGTGGCGCCGTGATTACTGTGCATAACAAACGATATCGCAGGTTAAGCGCGTTCGGTGCGAACGGTATTAGGATGGGTGACCGCCGACCATTCATTTCTCACGGCGACTCCCTAATGCTGTATACTTATATAGTCATTAGGGTTTGTCAGAAGCAATTTCGGATGAGACACTATTGCGATTTAAAACAGACCGCACTCAAGTCAGTTTATCCGTTTATAAGCAACCATACTGGACAGACACATAGGTACACAAATACACATCTAAAACTTACCCCCAAGGTCTGCCGTCGTTAGAGAGAAGGGCATATCTATCATTTTGGTAAAACGGAGATAATTGGGATTAAAGTTTTCAGCATTTTCTGCTGCATAGTGCTTAAAAGAACAAAAAATACTAATGATATATGCGGTAAGATTAATACTATTATATTTTTTACTTTTACGTTTTTATATCAATTAATTATTAAATAAATTCAAAAAACCTTTCTACTTAAAAAAAATCTAAGTATAAATACTACTCACTACAAAGAAAAGGAATAGGTAAGCAAATGTGACCTTGTTAATATTTCATGGTCATTGGGTCTTAGAAAGGGAACATTTGTATAATTGTGCCTTTTTAATGTAAATTGACTTAATGTTCTCTACAATAAAAAATCTTTACATTCTATAAAACATTAATATTAGTCTCATTTGTGCCTTTAATACTACTAAATAAATTCCAAAATACTGTATCTGGAGTTCCTTGAAGATAAAATTCTAAAAAAAAATTTGCAGATGCGCCTTTTTTCTGATTCTAAATATGTATACCGGGTTAATTTTATTTAGAGCATCACCTCTTGCCGGCAGCCTCTCCACATCAATCCCAATAACATTTGTTCTACGACTTTTTACAAATAACACAAAAATAAAAAAAAATTTAAGCGTTTTCTCCTAATTCTACATTTTGTAAGAAGTGCCTATTATTATTTTGAAGCGATATTTTATCACGCAAGGAGCGTGGCATACCTACGCTCAGAGTAAATAAAGCTACGCCACTAAACCGAGGCTATAAATATTTTTGATATATGAAAACATTTTTTTTTCAAACTATTAATTTTCATAAATTGTAGAATAAATGCTGTTGGCGTATTGAGAAGTAATAATAATAATAAATTTTATTTATTTTGGCATCTTGGCCCAATTGATACAATTATTTCATTACAACCTATGTACTATGTTAGTAAATTACAAATGTCACCGCAAGATAAACAACATAATTTAATTAAATTAAAATATTAGATACTAATTAAATATACTTTAAATTAAACTGTGATGGCGATAAACAGATTATAAATTGATTTTTTTTTTATGTTTAAAACAAATTCAAATAAAAAAAAAATAATAAAGCTGCCATAATGAACACATGCCGACTTGTCCGGAAATTTTTATCGCTTTGATAGTTTGTAACTTTATCTGTACTACTGTTTGGCCACAAGCTCGCAGTAGTGCAAATCCCACCCTGTAAAAAGGAGGTTCTTTTGAAGAATATTGAATTGATGCGCTAATTAAACTTAACCCTGTATAACTCAATTTTGAAAAAAAATATTAGATGTGCCCTTCTCTTGTACACGGTATGTAACCCTGCGTCGAAGGTAAGTAGCAACAAGAAGTCGAACAAAACGCTTCGATAGTTCCTTTTTGGTACGGATTGCCACGGTGTGCAACAATCTGCCTGCGTCTGTTTTTCCTGACCACTACAGTCCTGGAACTTTTAAGTGTCGAGTGAATAGGTTTCCCGTGGATGGACGTGTAACACCATAGTCTTCATGCGCACTTTCCATCAGGTGGCATGGAAGACAAACGTATAGGACGTTTTTCATTACATTATAACAAAAAAAGCAGCATCACAAACCCTGCAAAGCGATCATCTTCTTATGCATGTTGTCGTATGCCGCGTTGCCGCGCCCACCGAACCCGACGGCCGCTTGCTTCTCAGCGCGCTGCTCGAGGAACTGCGCGAACAGGGTCTTCGAGAATACCAGCACCTAAGTAAAACAGTGGATTTTATATTGGACTTTTAAAGCCGAGGTAGTATAATAAATAAATAAATATTTCCGACATTCACACAACATTATCTAGCCCAAATTAAGTTTCTTAAAGAACTTGTGTTATGGATACTAGTTAACTGATTTACTTAAGAAATATATAAAAATACATATTGAATAAATACATATATTTTATCTATACTAATATTATAAAGAGGAAACCTTTGTATTTTTGTATGTTTGTATTGAATAGGCTCAAAAACTACTGGACCGATTTCAAAATTTCTTTTACCATTACTTAGAGGGATTCTTTCGAATCCGTATAGGCTACTTTTTATCCCGAAAATCGAAATTGCGCGGGTAAAACCGCGCGCAACAGCTAGTTAGATAATAAACTTAAATAAACATATAAACGTCCATGACTTAACGACTAATATCTGTGTTCATCACACAAATATAAGCCGCCGCCGGGATTCGAACCCAGGACCTTTGGCACAGAAGGCAATGTACGTTACCCCTCTACACCAGCCGGTCGTCAATTGATATAATAGATTAAATTAAATCAGGCGTTCATCATCATCATCAGCCAGTACACGTCCACTGCTGGACATAGGCCTCCCCCAAGGTTCTCCACTATGCTCGGTCCCGTGCCGCCCTCATCCAGCGTTTACCGGCGACTTTGACCAGGTCGTCGGTCCATCTTGCGGGGCCTGCCTACGCTGCGTCTCCGCCACTGGACAACTTTTCTGCCCCAACGGCCATCTGCGCTGAGAGCTATGCGCCCTGCCCTTTGCCACTTCATCTTTGCAATCCTTCTGGTTGTGTCGGCCTGATTCGATCCCGCAGGGAAACTCCAAGTATAGCCCTCATTTATTAAGTTAACTTTCTAGTTCCGCGACTCCAAAGCACTAGAGTGTAACGACCACACACTGAGGATGCTTCTGGTTGAAGCGAAACACGTGTCGGTGGTAGCTTGTGGTGCTGGTTATAGGGTTCCAAGTGTGTGTTCGTTGCATTCCTTCCTTCTTGAGGTAGGGAAGGCGGTGAACCTTCTATGCCAGAGGTCCTGGGTTCGAATCCCGGCAGCGGCGGATATTTGTGTCATGAACACAGATATTAGTCGTCAAGTCATGGATGTTTATTTAAGTTTATTCTAATAAAAAATATGTATTTATTCAATATGTATGTTTATATATTTCTTAAGTATATCAGTTATCTAGTATCTATAACACAAGTTCTTTCAGAAACTTAATTTGGGCTAGATAGTGTTGTGTGAGTGTCAGAAATATTTATTATTATTTTATTATAATATGGGCTTAAGTTTTCCCGATTGAAAACAATGAATTAAAGTGAAAATTTTGATCACGTACGATTTTCTTGATGAAATAATATTTTAGCTATATTGTAGCATACTCTTAACTATTCTATCTATTAAATGTAAAAATATTGAACCAACAAACAGCGAAAATTTTGTTTTTGTAAGAATTTATGAATAAAATATAGCCTATAAGCCTTCCTCAAAAGTAAGATTGAGAAATTAAAATATGGTGCTAGGAAGGTTATAGGCGAAATTTCATAAAGATACGCGTTTGAAAACGTACGCTAGCATAATGTAAAACTAAGAGTCCCTTTGATATTTCACCTCGTAAAACAGCATAATCTACAAGCGTTAGGTTTATACTACGGCGTTGTTGAAATATTTTTACAGTACCTACTTTGCGAATAATTGTCTTCCGCATACATCTTACCTAATGGTGCTCAAGACGAGTTAAACATAACAAAACACGGGTTGAGGAAAGAACTAACTCTTGTGAACTGACCGAGTGTTCTTTTTAACCTAATTGAACCCACTCCTTTTAACCACCGGTCTACTGGACGCAGATATAACTTCCATCCCTATATAAAAGACTAGGCACCGCCCGCGGTTTTACCCGCGTAACTTTTGATCCCTTGGGAATTTCGGGATAAAATATAGCCTATGACCTTCCTCAAGAGTTGGGCTATCGAATGCAAAAATAATTTTTCAAATCCTACTTGTAGTTTCTGAGATTAGCGCGTTCAAACAAACAAACAAACAAAATTTATAGATTTACCCAATAGCCAAAAACGCCTCGATAGTTACTTTTCCGTACGGGTCGCCAAGATGTGGAATGATCTGCTTGTACTTACATTATAAACTAATATTATAAACGTGAGTTTGGATGGATGTATGGAAGTTTGTTCCTTAATAACTGCACTTTTTGCTTGGTGGTAGGATCCCTTCTGGGTCCGCCTGGCTAGCGACCACCCTTTATATAAAGTCTGCCGCCAAATGTTACCGCTCCGGCGGTAATGTGTTCCGGCAATATTGTATAAAGAGCCAGTTCCTTCCTAAACCCGTGTGCTTTCATCTTCGACCTCATCGTCACTTACCATCAGGTGAGATTGAGGTCAAACGCGGGTTTAGTCACTTATAAAAAAAAAAAAAAACGGCTCAACGGATTTGGATGAAATTCGGCATAGTGATAATGTACAGTCTGGTATAGAACATAGGATACTTTTTATCCCTATATTCCCGCGGGATTAGAAATCGCGCGGGTAAAACCGAAACAGCTAGAATACAAAAAATACTATCTCCAACCACCCACCTTCTGATAAACATTCATCTCCTGCTGACTGAGCGTGACTTCCTTCAGATGCGCCGTGCGAGCGGGAAGGCACGACAGCTGCCCTCTCGCTTGCAGCTGCGCTTTGCTCCGCCGCAGCAGGATACAGCGCATCAACGTGCTCATGCGCTCCTGCCCGCCGTGGCTCTTGTTGTCGATCCATTTCTTCCACATCTGAGGGAGAGAGACAGAAATATTGAAGTTTAATCTGGGTTTTAAAGATTTTATAATGAATATACCATGAACTGAATGGCATGTAATGCTTTAGTTGAAATGAGTATTCAAATATTATAAAGCTGATTATTTTGTATGTTTCTTAAAACGCGCTAATTTTCATAATGACGACTTAATTTAACTGAGGTTTATTACATTCATTCATTTACTAAATGAAAGAGCGTAACCATATTTTAGCAGAACTGTTCATTTTGCTCATTAATAATTAATTTGTTTTATTAAATGAAATAAGTTTTTACCAAATTCGTTTAAATATGAATTTAAAACCATCTTTTTTGAATATAATCTACAATACTACATTTTAGCTTCTATGCTGGACTGGGAGCGAAAGAAAAACAAAGAATGTGCCAGCTGCTTCTCTTCCCGGCTAACTGTAAAAGTCAATTAAGGAACCGAGGACCGATAGGCTGACCCCTGTCACTGCAATAGTCTCTCTCCACTATTATAATGCCTCCAAATTTGTCAAACGTGACATCAGATGGTTTTATTACCTCTGGTGTTCTGCCTACCCCATACGGGATACAGGCGTGAAGTAATGTATGTATGTATGTACTACATTTTAAAAGGAAACTCATGCCAAAAACAAGAAGCAACTCACAACAAGGTCGTCAAACGGCGAGCACCTCATGAACTTGACGAGCGCGAACAGATCCAAGTCCTTGTTCTGCACCGGCGTGCCCGTGAGGCACCAGCGCCGGGAGCCCTTAAGGGTGCACACGGCATTGGAAGTGGCAGACTTGTGGTTTCGCACCACGTGCGCCTCGTCGAGAATGATGCGCCGCCATAAGATGCGGCCTAGCACTCCGCTCTGAAAGTATATAATAAATAAATATTTTTGACACTCATAAAACATTATCTAGCCCAAATTAAGTTTCTTAAAGAACTTGTGTTTTGGATACTAGATAACTGATATACTTTATTTTTTGAGAAAAATTAAATAAACATATTATAAACGTCCATGACTTGACGACTAATATCTGTGTTCATCATACAAATATCCGCCGCCGCAGGGATTCGAACCCAGGACCTCTGGCATAGAAGGCGATGTATGTTACCTCTACACCAGCCGGTCGTCGAAATATAGAAAGTCTAATAGCGATTTTAAGCTATCACGGCTATTTTCATTATAATTCAATGAATTCAGCGGATCAATAAGGCGATTTCCGATTTTTATTTCGCGCGTGAGATAATTCGATGCTGTTACAAACACCAGTCCGCGATCATGGTGCTTGTAACAGCATTGAAATTATAGTGAAAAGTGTGACTTGAAAAATTGCTGGAGGGATTATTTGCGGAGAATATGAAGACTACTTTGGCGATGGGTTAAACTTGTCTGCCACAGACGCCAGTGGTTGCGGGTTCAATTCCCGCGCGGAACAAGAAAAAAAAATGTTCCGTGTCTGGGTGTTTATCTATTTATGTATTTATATTCTAGTTCCTTCCTAGTTCGCTACATGGTATCCCAAAACACAAGCTATGCTTACTTTGGGGACATGTAATTGGTGTGATTTTCTGGGGATTTTATTTATTTAATTTAGATAAGCACTAGGCGACTAATACGAGCGATCCGTTAGCGATAAGACCCCTTCAGGTATCGCAATGCTATCGAATAACCTTCATATGAAATTAGCCGCTAAATAGCAGCACTCGGAGCGGTTTGCAAGTACATTATGAAAGGAAACAATGTGACTGTATTTGCTATTGCGCCTTTAAGTAATATCTTATGAGAAGATATGTAACGAGGATCTACTCATTTTCTTTACTCAACCATTTAGTTTTTGACGTAAGAGGGCCGCCAGACTGTTGAAAACACGTTGAAAACCAATGCTTCCAACCAAGGTTAAGGAAGGTTAAGTTGTTGTCAACCAATTCCGAGTCATCCACACTGTTACAAACGGTGGTTTCCAACAAGGAGACAAACAAGAACTCAAGCCAAGGTCACGCCAGGCCACGCCCCTTAATCGTCAGTGTGCTCTGATCTCTCGCGTTGGCAACATCTTCGCGATGGCAGTTTTGTATGCAATTGAGGACACAAAGAAGGAAAGGTTGAAACGCAGGATAAAAATCTTCAAAACTCGAGTCATTTCTAGTTATAGTTACATAGTAAAATATACAATAACAAGCGTACACACTGTCCTAAAAACAGACATACATCTACATAGATAACGCAAATGCATATCCTTTGCGTGTCCGAACCCCGACCAAGCGTCAAGGTTGGTCGCCTCTAGATTTAATATGTATTGTAATATGCGTGTATGTATGTCTGTTAGAAAATCGAGTCCACAATATCAATATCGTTCTTAATAATCGATTTCATCGGCGGTATCGGTGTCTCTGAATCTTTTTGTATTTTCCAGTAATAAATATCAGCTGTGACGTCACAATAGGTCTTAAAAAGTCGGCACGCTTGGTTCGAATACAAATCGTGGCACTTGCGTTGTCTATGTAGATGTATGTCTGTGATTCTAAACACCGCCGCTTCCAACCCGCCAAGGTCATGTAATTTGGTTGTCAACAGCCGTCTTCACTGTTGGAAACACGTTGTAAACTAGCAAGGTCACCTTGGTTTGATGTTTTGTTTCCAACAGTGTATTTGGGCTTTAAAGAGTGAAATATTTTATTTTAAACGCAGCTCAAAGGACCATTTCTTCTTCAGGATATACACGCATTACTCAAAAATGCCTTTTTTAATAAAATATGAAAATAAATTTAAAGTTAGAAATTATGAAAAGTCTGGTGAGGTTTTGGTAAGTTTATAAAAAATGTCTTTCGGGATATTCACGAAAGTATCCACGAAAATAATGTATGAAGTACGAAGTTTGCCGGATCGAATAATACAAATGACGAAAACTATAAGGATTCATAAATATAACCTAAGAACATCACACAACTGACCGCACGCCATCCCTCTGCAGTATACTATACTGCAGAGGGATGTAGTGACCACGACGTCATTATGCGCCAACCTTCCCGCCTGCTTGGCTTACAATGTTCGAAATACGAAATTGCGCGGGTAAAACAATGCGAAACAGCTAGTACGTCAATATTCGTGAAGAAGTGACGGTCCAAAATAGTAAAACGATTACTTAAAATGGTGGTAAGATTCGCAGGAAAAAACATAAATCGCGAAAACTAAAGACACCATTAAATTACGATTTTTTGGTTCCCTGGAAGAAATCGTAAAGTTCGCGGGTATTAATATAAATCTCGAAAACCCAAGACACTATTAAATGACGATCTTTATGGTTGCATAAAAGAAATCGTTCACAATTGATTCTACATTATTTATTTTAATTTTTCCTTAGTAATATTTTATGATTAAAGAAAGATGTATAACTGACCGCATCGCCATCCCTCTGCAGTATATTATAGGTGGTGACCACGATGTCATTGTGTGCCAATCTCCCCGCCTGCTTGGCTCGGTTGGCTCCGTGATGCAGACTCACGCTCAGTTGATGCGGCTTACAATGTTTGGTTACTTCGTTGGCCCATTGCTGGATGAGGGAGGCGGGGCACACGACGAGACTGCCTCCTTTGATCACTGCGGATGAACATTGTAGATTTAAATTATTGGATAAGTGTTCAAATTATTAATAAGTGTTATTGGAAAGTGTTTGCCATGTTCGTGTTGTGCATTCATAGCACCTACTATGTAAGCCATTTGGTTATGGCATGACATTGGCTTTCACAATTAGCTATCTTGTGTCAATTTTTTTTTATGACATGGTCAATTTGTACTGTACCTATTTGTATAATTCTGACTGAAAAAGAGTGCCTTGGTCTACTGTAATCTCTTACTCAGTACCTATCAACACCTTGTTTAAGCCGAAGTATAAAATTGTGACGTCATTAAGTGGCCATTCGATGGCTTTATGATGAATAACATATTTTGAATTTGATATTGAATATAAATTCAAATTAATTTATTTGCGAAAAAATGTGTACAAATAATAATGATTATATTTCACATTTCTTACTGTTATACAGCGTGCAAATATTTCTTACAAGTTATTTAAAAAGAATTTACTGTCTTAAACATATCAATTATTTATAATGAATATTCAAACGATAAAAAAAATATTATGTTGAATTTTGATTCAATAATTAGTTAAGATACGTATAAAGAAAAACAATAACTAAAATTTAGTATCTTTAAAATTTTTGGAAGCAATAAAAATTTTGTTTGCGTAGGATCGGCTTCAAATAGTTTTACCACTCTTGTATAATGTGTCGTAAAGGTCGATAAACCTATGGTAGGACTCCTGCATAGTTTGCAAGGCAAGCGATCGTCCTTCATATCAAATATGCCGCCAAATATCAAAGCTCTGGTGGTGACCTGTTCCGGCAATTGTTCATGTTCCTTTTTTTTTTAATTTATTTATTTACAGGCATTTCTACAGCGTTTATATACAGTATTAGAATCAACTTAAAATAATTTTAAGATAAGGCCAAAAAAAAAGAAATACACAATTAGAATAGAAATAAAAGAAAACAATAATACTTATAATATTTGGATTTCAAACAATTTAGTTAAGTGTAAATTGTAAGAACCATACAAAAATGATTGAAATATTAAAAATTAGTTAAATACAAAGTATAATTTAGCGATGTAGACACTTTCGAATTTTGATAAAAAAACACATACAAGAATAATGATAATAATTTGAGAATTAAAATTTTAAATATATTCTAATGAGAGAAAAACAATAATACATTTTAAACAGAAAAAAAAATACAATGAAAGTATCAAGGTAAGTTTAAAAATTAATGAAATTAATGAAAAAAATTAAAGAAATTTACGAGAAAATTTAATCCGACTTCTTCGAATTCATTTTCTCGTACCTTCAGGTTAGATTGGGTGAGGTGAGGTCAGACGCGGATTAAGTCAGTGATAAGAAAATAGAGGATTATGGGATTACCGTACCCTCCGTAGCACGAGCAACGTCATTAGTAACCAAGTATTAAATAGCTAGGTTTTTTATTCTTCAACTTATGCAGTGTCTGAAAAATCTACTCATCATATTATCGTCACAACTCCGTGTAATGAGCCCACTGCAGGGCTATGAGTCTCTCCTCGGTTAAGAGGAGGTTTAGGCCGTAATCCACCAAGCTGGCCCAGTGTTGGTTGGTGGATGTCAGAATTTTCAGGGCGCCGAAATGGCTTTTGACAAACCCTAACGACTACTGTATACAAGTATACAGCAGACGGGGCCGACTGCTTAACGTGCCCTCCGAAGCACGGATGTCGCCGTGAGAAATGAATGGTCGTCGGTTACCCTCACAAGTATCGACGACGCGTAACGTTGCTTAACCTGCGATATCGTATGATACACACAGTAACCACGGCGCCACTACGACTAAACTAAATAATATATAGAAATCTACAAAATAATTTCTACAGAGGTTTTAAAGGTGTTTATGTGAGCGATAGGCTGACCCCCTGTCACTACAATAGTCTGTCTATATCTTTATAATACCTCCAAATTTGTCAAATCAAACATCAGATGGTCTTATAACCGCTGGTGTTCTGCCTACCCCATAAGGGATACAGGCGTGACGTTATGTATGTATGTATGTATGTACAAAATAATTAAAATAGACATCCACGTACGTTTCTGCCCGGCGTAATCTTCATCATCGCTGTCTCCTTCACTCGCGCGCTCCTTGTCGCTGGCGATCAGAGCGATCATCGTGATAGTCTTGCCGAGACCCATGTCGTCAGCTGAGAGAATAATAAAAATGTTCATTTATTGACTAGCCTACGGATACATTTACATAAAAGAGAACAAAGCATTTGAAGACAAAGTATAACATATATTAAAACATATGTAACCCGAATGTAAGAAAATGCACCTTAGATCATCAAAGTCATTTACGATTCGACGTCGGGTGGCATGTTTTTCAAATATTCAAAATTCGAAAAAGGTTTTTTTCATCTTAGGAATTTTACATTTCACGTAATGACGTCATCATATACTTTATCCCGCTAATCGGCAACATTTTTATCAGGCAGGTTTGAATTGTGCGGTGCGTGTGCGCATAGCGTTGCTTCGGGTGTTAATAATTTGATTCTGGGTCCTATTTCATAAAACTCAGATAGACAGACAATTTTCGGTCAACAATTCATTGTAAAATAAAAATTACAAAATGCGTTTCATAAAAACATGACAATTCATCCAACATTAAATTGAATTGAATGATTATTTAGCAAACTTTGACATTGACCAAAATATGTTTGTTTTCACAAATATAAAAATAACAGTAGCACAACCACTTTATCCATTTTTGTTCATCAAAACTTTAACTAGCTCTCCGTAGAAGTGTAATTTCGATGGGAGGCCCTTTGATCTTGATTTAAATAAGTATAAAGGAAACACAGAGTTGTTTTTGGTCAACAGCAAAATTTAATTGTTGTTTAAATTTGTTCGTATCAAAAACTTTTTTATAAATTGTCGCTGTAGATGAACATAGCCAATACGACACGGAATTTTACTGACAATACCTACTACGATGTAGTATTATCAAGATTTTTTGTAGTAGAGCGTAGTCGTTTTTATTTAAATGGTTTTCATTCGTTATTTAAAGTGACCATGCTTTGCTAATGTGTTAGCGAATGTGAATTTTCTTGTAAAAAAAAATACATATAATTTTATTGCAAAAATCGTTTCTTTAAATGATACTTTTGACGACGGTAACTAAAAAAACAACCCTGTATATGAAATAGGGTTATAGAATTTAATGATTCACAAATTGTAATCGATGGAAGGATGACTTATTTATTTATTTCAACTGACATTCGTTTCGAAATTGTAAAAAGCCTTTTCTAGTTATGTTTTGTCAACAGCAAAAATGAGTGAAATCAGGTATCGATGGTTTTTCAATTTTTTACAATTAGTAACACTTTAAACCTTGACAATTGTCGTGACAATTTTTATGAAACGCTTTTTACTGTCACTTGTATGTCGCCTGTAGAATTGACGTTTTATGAAACGAAAGTCAAGTCGCAAACAATTGTCAGTTTACTACGAATTGTAGCTTTATGAATAGGGCCCTGGTCATAGTAAATTATACAATTTAATTTAACTCAACCTGCACTATTAATATTGTGTTTTCGCCTTCACTTGTATGTTATATTTCATGCTTTTTAATCACCTTAGCTGCTGCGTATGTGCTGGATATTAACTGAAGGACAACATACTGGCTACTGACTGTTACTGAAGGTGGCGGTCCGTATGCTTAATATCAATAGACGGTGCCACTCAGGGCACTGGCTATTGACTTAGGAAGCTGGTCTAGTGCTGGAAACTAAACGAGGGTGTTGTCTCTGATAATGGTTACTAACCAAACATGATGTCCAAGTGTTGGATACTGATTGAAGATGTTGCAGGGTGGTGGATACACATCGAGGGTGCTGACCTGCGTACTACACTGACTGAGAATACAGAGCATGCTATCCGTGTGCTGGAGACTGTTGGATGCACCGGTTACGTGTGGACATGTGCATGAGGTGATTGACTGAGTTTGCTGGTCTGCGTACTGGCTAGTGACTGCTGTATACTGTTTGTGCGGCCTGCTGTACGCGCCGCGAGTGACGTCACACACTGACCGAGGATGCCTGCGGGCGGGCGCTGCGTCTCGCGCCACTGCAGCCAGGCCAGCGCGTGCGCCTGGTGCGGCCTGCTGTGCGCGCCGCGAGTGACGTCACACACTGACCGAGGATGCCTGCGGGCGGGCGCTGCGTCTCGCGCCACTGCAGCCAGGCCAGCGCGTGCGCCTGGTGCGGCCTGCTGTGCGCGCCGCGAGTGACGTCACACACTGACCGAGGATGCCTGCGGGCGGGCGCTGCGTCTCGCGCCACTGCAGCCAGGCCAGCGCGTGCGCCTGGTGCGGCCTGCTGTGCGCGCCGCGAGTGACGTCACACACTGACCGAGGATGCCTGCGGGCGGGCGCTGCGTCTCGCGCCACTGCAGCCAGGCCAGCGCGTGCGCCTGGTGCGGCCTGCTGTGCGCGCCGCGAGTGACGTCACACACTGACCGAGGATGCCTGCGGGCGGGCGCTGCGTCTCGCGCCACTGCAGCCAGGCCAGCGCGTGCGCCTGGTGCGGCCTGCTGTGCGCGCCGCGAGTGACGTCACACACTGACCGAGGATGCCTGCGGGCGGGCGCTGCGTCTCGCGCCACTGCAGCCAGGCCAGCGCGTGCGCCTGGTGCGGCCTGCTGTGCGCGCCGCGAGTGACGTCACACACTGACCGAGGATGCCTGCGGGCGGGCGCTGCGTCTCGCGCCACTGCAGCCAGGCCAGCGCGTGCGCCTGGTGCGGCCTGCTGTGCGCGCCGCGAGTGACGTCACACACTGACCGAGGATGCCTGCGGGCGGGCGCTGCGTCTCGCGCCACTGCAGCCAGGCCAGCGCGTGCGCCTGGTGCGGCCTGCTGTGCGCGCCGCGAGTGACGTCACACACTGACCGAGGATGCCTGCGGGCGGGCGCTGCGTCTCGCGCCACTGCAGCCAGGCCAGCGCGTGCGCCTGGTGCGGCCTGCTGTGCGCGCCGCGAGTGACGTCACACACTGACCGAGGATGCCTGCGGGCGGGCGCTGCGTCTCGCGCCACTGCAGCCAGGCCAGCGCGTGCGCCTGGTGCGGCCTGCTGTGCGCGCCGCGAGTGACGTCACACACTGACCGAGGATGCCTGCGGGCGGGCGCTGCGTCTCGCGCCACTGCAGCCAGGCCAGCGCGTGCGCCTGGTGCGGCCTGCTGTGCGCGCCGCGAGTGACGTCACACACTGACCGAGGATGCCTGCGGGCGGGCGCTGCGTCTCGCGCCACTGCAGCCAGGCCAGCGCGTGCGCCTGGTGCGGCCTGCTGTGCGCGCCGCGAGTGACGTCACACACTGACCGAGGATGCCTGCGGGCGGGCGCTGCGTCTCGCGCCACTGCAGCCAGGCCAGCGCGTGCGCCTGGTGCGGCCTGCTGTGCGCGCCGCGAGTGACGTCACACACTGACCGAGGATGCCTGCGGGCGGGCGCTGCGTCTCGCGCCACTGCAGCCAGGCCAGCGCGTGCGCCTGGTGCGGCAGCAGCGTGGCCCGCAGCGCGCGCGGCGCCGGCGCGTGCGCGTCCTCCGCCGGCCGCGACGCGAGTGACGCGTGCAGGAGCCGGAGACGTTCAAGGATGAGGTTGCGCTCCGCCATGTGGGTTGCCATTCCTGTGAGCGCGAGACGAAAGTGTATTAGCACCAATATCGCAATATGTGAACGCGGTTGCTTTGAATAAATTAGATAAAGTATAGATTCGCTGTAAATTCTCCATAGAAAACTGTCTGTGAACAACATTTAAAGAAATTTTCTCAATACGGACCTTTTTTACCAGAGAAAATATTTAAAAAATCAAGTATCTTTTTTATCTAACTTTGTTTTAGGATTTTTCAAATACCTACGAAATAAGCCAATAATGCAGCACAAGTGGTAAATAGCATCTAAGGCATAAAATAGCATTGATTATCACGCACAATAACTGATAGTATTATTAGTAATTGTATTAACTAATACTTTTACCGAGACACAACACGCTTACAAATTATAATTAAAATAGAAAAGACGATAGAAAAACAGAAGAGGTTAATTTATTAAACAAAAACTGCTCGATATTTAAATGTAGTTGCTCACCTTGTTTCCCGAACCACCTCGGCTGCACCGCATTGCTGCCCGCTTGCAGGTCGTCCCAGCTGAGTCCCTTGTCCTGACTTCCGAAACCGTCGTTCGACATTTGTTCTATGCTCGGAGAATCTGTGGGTGAAATGAAATTAAATGTAATTATATCACAGATCTTTAGTGTTATTAAATGATAATGTAGTCCAAAAACTCTATATTATAAGAACTTCTAACGTTCATAAAATAGTAGTCCGGAAGTCATTGCTTGCGTATGTATGCTTGCTAATTCTAGCCCACATTTCAGAAGTTAATCAGTTTATTGCCTTTTGTAAAATATCGACTCTTGTAACAACTATAAAATTGACTGAAGAATTCTAAGCCCACTTCCTAATTCTTCGATGTGTCAGTTTGGGTATTATAAAAAAAAAACTTAAAAATATGAATGTAACAATTATCTCAAACGCTACATATATTCATTAACCACGTACCCGGTTCCACAAGCATGTTAGCAACCTTGGTGCCCTGGACTCGAACCTGCTTCTCCAAGCTCGCGAGCCGCTCGCCCAGCTTCATTCCGGTGTCGGGGAGGTAACTGGGGTCCATTTTTTCTAGAAGCATCTAGAACATAACAATATTTTATAAATTAACAGACCTACTGTCTTTACTTTCGAATATTAGTTCCAAAATAAAGTTCTGATTTCAATCTTAAATTAAATCTTGCAAAAAAATTAATGCACGATTTAATTTGTATTTTAGAAAGAATAAAGAAAATACAGACGAGAAAAAGTTTATTTTTGAAGTTCATTAGTATCTAACTAATAGTTTGTAGACAGGATTTCATTGATTTTATCAGTAATCTAAATTTTGCTGTGTATTTGAGTAGCTACGTTCAAAATTAAAAAATGTTTACTCATCCTAGGAAATTCACAAAACACTTGATGAAATCAGTCATCACATACTTCGGCTTTAACTAGTTGTTGATAGTTGTTGAATAATATATTACAGAGACAAAAAAAGCCGGCGGAATAAAAACTCTTGGCACTCTTTTTCAGTCAGGATTATCAAATTAATACATACAGTACCAATTGATCATGACATGAAAAAAAATACAAACACAAAACAGCTAATTGTGGGAGCCAATGTCATGCCACAACCAAACTGCTTACATAGTAGGTGCTTTGAGGTATAGATGCACAACACGAACATGACAAACTGGGACCAGAGTATTTAAACAAGAATGGAATAAAATAGTATTGCCTTAAGTTTTCACGATTCATAATTTAAATAAAACTACTTTTTAACCGGATTAATCGCGTATAATTTATATTTTTAACTCGATTTAACTCGACATTTTAACTCGACTTTTCGGTGTCTTTGCACAGATAAATTATACGCGATTAATCCGGTTAAAAAGTAGTTTTATTTAAATTCATTGTATCATCAGCAAAACGACCTGGCTAAACTCATAAAAACGTTTTTGAGAAAACTCATAATTTTATTAGATTTCTTAATAAATCTTTGTAAATTTAAGTACTTTTTTAACTTATTATGATGATTATTACTACATTTTTTCTTGTAAGTTTGAAACAGACTCATCACCAGTCAAGTCAATTGTGACTGTTGGTGAGTCCGATGTTTAACAAGTGTTCTGGACTAATTCTTTAAAAAGTGTTTGCGTTTAGTTGGAGAGAACTTTAAGTGCCTCCTTTTCAAGTTTGTTTATGCGTATTTGGTCACTGGAGAGTTGAGAATTTAATGTGTTTATGCTTTTCAAATTACCATCAAATTTCACACAACAGGAATCAAAGTATCTTGTCTGTCTTTTTAAACAATCTCTATCCTCCAAGTAAAGCGTATGCAAATTGACTAATTCTGCTTTAAGGCTAGTATTTCTAATTATAACTTTCAACGTTTCCAATTCATTGTCCTCTCTTTCCTTTAACCTCTCGCGTATAGGGCTCAAAATGAGACCGACCACCGTTGCGTGTCAGCCCTCAAAATTGTTTACGCAGAAATCTTACCTATTGTCAGTTTTTCCATAATTTCCTGGAATCTTTTCATTAAAGCATTGCCTCCTGTACTTACTTAGCTACTGGAGCGCGAGTTGGAGTTGTCTTTCCAACTGGCGGGCAGAAGCACTGCGAGTATTCATATTTGATTTAGAGTAAAACAAAAGGTTGTACTTATAAGTTCGAAAGTTTGAAAAAGACTTATTAGGCAATGTGAACTATGTGGTTAATACGGTGCCTATTATTAATCATAAGATGTTATAAAGATAAGATAATCGTGGGATTAAATTCAGAGAACTAGGACATTGAATTTATAACAATTAATTGAACTGAAATAAAGTTCGTTGCCTGTCACTTTTAGGGAAGTTTAGAAATTGCACTTTAAATTGACATTACGATAACCATAACAAAATTAATGCTTTAGAATACTAAGTGGTTGAATTTGAGGTGGATATTTACACTTATATAATTTAACAAATAATTAAATAAATTTTGGGAGAAGATACAAAAGTTAGGTTTACCGTTTAAAAGATAATTATTATTGAGTATTGAATTGAAATGGCGTGTAGAGTAATCAGAATATGTCACGTACAAAACTCACGAAAGAAAAAAAATACTTTCACTTTGGCCAATCTCACATACCTTAACCCCGTGAAGGTCCGCCTTCAGCCCCTCAAGTTTCCGCAGCTCGTTTTCTCGAACATTCTTCTTGACGTACACCACTTGGTTGGGGTAACTCTCCGGCAGCAAGTACTGTTTAATGTCCTGACTTCTCTTCGTTTTAGATTCTTCATTTGAATCTTGACTTTCTTTTTTCGGTCTGGGAGACCTCTTTTTCTCCTGAAGCGTTGGAAATAGGTTGTTTTTTTTAATTATGAAAAATAAAAAGAAAAACAAACAGATTCACAAACTGTGTCTATTTGACATAGGTACCGACCTAATCAGAACACTTCGACAAAGAAGAATAATAGCAACAGTTATAATATACTAATAAAGTGCTATATACCTTCCATGCTGGACTGGGGGCGAAAAAAAAAGCATAGAATGTGCCAGCTGCTTCTCTTCCCGGGCATACTGTAAAAGTCAGTTAAGGGTCGGAGGTTTTATTGACGTTTTTGTGGGCGATAGGCTGACCCCCTATCACTGCAAGTCTCTCCATCATTATACCTCCAATTTGGTCGAATTTACAAATTTTCATTCATTTGCCTTCACAATAAAAGCAATAAATCAAATGAACAAGTTGCATTCAGCTACTTTAACACATATCTAATAACTATACAGGGTAGACTTTTCGTATTTCTTTTAGTTTCTTTCCCATACTGCCCAATAAATGGTCCACCCTGAATGTCGTGAACCTTCTACCAAATGTCTTATTTAAGACTATAAGTGTTTTTATTCAACTAATTAGATTTAACATTTTGTTGTAATGGTATATTCCCATTCTTTATTTGCACTAAACTTACCGTTTTCGACATTATTCCTTTAATAATTCTTATCCACTAAACAATATAACACCATAAAACTAAAATAATCAATTTCAATAAATAAGTAAATAAACTATTTGTACACGCATGACCAGCACTTTTTTCTTACTAAACTGATATTATTATAATTTATACGAATTGACGTTTCAACAGAAAATATAAAACTACCCGCAATTAGAATTTAGTGTTAATTTTACGGTTACGTTATAATATTTACAAATGTAAAGGCAGCTTGCAAACGATAATCAAACAAAGAGCATACTGAAATTATAATAATTAAAAATAAAATCCCCAGGCACTCACACCTACATGGCCTCAAAGTAAGCAAAGCTTGTGTTATGAAATGCCATGTAGCGAACTAGGGGGGAACCTAAAATATAAAATACATATTTAGATAAATGCCCAGACCCGGAACTATTTTTTTCTTGTTCCGTGCGAGATTCGAATCTGCGACCTCACGATTGGCCGCTACCACACCACGGAGACCGATATATAGATATCTTATAATATCATAGATATTAATATAGGTCTTTAAGATAATTATGTATTGATTGGCAATGTGTGTCATTAAACATTGATACCTTATTTCTTTCATAGACCTATAGAGTTTTATAAACATTATAGATATTAAAAATATATTTTGATTGTTTCGAAGTCTCAAGAAAAATATATCGTAACAGAACAACTAACCTGCAATGAAAAGATTTGAAAACACTTGAATACTAACCTCGTCTTCGTCATCGCTGCTTAGTGCAATCACCTCTGGTTTCGAATCGATGATGGTCACATCCTCGTCATACACTATTTCATTCTCTTTACTTGATAACCTCATACGTTTACTGCTGGTAATTCTACTATTTCTACTAAACGTTGATGTATTCTGGTTATCTTCAATTATAATTAGATCGTCACCTTCACTGTCCACAACAATACTCTTTTTTGTATTTTCCTTAACATTCCCAGTTGTATTCAAAATATTACGATTTGTAAGGTCGGCCATAGGACTGGAAAAGGGCGAACAGCTGATTCTTGACGAATCGCTATCATTTGTTGGTTTCGTTGTTTTCAATGGCGTTTGTGGCAGAGTCGTTGATAACTCAACATCTGGTAGGTCATTGAGACTGTTGGTGCTGCCCATTGATTTGTGGTTACTCTAAAAAAAATAGAAAAGTATGCAAAAATTGGTCATATAGCCATATACTCGATAATATCTTTAAACTTAAAGTCGTTAATGATACTAAACATTTGTAGGTTTCGTTGTATTCAATGGGGTTTGCGGCAGTGTCGTGGATAACTCAACGTCTGGTAGGTCATTGAGACTGTTAGTGCTACCCACTGATTTGTGGTTACTCTAAAAACAATAGAAAAGTATTTAAAAATTGGTCATATAGCCATATACTCAATAATATTAAATTAATAGTGATACTAAACATTTGCTGGTTTCGTTGCTTTCAACGGAGTATCTGGCAGAGTCGTGGATAACTCAACGTCTGGTAGGTCATTGAGACTGTTAGTGCTACCCACTGATTTGTGATTACTCTAAAAACAATATAACGGTATTTAGAAAGTAGTCATATAGCCATATACTCAATAATTTTATTAATAATACTAACATTTGTTGGTTTCGTTGCTTTCAACGGAGTATGTGGCAGAGTCGTGGATAACTCAACGTCTGGTAGGTCATTGAGACTGTTAGTGCTACCCACTGATTTATGGTTACTCTAAAAACAATATAACGGTATTTAGAAAGTAGTCATATAGCCATATACTCAATAATTTTATTAATGATACTAACATTTGTTGGTTTCGTTGCTTTCAACGGGGTATGTGGCAGAGTCGTGGATAACTCAACGTCTGGTAGGTCATTGAGACTGTTAGTGCTACCCACTGATTTGTGGTTACTCTACAAACAATAGAAAAGTATTTGAAAATTGGTCATATAGGTCAATGATAATGAGGATACAAATAATAAAAAAAAACATAATGTAGTATATCAAACACGTAAAAGAAAATGAAAATAACATTTTGGACATTATTTCTTGCATGGTATAACCCTGCAAAGTCTTCATCTCCATCTCTTTTTAGTGTAGGAACCTACTGACTGTAAAGTTTTAGGTTTAAATCATGAGGTTAAGGGTGCAGGCTCCCAAGCGCCGAAATGGTTGTGATAATATGCTAATATGCGGCGGTCACCGACCTAAGGTATAAATAAACAAAATTTCGTAGACTTTTAAATCTTTTAAATAACTGAAATGTGCTAAATAAAAATCACCAGAACAGAACTCGAACCTGGGACGTCTCGTTTGCCGGACGAGTGCTCTTCCACCGAGCTACCGGGGCCTAGCGGTACGCCTCGAAATTACTTAGCATATTTTCGTTTTTACGTTATGCTGCTAACGTAGCTCCATCTAATGGTATAGCTTTGTACCAGTACCAAAGAAGGGAAGCCGTGCCGATCCTGTCAACTATCGACCAATATCAATCACTTCCATACTTTGCAAAGTCATGGAACGTGTATTGAACAATCGACTCCTGGCATACCTCGAGACCAACGAGCTCCTAAGCGATAGCCAATATGGTTTCCGCAACGGGCGCTCGACCGGCGATCTTCTCGTGTATGCCACTCACTTATGGAGCGAGGCCTTGGAAGGTCATGGTGAAGCAATAGCTGTATCCTTAGACATTTCCAAGGCCTTTGACAGGGTCTGGCATGATGGTCTCTTAAGTAAGCTTCCAGCTTATGGCATACCGATTGGGCTCTGCGACTGGATATCTGATTTTCTGAGGGAACGGTCAATTCGAGTAGTTTTAGATGGCTTCTCCTCCGACCAAATGGCAATTAATGCCGGGGTACCTCAGGGATCTGTTCTCTCTGCAACATTATTCTTGCTGCACATAAATGACCTCTTAACACCAGGCATTATTAGTTATGCTGATGACAGCACTGTTGTAGAGAGATACGTATCCAATGCGCGAGCGAGCCCCCGTGAAATCCAGAGTTTAAGAAAGTCAATGATTGAGCGCGTTGATTTGACCTTACGGAAAGTATCCGATTGGGGTGAGTCGAATTTGGTCAAATTTAACGCGTCCAAAACTCAGGCGTGTCTATTCTCCGCAAAAAAGAGCACCTTCACATTTACGCCCACTTTCCAAAATGTATCTGTCCCCATCACTGACCATCTAGGGCTTTTAGGCGTAACTATAACATCCAGTTTAAACTTCGGTCAACAAATTGTGTCCATGGCTCAAGTAGCTTCAAAAAAGTTGGGAATCATCTCAAAGGTACGGCGGTACTTCAGCCCTGCACAGCTTCTTAACTTATATACAGCTCAAGTGCGATCATGCATGGAGTACTGCAGTCATCTTTGGGATGGTTCAGCCAAATATCAACTAGAAGCGCTGGATTCCGTTGACCGAAGAGCCCGTAATCTAATTAACAACGTCGACCTTACGACCAAAAAACTGCAGAACCTAGAGCATCGTCGTAAGGTTGCTTGTTTAACCGTGTACTACAGGATACATTTTGGTGAGTGCGCGAGTGCTCTGTTTGAGCAAATTGAACCCTCACCCTTTTACCATCGGACTACTAGACGCAGACAGAACTTCCATCCGTATGTGGTTGATATTCCGAAAAGTCGAACTAAGCGCTTTGACAGTTCCTTTTTGATACGGGTCGCCAAGGTTTGGAATGAACTGCCTGCGTCTATTTTCCCTGACCAGTATAGTCCTAGTACTTTTAAGTGTCGAGTGAATAGGTTTCTCGTGGATGGACGTGTACCACCTTAGTCTTCATGTTCACTTAACATCAGGTGTCATGGAAGACAAACGTCCTATCCATATTTTATAAAAAAAAAAAAAAAAAAAAAAAAGCTTTGCCCCTACAACCACCCAAGACCTGTTTCTTTTCAGAAATTGTGAATCCCAGAAAAGTGAAGCATTGCAATGTTTAATAATATTTTTGAGTTTAAAATGACTGAAATAACTGAAAAAATGTGCTAAATAAAAATCACCCGACCAGGACTCAAATTGGCTTCTTAGTTAATTAATGCTCCAACATAGAAGTCAAATGAACACATGGTAAGGTATGAGCAGTGCATGGTTTACCTCAATTTCAAAAATGAAATTGTTTAATTATTATTATCAATATTATGTTTACTGTGTTACTGTTTTTGGGAAATAAATGTTTTATCTCTAAAAACTAAGAAAAGTTTAATGAAATATTTATTATAAAATTTATATTTATTACAAATAACACTTACCTCATCAGATGCAATGAAATCTGAATCATCACTTTCATCATCATTCTTAGGTACAATTCCCATGATGCTCATTCTTGTAGCTTTGGAAAAAATCATAGCTTCCTCCTCTTCATCATCATCGTTGTCAAAGTTTGTGCCACTATCAGCATGATTGTCATCATGTTCTGCAGCACTGTGTTCATCAGATAAATTCCTGTTTGGAAGTACCGGCTCTGCATTATCTTCTTCAGTTTTACTTTCATCCTCAGCTTCAGAGCCACTATCATCTATATCACTATTACACATTTCACTATCATCTTGTGACATATTTGCCGTTATATTGACTTTTTTTAAAGTACTCTGATACAAATCTTTATCAGTTGTAAATTTAACAGGTGTATCTTTGAGGCAAGTCATTTTCTTGTTCTTGTCATGTTCTATGATGATGGAGTTGTCTGTATCAGAGTCAATGAGCATAATACGTTTTTTTGTTTTCCTTCCGATAAAGGAAGTGTCTTCTTGGTCCTTCTTGGGAGGTGGCCGACGAGGAAGAAGTTCAGGGGACATTTCTTGTGCTAAAGTTAAGGTTTATTATTTTTTATGATTGTCTGGGGTTTTTTTTTATTATTATTAAACAGACATCAAATTTAAAAAGTTTGGGTGACTCATAACTATTATTTATTATGCGGCTTTCACCCACAAGTTACTGTCGCGGGTGTCTGACTAGTTACGTACTCTTATAGGGTCCTTCATCAGGCATGAGCGCAATTCGTAACTCGTGAGTGAAAAGAATTTCGTATCGCGCAAATTCATGAAAAGATTGAAATAAGTAGGTAGGATAAATTCCCATACTACATAAACATTGCCACGCCGTGTAAAGCTGGCTTAGAATAGCCGTACATCCCCTGGATAAGCTGGATAACCCGCTTGGTGGTATGATCCCAACCGGGTCCGAAATCTGCCGCCAAATATTACTTCTCCGACGGTGATGTGTACGGGCAATATTTTATGAAAATCCAATTCTTTCCTGAGATGTCTGAGACGCTAAAGGGGCATAAATAAGCGCCGCATGATTAAAACCCGTACAAGAAACAATATCTGTTTTTCCTGACCAATACAGTGACTACGGTCCTTTAAGAGTCGAGTGAATAGGTTTCCCATGGATGGAAGTATACAACCACAATCGTTATGCGCACTTTCCATCAGGTGGCTTGGAAGACAAACATCCTTTCATTACAATATAAAAAAAAATCTATTGAAATAGATCAGTATAGGTGTCTCCACTGATGTAGCCTATTTTTGTTACCACTAACATCCAATGACCAAGGCCTCTAGAGGCCAGCATCAGAATAGACAAAATTTATACACTTTTGAATACATTTTGTGGCCTTGCATTTAACTTGTATAAAGCTCTGGTTGCTGGGTCCGTAACTTAATTTCGATAGACATATGTTCGATCAATGGAATATCGACTGAACGATTGTGTGAATAGAGTTTATTGCGAAACAACTTTTTGTCTGAAAAATATATCAAACAGTATTATGTAAAAATAAACAGTTTTCTATTTATTTAATGTTTTAACAAATATTTTTAGAATTTCTTGCCCAATTTGTTAATTAAAGTTTACCTTATAAAGTATTTAGATTTTTATGCTGAAAACAGTATTTTGTATACTTTCTTTTTCTTCAACAGTAAACAGTATAATGTAGTGAAAAACAGTATAATACTTACTGTTAAAAACAGAATGGTTGGCAACCCAACATGTGCACTACTTTTGTTTTCATTTTTAATTCTTATAAGTGCCATCTACATAATATTTCGAAGGTCAAGAAATAGCTGTACCTACTAAGTGTTCATAACTTCTTAATTCATCATTGGCTTTTAGATGGCACATTTATATGATGCCATATTCCATATACCCAAATGTATACGATATGACGACCGGCTGGTGTAGCGGTAACATACATTGCCTTCTATGACAGAGGTCCTGGGTTCGAATCCCGGCGGCGGTCAAGTCATGGATGTTTATATGTTTATTTAAGTTTATTCAAATAAAAATATGTATTTATTCAATATGTATGTTTATATATTTCTTAAGTATATCAGTTATCTAGTATCCATAACACAAGTTCTTTAAGAAACTTAATTTGGGCTAGATAATGTTGTGTGAGTGTCAGAAATATTTATTTATTATTTATTTATTTATACTTTACCATGGATGTGCGGGTGATACGGAAGGCGCTTTTAAACTTGTACCGTTAGTGTATGGGCTGCTAAGTGACAAAACTAAAATTGTTCTATATTTTATATTCAATACTCAATACTCAATCTTTTATTGCTTCCATAATGTTACAAATTTCTTAAATCTATTTTTTACAATAGAGGATCGTATGTTTGAATACATAAAACGTGTAACACTATAGGCCTAAAGTAGGCACTGCAAAATATAAAATATAAAAGGAGGGCACTTGGTAGAAAATCAATACATAAAATATAAGAATACATAATCAATACATATTTTCTTGAATAAGAGCATAGTTAAGGGACAAATTTGTCGTTCATGTATTCTCTTAATGAATAATAACTTTTTTTCAATAACAATTCTTTTAGTTTTTTATTAAACAGATTTGTTTTTTTAATGTTCTTTATGTAATCAGGGAGGTGATTATAAATTTTTATAGACATAGCATGAGGACTACATGAGTGCATATTAAGATTAGATGTAAGTTGAACTTATTTATTTTTTCTAGATGGTCTAAGAGTATATTTAGAAACTATGTCCGAACATTTAGTGTAGTAATTAGGGTGGTTTCTGAGAAATTCATAATCACACGACATGCGTTTAATGAATATAGCTTTAACTTGAAACCAAAAATATTGTTATTTGCATCTTCGCCAATCGATTTGGAAAACGTATATGTAACAAAGCGGATTAGAAGAGGTATGGAACAGATATAAGTTTCGCATATAAAATGAAACAAATAAGATACTTATTTAAAAATATTATTTGGCATATTTAAACTCATTTCGCTTGGTGGTAGGATCCCTTCTGGGTCCACCTGGCTAGCGACCACCCTTTATATAAAGTCTGCCGCCAAATGTTACCGCTCCGGCGGAAATGTGTTCCGGCAATATTGTATAAAGAGCCAGTTCCTTCCTAAGCCCGTGTGCTTTCATCTTCGACCTCATCGTCACTTACCATCAGGTGAGATTGAGGTCAAACGCGGGTTTAGTCACTTATAAAAAAAAAAAAAAAAAAAACTCAGAGGATATTCCATTTGCTTGTACAAAAAGTGCTGCCAGAGGAAGCAAGTTCAGCAATTTTTTGGTTTTCGAAATATTATGTAGATGGCAGTTACAAGAATTAAAAGTAAAAACAAAAGTAGTGCACGAGTGTCAGTTTGACGAATTCCGCCCTTGTTCCCTCCTGGAACATGGTCTATCCATGATTGTTTAGAGTTAAACAATCCCAATTCACAAAATTTGTAGTTTTTTTTATTATTTTATGTCAATACTGCTTAATTAAAATAATTTACAATTGTACTAAAAATTATGTTTTTTCTTCATACCTTCCAAACAATTTGTATGTAACTACCCTGAATGCAACATTCAAAAGATCAGTCCATCAATTAATAAATATTCGAAGAATCGTTCAGGCGAAGCAGCGTTTGGCAACATAAATCTGGCAAATAAAGAAATTCTTATTCTTATTCTAAAGTTGTTTCGCAATAAACTCTATTCGCATAATCTTTCAGTCAATATTCCATTAATCAAATATATGTCTATGGAAATTAAGTAACGGACCCCTGATTGCTGGTCACTAGCCGTTTTTTCTTGATGTGAGGGTTTTTGTTTCACTTAGAGATTGTACTACACTTTACTTCTCTATTAGACTTTGCGCTAACTGTAAGAATTTACAAGTTCGTCTTTGAACATAAGGTCAAGTTTGGCTTGACACGCTATGGGTAATGTGTTATCATGAATACAGTCTATGAGTAGACGAGTTTGTCTTGACTAGCCCGTTTCCTACAGCACACAGGTCGCTGCATATAAAATGTATGAGAGGCTCACAGTCAGATTTTTGCGTTGTGATGCAGCCCGGCAAAGGGTACCTTAACTATAATCTCCTAAATAAAACATAATATTATACCTTCTTCTTCTGAATCAGAACCATCAGCAGCATTATAAGAATTTTCTAATCGACTTTTGCTGTCCATCCTGCTTCTATCTATAATAAAATTAATATTGCCAAATATACATAATAAACCAAATAATAATCATTGTTTAAGGTGTTTTTTATGGACATAACTATCCTGCAAGATGAGGACTTCATGAAGGCCAAGACCAAAAAGCAATAAATAAATAAATTGTTTATTTCGTATAGTAGAAATACAGATTTTAGGATTGAAAATCTTAGGTGGTAAAAAAAGTGGAAGTGCTTAAGAACAAGAAAAAATAAATTAAATATCCATATTATTCCTAGATAAGCAAGCATTTAATTCAAATGATGTATTATGCTTAGAGATAGTAAGAGATCATAGCCACTCGCTTGCTCTCGATTTCAAAAAAATTGTCGAACTTTGCTAGTGAAATTTGACTATTACAATCGGGGCGGCCGTCATTAGAAAAACTTGATTTATAATCGATACAAGTGGCCTATAGTAAATACAAATACTGTTTTGTGTAGACAATAAAATAAGGAATAAAATAACGTTGTGTTATTTATCAAAAGTCATGTGTATAATATTTAATTTGAGGCTTAGTTAAGGTCGAGCATATTTTTCCGGTTTTAGTCAAATAAATTGAAATAGAGAAAAAAAATGCGCGATAGGTATATAATTTTATGTCATTTTTATAAAATGTAATAGTTATTTTAACTGTTAAAAATAAAAAAACGATTACTTTGATAGTAAATTCTTTAGAAAAACAATATTGAATTCTGCGAGCATATAACACAAAATGGCGACTTGAAACTTCACTTCATATTTTTTAAAGGAAATTTGTTTTCTAATTTAGTCATTTTACGTTTCGATGATGGATAAATTCATTGTCTGTGGTTTAAAATATTTTTTAGGTGAACCTTACATACTAAAAAATAGAGTTCTGAGTCGTTTAATTAAAAATCAAATTTGGCAACGATTGTTGCCAAGAGCAAAGTTGGAGAATTTGGATTGGAAACGATCGTTGCCATAAGCAAGCGAGTGGTTAATAAAAATGTGCTATTTGGCAGTTATGTTGTGTTAGGGAGAGGGACAGTCTTCCTAACCTACATACTCCAAAATCAGCCTCAACGTCAGGTAAAATTAATATAAAATCCATACACAAAAAGTAAATTATAAGAACCTATTATTCATATTAGTAAATGTTAAGTGTAAAAATTTAACTAGAGTTGAAGTTAAATAATTTCGATATATACTTTTCACATTACTTTTAATAAATAAATCATACATACCTTCATCATTATCCGATCGAACAGTGGAATCTTCTGCATCACTAAGTGATAAACGTAAGGATTTGCAATTTGTAGTGTTATTAGAGTCGTAATTTTCATCGTCACTATCATCTATAAAAAAATTATACAGTCAGCAACTATTTCAAGTTTGCATTCGAAATAAACAATACATGGACTGTGACTTGGATTAGAATAAAATATGGATTTTCTCTGAATAGTTTAATATTTCTACACAATAATGTAACACATAAATAATAGATAACAGGTACCTTCGGAACCAGCTACAAATACTGTTCTATGTTCAGTATCAGAAGTAATACTGTTATCAATGACTTCAATATCCGAATCCATTTGTCCCTTTTCAATACTTTATGTTACAAAAAAGGAAAGTTTGTTGTTTACAACTTATTTGGTTCCGCAACAAAATCAAAACAAATTATTTCAAATCGCAGATGAACG